>JBCFYV010009882.1:22031539-22161539 GCA_039000515.1 Timema cristinae
AAACATACATACTACATAACATAATACATACATATACATACATACATAATACACAACATACATACATACTACATACATACATAACATACATACACAATACATACAACATACATACATACATACATACATACATACATTAACATACATACATACATACATACATTACATATACTACATTCAACATACATAACATAACATACATACATACACTACATACATTACATACAACAATACATACATACATACACTAAACATACATACCATACATACGTACATTCATACGTACATACATACGTACATACATACGTACGTACATAAATACAAACACACGTACACACGTACACACGTACATACATACATACATACATACATACATACATACATACATACATACATACATACATAAATACGAACACACGTACACACGTACACACGTACATACATACATACATACATACATACATACATACATACATACATACATACATACATACATACATACATACATACGTACATTCATACGTACATACATACGTACATACATACGTACGTACATAAATACGAACACCGTACACACGTACACACGTACATACATACATACATACATACATACATACATACATACATACATACATACATACATACATACATACATACATACATACATACATACATACATACATACATACATACATACATACATACATACATACATACATACATATATACATACATACGTACATTCATACGTACATACATACGTACATACATACGTACATACATACGTACGTACATAAATACTAACACACGTACACACGTACACACGTACATACATACATACATACATACATACATACATACATACATACATACATACATACATACATACATACATACATACATACGTACATTCATACTTACATACATACGTACATACATACGTACGTACATAAATACGAACACACGTACACACGTACACACGTACACACGTACATACATACATACATACATACATACATACATACATACATACATACATACATACATACATACATACATACATACGTACATTCATACGTACATACATACGTACGTACATAAATACGAACACACGTACACACGTACACACGTACATACATACATACATACATACATACATACATACATACATACATACATAAATACATACGTACATACTACATACATACATACATACATACATACATACATACATACATACATACATACATATATACGACTCCGAGACGGGTCAACGAATGTACTGGGTAACCGGAGGAGTGCCGCAGGGAGCAGTTCTTGGGCCTCCGCTGTGGAACATCATGTACGATGCGGTGCTGAGGCTTCCATTGCCAGACGGAGCTACGTTAGTGGGATTTGCCGATGACATCGCTATAGTTGCTGTTGGAAAGTTCCTCGATGAGGTTACGTACATAGCGAACAGAGCTATCGCCAACATCTGTCAGTGGCTTTCTTCTGTTGGCCTGCAACTAGCAGATCACAAGACGGAGGCAGTACTAGTGACAGGAAGGAAAATCAGAGAATCCATCACCCTGAGTGTAGGAGACAATGTCATCATATCTCAACCTTCACTGAGGTACCTGGGCGTGCAAATAGATGCCAAGTTACGCTTTAACGACCATCTTCGGAACGTCAGCCAAAAAGCAGCAAAGGTGGCAAATGCGCTTTCAAGCATCATGCCCAACACGGGAGGCCAAAGCCGAGCCGCAGACGTCTGATTTCTACGATCACAAGCTCCATTATGCTGTACGCAGCACCAGTCTGGTCACCGGCAATGAAAGTGGCGGTGCATGCCCACATGTTGAACAAGGTACATAGGAGAATGGCACTGCGTGTTGCATGTGCCTACCGCACAGTCTCTGGCGATGCTGCTTGCGTGATAGCAGATATGACGCCTATCGACCTCTTGGCAGACGAGCGAAATAGGATTTACCGCCAGACCCGGACTCCTTCCGAGCTCGCGAAAACAACCATCGTGAGGGACGAAAAGAAGAAAACCATGGAAATGTAGCAAAGACGCTGGGACTCATCGATGAATGGTAGATGGACCCACCGTCTTATTCCAGTAGTGTCACTCTGGAATACGAGAAAACACGGTGAGACGGACTTTTACCTCACCCAGCTCCTGACAGGCCACGGATGCTTCAGGTCATATCTGGAGAGATTCGGACTAGATGATTCACCATCCTGTCCAAACTGCACAGAGTTGGAAGAGACTGTGGAGCACGTATTTTTTGGGTGTCCCCGCTTCGCTGTTGAGAAGGAGGAGCTGGATAGGAGACTCCAGACGAGATCAACTCCAGAAAGCATAGTCAGTTTGATGCTGCTCAACGAGGGCAACTGGAAGGCTGTAGCAGACATGGCTTCGCGCGTTGTGAAGAACCTCAGGGTAGAGGAAAGAGAAAGGAGTAGACCACCTAGATAATGGCAACGACGGAGTAGGCAGTTAGCCATCCAGCCTCACGCGAAGTAATGCCTGACGGCCGTTCCGCGTGGGGTGTATTGGAGAACACTCTTGAGGTGGGGTACAGGGCTGTACCCGGGGGTTTTAGTGGGTAGGGTTCTACACTTTGTAGTTCGGTACGTCGGGAATATGGAATATTCTTGCCGTACACCTAGAGTCACCTTCTCTAGTGGAGTCCCACAGCCTTTCAGATGGATCTGAAGGCTCCGTAAAAAGGATTTCCCTCCTCATAAAAAAAAAAAAAAAAAAAAAAAACATATATACACACATACATACATACATACAATAAACTTTTGAATTTTGATTATTTGACAATTTTATTATTTTTTAACGTTTTGTACGACCTAGATCACCACGTCTTACTACTTGTTCAGATTATTTCTCTAACACTTTTTAAACAAGTGAGAATATTAAAGTGGAGAACAAATTTAATTTAATTAATCATGGTTGAATGTTTAATATTTATTAGCAAATTTAAGATCCTACCAATTGTTTTAACTATAATTATTTGTCAAAAATGCCATTATATTGGCTCTCCTCTTTTCTTGCAATGCTACTTTAAATATGAAATTCAAAATAGTTATCAAATATTAACTGCTTCCTATTATTATGTTTACTTTAAAATAGTAGTAACTCCTTTTTCTTTCTAAATTTATAAATGAGAGGAAATTATAAACTTTAATACAAAGGGGGGTGAGGACAACCCAAATCGTGTTAATACGTGGTGTTAAAATAAAATACAAAGAATTTTCACATGAGCACTATTTTCACCTGGGCAAAGTTGGGTACAGAACGATTAATAATTAAAATGGAAACTAGAAACTACAATTAGAATTTTGATTCTATTTTATTACAGTTACTAAGACTATTATTACTATTTTGGTTGACAATCGTAATACCTAACTCTTTAACTAAATATTTTATATATATATATATATCCAAACTGTAAATGTATCTGAATGAAGTGTCTGTCCCACGTGCATCGACTGAGGAAAGTGATCACTACTAAATTCCGCTAACAAATGTTTAATTTTCTTTTTAATATTTATTTTTCTTTTTTTCGATGGTCAGAGGGTGGGCCACAGACCTTTAGCTGGCTGGCTGCGCGTTTGAAATGCCTGACTTAGGCCATGAATCAATTACAATTTTCTTTCACTTTGGAATAAAGGGTTGCTGTGCATCACCTCAGGGTAGCCAAACTACTCCTACAAGATAGAACAGGTGTAGGAGTAATATTTATTCCATTGGTCGATTACAGAATGTTCCATATGTTTATGTTTCTCCTACATGATTGATCAGGTGCAATATGTTGTTTTAATCCTATTAATAGAAAGCGCCCAAAATAGTATACAATAATTATTCTTGATGACCAGTTAAGTTTGGGGAATGTATTAATCAAAGATTGTATTTAGAAGGAATCTAATGGGGTACACCTAATAAATTGAAAATGGTGAATTAAAAATATGTGGCCATTAGCTATTAGCGTCATGATAAGTGTGTTGAGAAGGATCGTGGCTATAAGATCAGAGAGCTGAAAAGTATAAATACGAGATAATTATCAACTCACCTTTTAGTTTTCTATGTAAATATTATTACGTATAACCTTTCAAGATTCCAGCGGCTAATTGGTTGATCTCGTGAAAAACGATCTATTACAATTGATTATCAGCTACAAGCAACTTTGAACTGATTCAATAGTATAGTAGTATTTATTGTAATATTTATAGCTTTGTATTATTAAATTTAATCAGCTAGGCTATTTGGAAAGAAACTAATTATTATGTATCCATGTTAATTTTAGATGTATCTGTTGAAGCAACATACAATATATGTGAACTTATTAAAAAGAAGACATATACCTTGATCGACACAACTTCTCAAAATAGTGATGTGTGAAAATTTTAGTTTTATTAATAAACAATACTCTTCGAAAATGGTCTTAGTTACTTAATCATCTAATGCACGAATTAAGGTGGGGTTATAGAGAACACAAGGAAAAGCCAGTGTTATTGAAATTTTTTATAGAAAAACTTGTTTTGACCAAAGTAAATCAAATAGTGATTTAGTAGAAACCTAGATTTTAATCTTTTCATATGGTGACCTCAACAATTGTTGAATATTTGTCATGAGCATAGCGGCATTAGATGACAAACTGTTTAAATGGAGATAAAATGTTGTCATTTAATTCCAGGACACCTTTGACAGATATTAAAAGCTGTTGATATCACCAGGTGAAGAAAATTGAACTATTGTGTTTTTACTGAAGCAATATTTGTCTTAGTTTGATAAAAAAGTTTTCTATAAAAACTACGTAAGCACTGACATTTTTTCGCCTCATTTTAAGCATGTTCAAGATAGGGATGAGTGACGTACTTTTGTAAGTATCGCAATTAACTTTCAAATTCTTTATGCCATAGATTAAATCAGTACGAACTAAGCATGTATCTGCATTTGATTTATTATAGCATATGCTCAATAAATGATAAGCCAAATGTTTACGTTACTTCCAATTTATACTATCGACCGTAGTCAACAATGAACTTTATTCTTGCTAATTAATACCTGTATTTTTATCCATACTAGATGAAACATTAGACGAATATTTGACCTCATTAACAGAAAGTAATGGACTTGCTAAGGGTACATAGAGCTTATTTACATTTCCAGGCAGTGATTCGAGGATACTTGTTTATTTAGCTAACATTGACCTTAAATACAGTTTTATTTGCTTATTACGTAAGCTATGACTTAAACATATGTCTGCTGTGTGTATGTAGCGTGTGATAGACTTTACGTTACTAGCTATTCTATTATCGACAGTAATACCCACTAAACTTTTATGTTGTTAGTTTTAACAATCTTGCTGCTATTTAAAGGCACTTTTTAGCCTGTTAACACCGATATCTACCCTATTTAATGGCAATAGTTCTTCACATGGCCAATCTAGAAGCAGTTCTTACATTGTACAAAGCCGTTGGGGGACTTGTACTTTTCCGCCTTTATGTGGATTCTGAACAGCACTGTAAGAGTATAAAGTCTTCTAGTATTCTCACCGGACGTCAGAAAGACAACGAAGTTTGGCAATTATTTCTGTCTCTCTCCGGTCCTTCTTTATCGTTCTCACTGAGAAAGCATAATATGTATAACTGACTTTAAGGGGAAATCTAAGCTCTCCATGGATCTCATAAGGCTTAGTGTTTGTCAGGTAGACCCTTGATTACTACTTTGACTAAAAAACGCTTTACTGGATCACGAAAAAGAAGGTAGATAGTCCTCGCCATCTTGGACAGAGGCCTCGGAACGTTTTGACCATAGAAGGGCCAAAAATTAATCTCTATACACCCACTCAAAGCACAGTATATATATATTTTTTAGTCACATCCTGTTTACCATGAATAACTTACAAAACAGAATATAATATTGTATGCACTGTAACTTTGATGCTCTATTTGATGATTTGTATTAATCAATGACACGAGCTAGCAAAACTATTTTGCTAGTGGCATCATTACTTACTTTTAGTAAGAAAAAATTCCAATTAAAAGGGCTCTGTATTCATTTATGGTGATAAAATATTTCATAGTAGCGTCAATACTGATGTTAGCAATCCTCTATATATGTATTAGGTACTTTATTATGATTCAGTCTCTTTTATCACATTGCTGTCCGTAAGTAATTTTTCAACCTACGTAGCATGATGAATGATCTCTCAGCATTCGATGAAGTCGCTGGAATGACTAACAACAACTTGCTAAGTTTTTCGAGTTCACTGAGGAGACCTCTAGCTTCTGGGTGCAGGCCCTGAAGTTTCTTGACAACCTTCTAAACAGTTTTTGCATCCAGATACATTTCTTTAAACGTTTCCTGATACCGTTTTACTATTGGGGCATCTAATCCATACTCAGTTATAACAGATGACACAGCTAATTCCCACTCATCAGGATGTTGCAGAAGTACATCTTCAAGTGGAGCATATAGAATAACTCCTGGCTGGTTTATTCTCGACTCAATCTCATTAACAAGAGTGTCAATAATTTCAAAGTAAACTGTCTTATACATTTTATATGGACTAATCCAGACATGAGGCAGGTATAGTCTTTAGGAGTGTTCCAGTCATTTCGGTCGTTTACTAGACCTTGGCAACTGAGGTGGACTTTACCTATACTTAGTTGTGAACAACTCCATTTTAACCCATAAGACATTAAAATTTTCATCCGTTTTCTTCATCTGCAACATATGTATAGCTTCCCTACTAGCTTCCTTTGCTCCAGAGACATTATCTGACTGTTATTTAAAAATGATGTTAAGGTCTTCGGTGCAACCATACATTTAAAGACAGAACAACAATCCTAAGCAAATTTAATCTTTCATAAATGGGACATTCAGCACATGTCCATATATGACAATCTATTTCAGAAATGTTTTCAAGAAATTCAAGTACTGCAGAGTACCTATGTATTTAAAGCGCCCAAGATAGAAACAGCACACTGTTCTTCTTGTAGGGCATATTGGCAATGGTCTAGATTCTTTTATATTCATGCTTTTGCAATTTAAAAAAAATGCCTAAAATCTCATTGGAGATTTTAGAACAAAAATTTCAATTTCATGAACCCATTGCAAACAGTCACGTACTAGGTTAATTCTGATTTTGTCTTGAAGAGCAAGATTGAGTGAGTGGTTAAAGCATTGAATGTATAATTCCAGTGGCTGAACATTTAATACTATTGTTTTGACACCTTTTTCACATACTTTTATTGTAGAACCACCATCATAGCGTTGGCATCTCAGATTATCAATCGTAAGACCCTGCGACGAAGAGAATATCTCTTAAGATGGTAAATTGCGTCACCTGTCATTTCAACTCTTTTACACTATCCAAGAAACATTTCTTAAGCTTCTAATGATACAGGATTTACAGTACGCACTGTAATAGAAATCTGCTCCTTACAGCTTTCATCACAAGACGCATCAATTATTATGCTCTATTCTTTCCTATTCTTGACTTTTTCAACGAGAGATCTTAAAATGTGAAGTGCTAATATTTCGATTATTTCATTCTGTATATCAGCAGACACAACCTTTTTCCGGGACAGATATGATTTAAGTTCTGAGATGTCTAGAAAACGTAGTTGTAACACTTGTATGAAGTTTCCAAATTCTACATCATGTGCCTTGAAAGAAAGGCCTTTTCTACATAAAATAACACCAGTGGTGAACAATGCTCGACGTGCTACACAATTCCTTTTCTGCTCGTCATTCAGAGATTTAGACAATTGATTTTTTATGGGTTCATCTATTTCAAGCAAATGTAGTTTACTGACAGATTCCTTATGCTGTTGGCTCTCTTCATGTGTTACAAACTTTGCTGCTGGCTTTTTCCATTTTACTACGCCTTGACCTGGTGAAACAAGCAATGACTTATAATTTACAGGTAAAATTACCTTACCCTTAATTTCTTTTGTGCAGGGGAAACATTTACTGATTGCTCTGCAGAATTGTAATCAAGCAAGGATAGTCAGAAATCCAGTGGAGTTACAAATGCCACGTTCTAACTTTTTCTACATTCAATGTAACTAATGTTGGGTGGTTTGATTTATAGGATACTGGTGATAGAGGTATGCTTCACCATAGAATAGAATCGGACGCCAGGATATTTGATAGATTTTGGGCTGGTGGAAAATAATCAGATGTCTGGCTAGTTGTGTATTTTGGGCCGGTGGAACAAAATCAGATTTCTGGCTAGTCGACGGAATTTTGGCTGGTGGAACTGAATCAGACGCCTCGAAATTAAGTATTAACATTGCCATATAGATGTGAAACTATTGTGCAGCTTTAGAAAATTAGAAAATAAGAATAATGTGGCCCCCTCTGGCACTCCTTAATTTGGCTAGGGGGCAATGACCCCATGCACCCCCCCCATTCCATGTGCCTATGCTCTTGGAGTTGTCTCAACATTGCTAGGATATTGAGAGAGATATTGCCCTTAGCTTTGAGAGATGGACCAGAAACTATAGGATACTATCGGGGTAGAGATATAATTGCGCTGCTACCCTTTAGCTTACATTGCTCCTATCTTTGGCCTGATGCAGGTGCCTTAAGTTCTGGGTACACTTTCCTGCCACTACCACTAATAGAGATACCTCCTAAATGGTAATATTTTACCTCCCCTTCAGTGGAGTATTGAGGTATGAATACCACCGTCTTCATCATCATTTCTCTGGCTCGACTTACCTCGCACAGAGAGATCCGAATAAAAATTTGAATTCACCACGTCTATGCGTTTTCACGAACTGTCAAGACTAGCAAAGCATATGACCTGACCTTCCAATTCTGGTTAAAAATCAGACAGATGGGAGGCTCTTGCCATTCTACTCCACCTGATGAAGCCAGCCAACGTTGATGCAGGCCACTTAGGTGGCCTTTTCAGTGGCACGAACGTCGTTGCCACATTAATTATCCAGAGATGTGCCTTCATACATGTAATTGGCAGGAACTCAATCTTCCTTGTAAGCCCTTCTTAATGTGCCATCGATATTCTTCTTGCAGATAAAAGGAAAACAATACTAGATGCCCCGCTGACCATAGAAATGGACATAGATTTGTATACCTTTATAAGCTCCTATAACTAATTCTGACTGCCAGGGGGATACTTATTTTAATGTTTTTAAAGGTATCACACTGGTATTGTCAACACCCGTAGTCATAGACTCCTTTCCAAGTATCGAAACCTTACTCAAACCCACAGTATGCTTCATTTGGACAAGCTTCGTCAAATGAAAGATGAAACGACTTTTCAGCGTGGTGAATCGGCTTTGGTGGGAGTGGAAGAAATATTAATATAGAGTTTTACACTCTCTCATAATTAATAGCTTAAAATTTAATTTCAAGGATATACATTTTTTGATCTTCTTCCGTTCTATTAAATAAACGGGGGACCAAGGCTAAAAGTTAAGAAAGTGGTTATTATTTTTATTGTTAGCATTAATTTAAAGAAAATTTTTTTCACCAAGTTTATATAGTGAATTGTCCAACCAAAATGTTCAGATTAGTCCTACGTATGGGGCTGGAGACAATTTTCAGAACGTATTCTTACTACAATATTTATGATCAAGAGAATGGAGGCTAAATATTATATGCATACAATTTCAAATAGATTTTAGAATCTAGGTGTAGTCAACCAATTTTCAAAAATTTGATAGCAAAGGCCCATTCCATAATAGATATGAGTCACTTACTTTATTTAAAAATATCCATGCGAAGACTAATCTAAATAACTCCTAAAGTCATAAATAAAGAGGTTCATCTAAAAGAGTTAGTGTTCAATTCTTCACTAAATTACTAAATCGATTTTCATAGCATTCAACTACAGAAACAACATAACGTTTTTTTTAAAATGACAATCACCAATATTATTTAGGTCTTGTGAGATGTACAAGTAACTAAGCGGAGCAAGTCTGGTATGGTTGGTTGAGGAGGTTGGAGTTTGAACACGGCCCTATTAAAATGAGGGTATTTTCACTACACAATTTCTAACTATCCCTCCACACAAATTCGGGTATACCTACCCCTCATAAATACTCTCATTATTTATACTCCATTAGCGTAATTAAATTATTGTATGAGTAGTTATGATTACAATCTTTTAAATATGTATATGTACGTCCTATAACAAGATATTTAAAAGTCATAACAACCTATTTATTCACTAGATGGCACAGAATTAAAGGGATTAAGAAATGAATACAAGTGAATATAAGTTTGGCTTATCATAATAATTTAAATTGCGTTATATTAATAGTTTCAGACAAGAGCACATGTGTTAACCGTACACTATTTACCTTGACTATTGATTTTATTACTACGTGTGCCATGACCACAGATTTTTTTTAAATATAATTATATATAGTGCCTTTTACATTTATATTTAATATATTTGCGATTTGGTCAAATCCTCGTCTTAATGTGTCTTGTTGTATTCCACAGCTGGATAAGTGTTTGAGGATAGGTATCAAAAAACCAAAAATAGAGTTTCCATTAACTTGTTGACAATATAACACGCTTGATTAAAATGGCTTTTCAATGTAAGAATTGCTCTAAATATTTACTAAGCTCACCAAACTAGCACGCCATATACGATCACAACATGGGGGTGGTCTTAAAAGTGTGATGAGTGTGGACAAGTTTTTAATCGGAGTGACAATTTCCTGCGACATGTTTCCCCACATACTCGGGAGCTGAAGTCGAAATTTCGAGTGATGCTGATGAGCATGGAAGCTTACCGTTGAACAACATGGGCTCGCAGTCAATTGGCTGGAGCTCTACCGGCGCCGCATCAATACGCGCTACCTCAACAGATGGCTATAGACTCCCTCAGGACCGTTGGAGCTCTGTCACCACAGGGACAGGGACACCGTGTTCTTCCTCCGCCGACCTTAACCCCCTTCACACTACTGGAGCAGCTCCACCTCCGATCCAGGGAGACGGCGTTTTTCTCTTCCTAGCTGGGTCGCGGCGCTACGGCCTCCTCTCTACCTGTGCTGGTGGCACCTAATTAACACCTCTGCCGGAAAATAGTAGCCCGGTTAATCGGATTGGTGGAGGTTAGTTTAAAGGTATAATCTCCCTTCGTATTGTAGATAAGATAATTAAGCAATTAAATCGATTTTTATGTCGGGCATGAATTGATAATACAATTAGGGGCGCCAGATAGCGATCGTGACGCATTAAGATGGCTTGAAGAGAAAATTAGTGTTTTGCTCAATCGGCTTCAAGGCCATGGTGTCAGCGACGATGATCACGTCAGATACTTTTGAACAGCATGGACTCTACGTTGAACCCTGTATACGTCTCGTTTAGGTGGACAAATCAGCGAGACGCACGAGCCGTGCTAGATAACGTAAGTCACGTGCTGCAGACTAATAGGTTACTTTATACTTGAATAGTAATACTAATTAATATTAACACCGCATCTTACTACCCGTTCGGGTTATACGAACTTACGCTAATGTGTAATGGTAGGCTGATAGTGAGATGAAACGAAGAACCTACAGTTTAACGTAGAATCTGAACCACGGTGGAGGCCTGGCATTCCACACATTCACAAGTTGTGATTAATACCCGTCTTGTCAGAGGTGAAGGAAGGGTTTGGTAATCAAATAAATCTGTGCTGGGACCGAGGATTGAACCCCGCACCCCAGCACAGAAGTCCGACACCTTACCCCTAGATGACCAGGTCATATCCTTGAGTAGTAACCTACCATCACAAATTATAAGTAAAAAATGAATGTGTGTGTGTGTGTGTGTATGTACACGCGCGCAAGCGTGCGTACGTACATGTTTAAAATTCTCACCTTACCTTAAACCAAATTTAGTTAGTATATAAACACTATCTAAACAGTGAAACTGTTTTCAATAACAATAATAATGTACTGGTTTATCTTTGCTACTAATTAATATATAAACATATATACTATGCATACAAGCAGTTTTATTCTAACGTTTAATTAACTCAAATGTTCAAACAATAAAGCATAACATTTACCAGTCTGCGCTATTCCAGCAACGTTATCACGTGAATATTGCTAGCTATCTCTTCCCTGTCTTTGAATATCCAAGGATTTCCAAACAGCATGTTCTAAGGAGTTTTAAAATACTAACAATATTTTCTTACTAATTTTTAAATGACAAACAGAAATTAATTAATTTAATTTAAAACAGTCATATCGTGCAGCCACAACAACATAAAGTTTTTTTACAAGCAGTAATATAATAATAATAATAATAATAATAATAATAATAATAATAAGGTCTAGTGACAAATACAGGTAGTTAAGTTGAGAGTTTGGAGTGCAACATGAATTATATAATTATGATAGCAAGAAAAACATTTATTCACTCTTTTACCTAATAAAAAACATCAGGATAGAATAAAATATCTTCTACCATCTATAAAATGAGTAGGAATTACCTCTAAAATAGTTCAGGACACGCTGAGAGGCACTAGAACGCTTATTGCCAATGTCTACAAGTTTTTACCGGGCATTCCTACTCTTCTCACACCATCAAGCACAATAACGTTCAGTACATTGCTGTCCTCTTCCGATAGTAAAACGTTATAACTTTTGTTTTTTTCAAGTTCGTTTAAGCACTTGACATGATTGTATTCCTCTTTCTCGATCTAGTCTAATGTACTCCAAAATACTTCCTCGTCTCAACAGTAATTCTGGCGAAACTCTGGAGCAGGATCGGAAGTCGTTTGATGGCATTGATGTTGGTGTCGAATAAGGTTGGATAGCTTTGCGTAGAACCCCTCACAAATGATACATTTAAATGACATATTTACCTCTGTATATGCTGAGAAATAAATCGTGTAAATAAATAACCATGTCCATGTCTTGGGAGAAAAACACTGTCTTTCAAGCAACAACGCTCTCTACTCACATACTGAGTTATCTTAAAAAAATTGTAAAATATTCAAACATGTTCTCCTCTCGCAGAGCAAACGTGTTTCAAAATGTAGAAAATATTCCACTAATAGGTCACCGCTAGCTCCAATGTCGTCAGCGGAATTTGTGAGAATATTAACGTAGTGAAATAAGTCTACGGCAACATATTAGATTTAGGGAGTACGCCTAGCTATTTAATTCACTTTTAAACATCACACTTTGTCCTCCCAGATATATCATAGAGCGTGGTTTAGATTTAAATCGCTTACAATCTAAATAATAGGCAGACTTTGGAAGGAAGACGTTACCGAAATTGCCCAAAATGATTATGTAGTCATCGGACATTTCACCTATAATTTTAACATTTGAATAAGTTTGGTACATTGTTAAGCTCTCGATATTTATGGGGTCTTTGGACTTTACCGCCTCCTTTGGTGGTGGGCATGCTGCTGACTCTGGCTGTGAGAAATTTCCTGCCTCTTATGTCTGGTAGGCATGCGACTCTGGTGATGGTTAGACAGTTGACACTGGAGGTGGGTACGTGGGTGACTCTGGGAGTGGGCGTGGTAGCTACGGTGTCATGAATGGTGGTGGCGAGAGGTGTGGAGCTCGAAAGGGTGTTGGAGGCCTGGGCAACACGGCCACAACGTCCCCTTTGTAGAAATTGTACACAGCACATGTCATATCACACAGGTAGGACTCCTCGATTCTCTCGTAGGGTAATACTTCAGTAGCTCTTATCGTGTGACAGGTAGAGTCACAAAACTCGATGTAGCCTTGATCTTTGGCACACCTCTGTTGTGGCTCGCTACTTTGTAAATTGCCTGTCTATCGCTCACAGCCACACTCTGAATATTTTATGCTGTTATATAGGCACGCTCTGTAATTGTATTACCTACAAACATTAAGTAAATATACTCGGTTCTGAGCATAGTGAGCATATCTGAGTGCTAAGTGGGCTGGATGGTTTGTAGGGTTCTTAACTTTTCCACTGTATTTATACCGGTGCAATATGATAGTACACGTCTTTATCTTGTGCTCTTGTATTGACTACCCAGTTTCCCGATGTTGTTGTTAACTGCTTACACGGCTTGACTCTTCTGCCCTTATATTAGCGCATCAGTAGATATTTTTAAATGCGTTCAAAGTTCACAAAGGGTTTTACTATGGCGCAGGTAAATATTAGTTTTTTCCTATTAAGATCACACACGTCTTCATCTGTTAGAGTACCAAAACGACAGGGTAATAATAAACAAAACTTTTCGTCTAGATAGGCTATTAGGTGTCCCCCGAACTTTGTATTGACCGCTTTTAATTTATCCACCTAGTACTTTTGATCGATGATTTGATCATACAATTTTACGGTCTGCACTGCGTCAACAGTATTTACCAGCTTCTGTAACTTCTCCATCTTAATCCGCACTGAAAATTCTTGTAAATAGTCGACCAAGCGAGCCCACTAAATATTCACCCTCTCCCTCCTTCGATCGACATCATGTGATCTTGCGTTGGCAGGAGATGAACAGGGTCAATGACATCCCCGTTTTAATAACGTGGTCTATTCCAGTCTTGACTTGCCTTGTCAAGCCACCAAACTAGCACCAGGTATGAGTCATCTGACTTCACCCTAAAAACCCATTTCCGAAGAGGATTGCGACATCACTCATTCCTGTCTCAACACATCGAGCAGGTAAACTGGCACCGCAGAGCTTCTCGTGAATATTCTTGTCTCAACTCGTTGAATTGCCAGTTTGGCGACGGTGAACAGTCTATTAATTCAAAACAGCATAGATTTGCCGTTATTCATCAATTGTTCTTACGCATCCACTGATTGCTGATATATTCCGGGAACACGCCAGTTGTTGGACATGCTTGTATGCTTTTCCCGCACCAAATTATGGTACACATTCTACCTGGTCCAATTATATGAAACGTAAAAACTGATTTTTGATTTCACCTTATTTTTCACTTGCGCAAATGCGGGGTACACTCAAACACGGGAAGGGAGCATTTGGATGGATGACAGTTCTAATAGACATTAGCGGTGATAGCCCGCAAAAGAGATCAAGGTTAGAATCCCTGTGGGCACGCTGTCTGAATGTCAGGCTCATCTAATTCTGGCGGGAAACTCGAAAATTTGGGGTGCACTCAACCATTGGTAAGTATTATTAGATTGGATGACCTCTTTAACATAAATTAGCGGTGCTAGTCCTTCGAAAGATATCGAGGTTCGAATGCCTGTGGGCATGCCGTATAAATGTCAGGCTCATCTAACTCTGGCGGGGAGGTTGGAATCGAATCCCTGCTGAGCAAGTTGTTGGTAGTTCTTCCTCCAGTTAAAATGCTGGAACATTTTTTTAATAATCAATTCCACAATATCTTAACTAATGTATAGATGCTTAGCCAGAAAGGGGGCTTGTAACTCATCTAGCTATGGCGGTTGGGGTCGGGGGTTCAAATCTTCACTGAGGTGTACTGTCACTATTTCTCACTAAATGGTTTCTCTCTCCCTCACTCCACGTAAAACGCTGGAACATTTCTACAATACTCATCCCTACCACCATATCTTCACCAACAGTGGTCCATGTAGGTATCATACCTTCATCCTCATATGTCAACTGTAGTACCATACAACCAATTTTAGTAGACTTTTGTGGGGTGATAGTGACCCCTAATTGAGAACCATGAATCACTGTGAGGCTTCCATTTGGAGAGAAGCCCCTGATTGTGCATAATCAGAGCTGTGTCAAGGCTCTCTAGTTGTGAAATCCCCCTAATGAACGATGACTTCACTGATAGAAACTCATCGCCACATAGTACAACAACAACAACGGAAAAAAATCTTCATTGCGATGGAAATAAACCTTGGATACATTGAAGGAGGGACAGAAGACACCAGGTCCTTAACCCCATGTCGACTTGGAAATACGTTCTATTCCTGCCTCGAATTTTTGAGCCACCAAACTGTCTTCAGGGTTGCGATGACATCACCAGAAAAAACATATAACCACATAGATGGTGGGAGGGTTGCGACATCATTCAAGGTCCTATTCCTGTCTCGAATTGTCGATCCACCATACTGGTACCAAGACTAGGATGACCTCACTAGGAAAAAACCCATTATCACATAGATGGGGGAGGGTTGTGACATCATTCAAGGTCGTAATCTATTCCTGTCTCAACTTTTCTCCTTGAACCGCCAAACTGGCGCCAGGTATTAATCATTAGGGAAAACCCATTTCCGGGAAGAGTGATGTGACACCAAATAGATTCAGAGGCTTGCCACAGGGAGACCGGGCCAGTAGCTCGCTCTCTCTGTTAGACTGCACTCGAGAGAGGATGCTCATGCACGCTCCCACCCTCACTGATAGAATTGGTGACATTTTATGGCACGTCGCAGGAGGAGTGCCCGATAGTAGGGATTGCACGCTCCACACCAACAAATAAAAAAAATCCCGAAAATAAACTCCCACGCCAGTCCCAATCCTACCTAGACATTCGATCCAATGGGGCACACATAAAAAACCAATGGGCACACATACTAAACCAACGGGCACACATAAAATCAATGGACCACTATGTCACTCAAACTAAAATAAACCAATCAGGGTCAAAGGTAAAATTTTCTTGGTAAGGCCTAAACACTACTAATTTCATAGGAAATGATATCTTTGAAACGTGTCGGTCACAGATCATATAACTTTACATACAAATGAATGAAATTTTGTTTTATTAACTTTTATAACTGTCGTAAAATGTCCTTCTTATCAATATTGGACTTTAGCTGGTCATTGAATTGCTCATCTCTTGTGCTTTTATTTTAAGGTTAGTGTCCCGCTCCCGACAAACAGGAAACTATTATATATAACATAATAGCATACTACAAACATTTCCAAAACTGCCTTATGGTTTCCTAGAATAATTTTGTGTTAAGTCGTTCAAATAATTATCTTTTGTTCATGGTTAAATGTGTTTAATTAAATTTTATTTATTTATTTATTCAAGGTACTTAAAGTGCACTATCTGAACTAACTCATTATATCAACACAAAACTTACTTATAAAATAACTTACATCTATAACAGACACAACATTCATCCCCCAGCCGCTAATCCATCACTGTTAAAGGGGAACACCATATTCCATCAATGATAAATATTACGGCCATTCCAGGAATTTAACCCGGGATCTTTAACATAGAGGACAGCGCGCTACTGATTAAGCTAAGATGTCGGTCTTGTGAATATATAAATGATTCTGACGGAAACCATTACATAAGAGAAATATTTGTGGGGTTCCTCTCATATACCCATACACTGATATGAATCGAGCAATTGTTTTGTCGTATCAAAAGATATTGGACAAGTGTGTATATATATATATTTACAGTGGTGATGGATATATATATATAAAGGCCTAGACATATTTTATATAATTATATTATGGATAAATATTTTTGAAAATATTTCAATTTATATCATGATTAGTTTTAATTTGATCATATTTGCGACTATATTACAGGTTAAATCATACAGTTGAAAGAAATTAAAACCATTCTTCTTTGTTTGCACTAATTAATACCCTCCCGAATTTTAGTCATAATGTATTATGCTGTTATATTTATAATTGGTTTTAAGTGTTACCTAACTTGATTAGACCTGGTAGGCCTACTATAGTAAAAGGTTAGCTAGAGTCAAAGGGTGCCATGTTAAGCGGAGGTGGTGTCAATGATTTAAACTTTTTTTCTTTCAATGTCAAACCTTTCTATATAAATTAAATTTGTTCTAAACCATACAATATCGCTATTTTGTTTCAGATGGGGAATGACACCACCTACTGTGAATGCCTACTACACACCTACTAAAAATCAAATAGTTTTTCCAGCTGGAATTCTTCAAGCTCCATTTTACGATATCAGCCATCCTCATTCTCTAAACTATGGTGGCATGGGAGTTGTTATGGGACATGAGCTTACTCATGCATTTGATGATCAAGGTGAATCAGGTGTATCCACTATGTATTTTACCTCCAGCTACAAAGAGAAAGAACTGTCCTCTCCACGACGTCATAAAAGGAAAGGTTGAGGGAAAGAGGAACGTTGAAAAAGGAGGATTCAAATATTAGATGACTTAAAGGAAAGAATACAATTTTGGTAACTGAAGGAGGAGAGAGAGGACAGGGTGCATTGACCGTCTGATTTCACTGACAAATGGAATGGACCTGTCGTGAGACAGAACACCTAATAATAATTTGGATACTATTTTTACAATTATTATTATATGTATTTTTATTTTATATAGTTTTACTTTAACTCTACTACTAGACCCATGGCCATAGTTGGCGGGGAGGGAGGGGGGGGTTCATCCGGGTGTACAAACCCCTCCCGAAATTTTATGAACAAAATATATATGGCTTTATTTATGGTTCAAACAATATTAAAATTATTGTACAAATACTAAATAGGGAGCTGTGTTGCCATAAATAGCACTTCAGAGAGCTTCTAGAGGTGTTTAAATATATAGATTTTTTCCTAACTACTGGCAGTTAATAATAATAATATTTAGCACCCGTTCGGTTTACACTGGCAGTTAAAGATTTATGTTGGCATAAAACACACTTAGAGAGCTTCTAGAGTTGTTTAATATTTAAAATTTGTCCTAGCCTCCAGCACTTAGGGGTTTTTGTAGGGAAAAAAAAATTGATAGCTTCTAGAATTGTTAAAATATATAGATTTTTCTTAGCCTTCAGCAGTTAGGGTGTCATGTTACCATAAAGCACCCTTAAGAGAGCTTATAGAGGTGTTTAAATATATAAATATTTCCTAGCCTCCGGCAATAAGGCGCTATATTGCCATAAATACTTTAGAGATCTTCTATAGGTGTTTAATATTTAAAATTTGTCCTAGCTTCCGACAGTTAGGGGGTTATGTTTCCATACAAAAAACACTTCAGATATGTTCTAAAGGTGTTTAGTATTTATTATTTTTCCTAGCCTCAGGCAGATTGGGGACTATGTTGCCATAAAAAAAACCATTTCAGATAGCTTCTAGAACTGTTTAACATTTAGAATTTTTCTTTTAGCCTCCGGCAATTGGGGGGGGGGGGGTGCTCACCAAACCACCCCTGAAATTATTTGCTGGCTATGGCCTTGATTAAGCCTATATCTTAATAAATAATAATAGTTTTAGTGAATATTTGTTGAATATTTGGTACTGTAATGCTTTGCTTGCTGCTTGTGAATATAGGGTGTAGAAATCTTAGATCATTGTATCATGTTTGTTGGTGAGATTAAGTGAAACTGGTGTCACTACATGGACATTAGACAAGGTCACTGGGACCTTGGATAGGCTTGCATTTTTATAAGAACAGGTCTTGGGATTCATAAGCTTATAATAATGTTGAAAGAGAATAAATATATATTATTTTAACTCTATCAATTCAACTTCTATGTTTATGTGTTTGCGACGTGGCACTCGCATATCCATTGAATATGCTTGTGTTGGCCTGTATTTCTCTAACTTTTTTTTATACTTATCAATACTATAAGTAAATAAAATAAACATGTTTTAATTTTATGTTTGTTCTAAAGGAAGAGAATACGACGAGTTTGGAAATCTACATCAGTGGTGGAATAATAAAACAATTGACAAGTTCAAGAATAGAACGGATTGTGTCGTCGATCAATATTCTGAGTTTGAAATAAACAATAAGCATTTGAATGGAAAACAAACTTTAGGTAAGTTTATTATTTTGTGTTTTTAAATAATATAGGTCTACATATTAATCTCGTACCTTTTACGCTAAAATACGAAACCTTTATAAGATACATAGCAGTAGAGTGTGAGCCCACGTATCACAGCCCCAAGGCTATTTCAGTGAAAGAGCGTGTGTATTTTGATGTCAATTAAACTACTTTCCACATCCGGTTGATTTACCGTTATTCTCCCACCCACATCCTTTGGTTGTGTCATCAACCCGAGACCATGGTCCAACCACCGGATCCTACCCAGGGTTCATGTGTCCAGCCCAATAGTTTTTAATATGTGCCCATTAGTTTTTAATGTTTGCCCCAGGGATTTGGGTGAAGGAGCGTGTAGTCTTGGTTACTCCTCCCGCGGCATCGCTAGTGAGTGTGGGAACTTGCAGGAGCATACTCTCTCGACGTTTTTTTTTTAACGTAGAGGTGAATATTGGCCCCCTCTCATAACCCTCCAGGGCTCATGGGCTTAGCCCATTTGATTTTAATGTGTTCCCATTAGATTTTAATGTGTGTCCATTAGTTTTTAATGTGTGCCCAATGGTTTTTATGAGTGCCCATCGGATCGAAATGATTGGGACTGGCGTGGTAGGGGGAACGTGCATTCTTGGGGCTCCCCCCACGACGTGCTTGCCCATGAGGAAGGGGGGAGTATCCTCTCTTGGTGACTGTCGAACATAAAGTGTGAGCTACTGGAAATGTCTCACTGTGATTTTCAGCCCCTACAAGTTTGACCTACTTTCCACATCCGAGGCCCCATTCGGTGGTGATTATACTAAATATGTTCAAACAGGAAAATATTGGCTAACACTGGCACAGTAAGGCGTTTTGATTTTCCCTGAACTCCTTTCCACATACGGGTGCCCCAGGTCATAATCGGTGTCTAAACATGTTCAAAAAGGAAAATATGGGTTAGCAATAGCTCCACTGTGATTTTCCCCGAACCCCTTTTCACATCCGCGAGAAAATTTACTGTTATTTCCCAGAGTGTTTGGGTTTGGGTACCACCACAAGCCCACGTGACGTCGATCAGGGGTGAATATATATACAGCAGCTGGTAAATATTGTTAGTGCCGTGCAAATCGTAGAATTGTGTAATCTAACCGACGATCAACAGTACTTAGTGAATAAACTAAAAGCGGTCAATACAAAGTTTGGGAGACGCCTAATAACATATCTAGATGGCGAGTTTTGTGTATTTTTACCTTGTCGTTTTGGTACTCTAACAGATGAAGACGTGTTTGATCTTAATATGGAAAAACTGATATTTACCTGCGCTTGAGTAAAACCCGGTTCACCTACAGTTGAGATCTTTGAACGCGTTGAAGAGACGGGCAGCAGAATCGAGCAGTTAACAACAATATCAGGCAACACATCTCCACTGGCAGTTAGAACAAGTTTAGCATCAGTGCAAGAATTAAATACATGCACTACTGAATTGCACAGTGGACAGATTAATGACTCAGAAATCATCCATCGCGTTTAGCGGTCAAGTACGCTAACCATGCTTAGAACCGACTATATTTATTTAATGTTTGTGGTGCATACTTTTGCGGGGCGTGCCTATATGACTGTAGAGAATATTCACAGTGTGGCCGTGAGCGATAAACATGTAATTTACAAAGTAGTGAATCACGACAGAGAAGAGCGTGGCTACATCGAGTTTGGCACTCTACCTGTAACACGATCAGAGCGACTGAAGTACTACCCTAAGAGATAATCGAGGAGACCTACCGGTGTGATATGACATATGTTGTGTACAATTTCCTCAAAGGTGACGTTGTGGCCGTGTTTCTCAGGTCACCACCACCCTTCTGAGCTCCACACCACTCGCCAACACACTTTATGACGCCGCTGCCACCACCCCCACGCTCCGAGTCGTCTGTCTACAAGATATCAGAGTACTCACAGCCAGTCACCCGCGTGCTCACCACCAATGAGGAGGAGGTAAAATCCGAAGAACCCATAAACCTCGAGGATTTAACAATGTACAAAACTTATTCAAATGTTAAAATTATGGGTGAAACGCCCGATGACTACATAATCGATTTGGGCAATTTCAGTTAAGTCTTCCTTCCAAAGTCTGCCTATTATTTGGATTGTAATCTATTTAAATCTAAACCACGTTGTGTGACATATCTAGAAGGACAAAGTGTGATATTTAAAAGTGAATTTAAAAATTATGTATACTCATGTTGCCGTAGCTTATTTCACAAACTCTGCTGACATTAAAACCAATACAACGCCCTCGTCCTCAGTATATTGAGAGAAGATCTATGAAAGAACTAACCCATGTAAATAAACTATACTTACGCCACTTAGGCTACTCGCCATGGAAATAATGGAAGGAGATATATTGAACATTGGAGAGAATATTACATTCGATACTACTTTGAGTAGTTTCCAGTATCATTCCTATGCTTCCCAAATCGCTGGTCCATTAGCTAACGAGAATGAACTTAGAATATCTATCCAGCAATAAGGATTGTACACCTGGCCACACAATTCACGTCTGCATATCAGAGGAAAATTGCTGTTATATACGGGAGATGTATAAGTACATCGAGAATTATCAATAACTGCATACTTAATCTCTTCTTTAGAATCGCCTATGAAATCAACATAACAGAGATAGATCAATCGAGAAATATAGGTATATCGACCCAGCTAAGTATCTATTTATCTATTCGGATAGGTTAACAACGGGCGTACATTAAAAACTCAGGATATAAACTCAGTGGAGTACGAGTACGTGCCACGATGGATATCTTTGACCCATGCATCCCTTTACATCTCATACTAAGATTCGAAGAAGATTATTCTCACATACTAATCGATGCTAAACAAGAATTAATACTTGTCCAATTAATAACTGACAGTAATGCACTACTATGAACCAACCCTGAAATTCTTTCCATAATAGAACCAAGTAAGCTTTACGACTAACGCCTCACCTCAAGATGGACGATTAAAATCGACTCAATCAGCTAAACTTTATTAAGAGCGGGTGAGCTATTTATCTTCAATTTTGTAAGTAAGAATTGTACAATTATCCTAACGTACTAACCTCAACGCAAAACGACTGGACTGTGTACACTTTACCCATGTTGAAAAAACACGCTATGTAATTTTCGCTCTTCAGGACAGAGTAACAATACGAGGGCTACAAATAAAAGCAAGTTTGATCATTTTAATATACGCCCAGTTAAACTCACCTTGTATTAAATCCTGTACACCTATGAAGGTATAAACTTGGACATTAATTAAGATTCTTCATATATTACTGTATTAAGACATTGCCAATTTTAAGACTTCGTACTACAGAACGAGTGGTATTATACCAATGTTTAATCTGAAGCATTTCAAATATGTGGCACGTATAGTCGTGTTTGAGGCAAATATACTCTCAAAGTCTGTATGATACCATGTCGTATAACGTTCGAGTCGCTTAACAAATCCCCGCAAACACTAACGCATCCTGTCTCATTATATACGATTGTATAGTCCGCTACAACATATTTATAATCGACGTCAGAAAGATGGCATTATAAATGAATGAAAAACTGATCGACATCATACAGTATGCAGATATACTTGCACGGGTTCTTGTGCGAAGAAGATGTCTTCCTCCTACGTTCCAATACTTCTAATGTGTTAAACTATAAGTTCCTACCTCCTTTCCGAATCGGTTTACTTTCATCATAAAGTAATATAAATGTGGATTGTTTAACTACACATCATCGTGGATTGTTTTGGGAGAGTGAGGGTAGAACTTACTCTAAACTAGGTTTGTCGATTAAATTTCATCTGTAGAGAAAAACATCGTCTACGATGTATACTAATAGAACAGAGGAGGTAACTTGGCTTCGATGTATCATAAACAACAGCAATGAGTACTATTTTACTGAGTTGAGTGATCTTGGTTGTCCTCTGATATCGCGTAAAACCTATGCATTAAGAGAAAGTGAACGTTTAGGATTTGGTCAAGAGTGCTATATAAAACGATACAGGTTCTGTACTTCCTTCCCTGCTTTAAATCGTCACTCTGATTAAGTACGTTGATTTTTATTTTGCATGTGATGTGGAAAAAACGAATACAGCATCCATCACTTCTTCCGGAACGATCGAAAAACCTAAACGTAAGACTAAGTCTAAGAAAAAACCCTATATATCACTATAACTCATATAGGACTAATTCTAGACATTGAATGACTTCAACAAACTTTAGCATGATTGCGCATATGTATGTGGCAACAGTTAATGGTAATCTGTTATTGATGATGAATTTAAGCCCTCCTTACCATTTTGAAAATATTCTACCATCATATCAAGAAAAATGGTTAAAATAGTATATTTGTGTCAAATGGGAGGAAGGAGAACTGGACTATGAAGAGACTGATACTATACTGAATACATTTACTCTGATCAATATGTTGAAAAAATATTTAACGGTTCAAACCTCAAGCACTCTATAAAGCTGGACTGACTGTGAAAATGTGTGAAAAAAGATTTCTCACCTATCCTTAAGACTCGGTCAATTCTATCTTCAATCCTTCTTGGATACTCATCATGTTTAACCTTATTTGTAGGCCTAGTCTGGTTTTATTTTTAAAAATATTTTTGGAATACTTGTGTGTTGATAAATAAAAATACTTGATCATTATCATTTTATATATTCAGTGTTAACAATCTTCATGAAAACGTATTGATAACAATATAAACAATCGAACCACCTGCTCACGTATTTATAATAATATCTAAAGTACGGAAACATTATGTATTAGAATATTGAAGCCTTAGTTGCTACACTTACAATATATTGTAATATTGAGTCATTACAGCTATAAAGTATTTACTCTCTAAACTTTACGCAATCCTTTTGAAAACAATATATATAATTGATACGCTTGCTCACGTATTGATAATACAATCTTGACTATTGAAAAATTACGTGTTAGAGTTTTGAAACATTAATTACTACACATACAAAGTCTTGGAGTATTGAAACAATACACTAATAAAGTATTTAACTCCTAAACATTAAACAATCTGTTTTTATAACAATATAAATCATCGATACTCCTGCTCATGTATTCCTGATACAATCTTTAGTATTGAAACATTACATTTTAGAATAATAAAACATTAATTTCTGCAGATACAAAGTTATGGATTATTAACACATTACACATATAAAGTATTTACTCCCTCGGAGATAAATTAATTGTACATCACTATTAGTTTGTATTACACATACAGAGTTTTTACTCCCCTGGAGTAAATAAACATTCTTCTTACTCCTGCCAACATTACAGTCTCACTCACAAGACGTGGGGGCAATCTTGAGGTATAGCATATTATTACCATGGTGGCTTGTGTCTTGAGCAAGGTATTATAAATCTGTTATCATTTCACATACATAGCTCAAACCGACTAACCGTTTGTATGTAAAGTGTCTGTTTGACTATTCTTATAAGTCGTTCCTCTCCTAGTATGATCATTTCATTAGTGATAGTAGTGGTTGTCGTCTATACTGAGTGACTTTAAAGTAGTATTTCTAACCCCTTTCGCTGTAAGAGTCTCATTTCCTCCTTGAAATTTAAAAGCGTACAGTTTAGGTCTAAGTCCGATTAACTTGGTAATGATCTGTCCTTTGGTCTCGTCTTTTAGTTTACCGAATACACCCTTGTTAACTACAGACATACCGTAAATATTGTCTTTGTCATAACTCGATGTGTCTAGGTAGTCTATACCCAGAGAATTAGTATTTTGTACGCGTCGTCAACAGTCATTTCATCCGTGCCGGTGTGTTGTAGTTTGAGATTACCGTCCAGGAAGTCAGTAGACATTATCTGATATTGCAGCCCATACATAATCACTTTTGATATTTCCAAAATAGAGAATCCGGCATAAATGAGTAGATTGAATGACGAAGTTTTATGATGGGATGGTCTAGTTCTTAAAGTTGTGACTGGTGATGAGGTCACTAGCCATACATTTTCCTTCTCATAGTATTGTTATCTTTATATTCTGGTACTTTCCTTTGTTTGTTATCAATCATACAAAAGTCACGTTATTCATCATTTTGAAAAACATGTTCTCAAACTGGTTAATAGCATTATTCCAAATTTGTGCATTTAGATTAATATACTTGGTAATTCAAGGTGACTGTTTTAAACCAAGTTTTTGTGAAGCTTAACCATTTTGAGAATATTTTCTAAAAACAACTTCAATTATTGTCTCTAGTGAATCTTTTCGGCCAGTGTCGCCAGTAGTTTCTCTTGTTTTCTTATAGGTGATGTACCTTTTCTGAGCCGCCAGCTACTTTGCGTACATAAAATTTTTCAATTTCGTCATCATGGGGCAATTTAAATTACCATAGGCTAATTTATTCTTCATGCATTTAGAGTAGAGACCAACAACGTCAAGATTAATGAGGTAGGATTCAGGTTTTGACTTGTAAAATGACTCAATATAATGGTTGTTATCTACCGAATGTTGTTAGAAATAAAATCCCACCCTTGATGGCACTCTCGATGGATTAGTATATATCATTGTCTGTAGTCATTTCGAGCTTTTTGACACTGAGCTAGGCTTGGTACGCTAGGCCGGGGGCTGTAAGCTACACGCTACGATTGTAGGTCCTCATACCAAATTCACGTTCTCATAAACGTTTGACAAAAGTATTACTTCACTATATTGATATAAATCTGATAGTATTATAATTATAATTATTATTATTATTATTATTATTATTATTATTATTATTATTAGCACCGCGTCTTACTACCCGTTAGGGTTGTACGCACTTACACTAATGTGTAATGGTAGTGTGATTGCGAGATGAAATGGAGGACCTACAGTTTAACGTGGAATCCGAACCACGGTGGAGGCCTGGCATTCCCCACATTCACAAGATATCTTGTCAGAGGTGAAGGAAGGGTTTGGTAATCAGATAAAATTGTGCCGGGACAGAGGATTGAACCCCGGACCCTAGATTTGATAGTCCCATATCATCTTACAGTAGAACTTGGCCCCTACATCACAAGCATGGTCATACTCCTCCTAAATGATAAGACATTCTATGAGTGAATTCTAAAAATTTTCTGGCAAGGTAACTGTGTTCCACCTAATTGATCGAAATAATCGATAGAATCATATGGGACAATACCTTTACGTGAAACCAGTTTGAATCGCTCACGTATCGATGACATTTACGCTTGATCTAGTTTGAGCCGGCTCAAGATAGGAAATAGATTTTTCTAACGACGAATAAAGGAAACTGAAACTATCGAATTATTTTATAATTATACCTAGGAAATTATGTTGAATATATTTCACAATAACTCTAAAGTGAACCATTATTTTCTACTATTACAGTAACCATACCCAGTATTGATGATAACGTCTTTCCCCGTGAATGGATTGGATTCATGACGTTCAACATAGAGGATAGTAGGTACGAAGTGTCATACTTTTTAGATCGTTTGGATTCTTGTAGTTAAGTTTACAGTTAGCATGGCTGCTAACCCTTTAAATCTCCCGCCTGTACTACTCCACACATATACGGTCTTACGGTGAACATCTACCTGTTCAGAAGTTAACCATTTAATTGTAACAATGGAGCTATAGTTACCGAGAAGCCGTTTCGAGTAGCCACAAGAGCTTCAACTAATTGATCAATACAATCCTTCTCTACAAAATGTTTACACTTGGAAAGACTGTCCTCAATCTCGCACTTGATGTACATTCCTACCAAGTATGCAACATGGCAGTGAACGATCAGGGTTCGGATCACACACATGAATCGGTTAAAGCAGGCCTGGCCAACCCGTGGCCTGTCACATCATTTTTTGCGGCCCCCCAGATTATTTCATACTACCGATGACATCAGTAAGAATTATTTCGGGAACTGCACTAGGCAAGATAAATAACGAGAAATATAATTTTATAAAAGCTGTACTTCCCAGAATATCCACCCTCCCTTTTCTTCTTTGAACCATTTTGAGTCCAGGAAACCCCATGAGGGAGAAAGGGGATCATAAAGGTGAAGGAGGGGTAGCTCTTTTGCTAAAAATAGTCCTCTACTCATTGTAATCGTCACATAAACGAGGCTGTCTAAGTGCTGTGTCTTTTCCTCCCTTACACCTTTTTCGTATCTTCTCGCACCAGTTGGATAAGTTTCTCAGTCATTATGTACTGTACAAATAGAGAGAAGACAAAGTCTCGAACAATAAAACGTTGTTTATGTTTGTCTTTTCTAAAGTATAAGTTAAACAAGTTTAAATAATTAAGCATTGTACATTCAAATTGTTCTTATTAAGTGTATATTGTATTATAATATTATTAGTAAAGTTATCTTTTACACTTCACAATTAATTTTTAAAACAAGTCAGAGAAGAAAACAGGCAGTTCAGTTACCATTGGGAAGATGATTACAGGACTCTAAATTAACATGTTTGATTTTCAGAGAGACAGTTGCTGTATTCAAAGAATACAATTTTAAAAGGCATTATGAAACAAAATATAGTGAGCTTGTGAAATTGAATAAAGAGATTAAAACCCGTTTGTTGGCTGCGCTTGGATTTGAATTAAAATCTAAGCAAACAATGTTTAGTTCATCGTTAAACAATAATCTAATATTTTCAAAGCAAGCTATTCTGTCCCATTGTTAATTGCAAATACAATTAAGCCATTTTCAGATGGGTAATTGGTGAAAGTTAGTTTGGAAGCCATTATAAAAGATGTTACGCCCGATAAAAGTAAACTATTTTAAAGCATAAGTGTATCACGTCAAACAATATGTTGTCCTATTAATGATATTTCAGCTGAAACAGTGGTGACGTTGCGAGAGCTTATTTAAGAATTGAAAGCTTATTCTTTAGCGTTCGACGAAAGTACAGATATTGATGACACGTTTCATATTGCAGTATTTATTCGTGTGGTTAACAATTATTTCCAAGTGACAGCTGAAATGCTAATCCTTTTAAGCTTAAAAAAACACCACTAAGGGGGAAGATGTTTTCCAAGTCATAACAAAAGTGTTTGTCTGACAACAGTATGCATTTAGAGGCATTTTCTTGATTAACAACAGATGGAGCACTGGCTATGTATGATAAGGAAAAATAAAGGAGCTCTAAAGTTGCTTATGAAAGATTTGGAGGCAAGAACCATTAAAACCAGTGATGTGTTCGTGATACATTGTTTGATTCATCAGCAAACTGTATGCACTCAAATGTTGTCTATGAACAATGTCATGGATGTGGTTATAAAAACAGTAAGCTACATTCGATCGCATGCAATTCAGCATCGCCAGTTCAAGGAATTTCTGAATGAATTATCTTCTGAGTACGGTTACATAGTGTATTTTACCAATGTTTAAAACGATTTTATGAGTTACGGGAAGAAAATGATTTTTTTTATAAACGAGGAGAAAGCACCAATTTTTGAATTAATTGATGAAAAGTGGTTGTTGGACCTATGTTTTTTGGTAGGCATAACGGACCAAATTAACCAAGGAGTTGCAGGGGCAAAATAATTTAGTAACCGATGCTTGTATTCACATCAAAGCATTCCAAATGAAATTGTTGTTGTTCAAGTGACAACTGAGAAATAACAATTCTCAACATTCTTATTTGTTAAATTACTTAAAAAGTGATCATCCTAGGGATTTATTGAAGTATGCCGGTGAAATGAAAAAAAACTTTAAAGCAGCATTTGATTGTCGTTGCGCAGAGCTCTCAAAATATGATAAGTGTTCGATACATTTTGTTCTCCATTTCACGTTGACGTTTCTACTGTCACGGAAACTCTGCAGATGGAAGTAATTGATTTACAGTGCAACACAGAATTTAAAACACATTCATGCCACGACAGCACATGTGTTAGTGTAAAAGTATCCCAAATTGAGACTTTTTGCACAAAAAATTGTGTGCGCCTTTGGATCCACATACGTTTGTGAAACATTTTCTTCTAAAATGAAATTTAATAAAAGTAAATCTCGAGCTTTAATGACAGATGAAAATCTGGAAACTCAATTAATATTGAAGTAGATTTTTAAAAAAATCAGTGATGGCAAAGAAAAGCAAATATCTCATTAAGGTATGTATTTAATAAATAATGAGTATTAAATTTTATTTTCTATTTTTAAAATATATTTTTTATTTTATGTGTGGCCCACGGAAAATTTTAATCAGTCAAAGTGGCCCGCGAAACGATTTGGGTTGGCCAGGCCTGGGTTAAAGGATCGATTCTACATCTCCATCTACTATGAAACCTGTTTTTATTGAAGTCCATACGGTTTAAACTTTAGAAACTTATCCTCCCCTCGGGGAATGTTGACCTGACAGCGCCAAATTTTGCACACATCTATTTATGTTTTGATAGTTTATCTTCATATAAAAAATAAGTTAATAAGCCAACACATAAAAACATAAGTAGTCTCTTAGAGCTTGTGAAGTTATCAAACGTGAGAAGTTATTTATGACAATAGAATGATAGTTATCTGTCCCATGAACCCTAATCATAACTAAATATAGACGCCATACATATACTTTAGAAGCGACATGTACTGGGACATTTTTCTTTTATTCACATTAACATCGGTTGTATCTAGCATTGACATCCTATTTGTCACAAAATACATTCTATTGTTGGAAACGGTCCATGTATCACAACTGAAAAGTAGAAAAATTTTCGATAAATATGTAATTAAAAAAAATCACTCGTCAGGTGGAAATCATTTACAAACATTTACTTAAGGCTGAAATTGATTACGAATGATTTATTTAAGGTGTCAAATAGAAGTTTTATGGTAAGAAACAGAGGTTTCTGACTTAATCTCGCCCTCTGCTTGCTCCTAACGCAGTACATAGGCAGGTTAAGTGCACGGTGCAAGGTATCAGGCTCACGCTTATTGGTTGATCGGAGGGCAATTTGACTTACTTCGAGTTGGGTGTGAATACGAGCAAACATTATATGTAAATAATTTAGTTGACATCCGCCTCATACATGATTTTTACAGTTAAACTATTATCAAACATCGGGGAGAAAGGAATAAGGAATAAAAGATTTACTGACCTCGATATAGGTCCAGCATATAGGATTTCCTCGACGAAGGGTGTAAATACACGCTACGGCAGAAGAGTGGTCGTTGTATTGGACGAGCAATACCTAATATCTAATAGTTTCGATAAGCTCTCCGACAAAGAGATTGAATAATTTAACAAAGAGGAACTGGTGCTAGTTTTCAAGCGAGTATTAGCTTAAACCCACTCAGAACTAAATTCATTCGAAGGTACATGATTTGTTAGTTGTTTAGTAGTATTTTTGTTTTATAAAAAACAACACTGGTTATAATGATCCTGCTTGTAGGAGTATCAGTTTAGTCTATAGAAGACAGTCAATGGGTCGCGGAAAAATAGTTCGTTAAAAGTAAATTGTGGATTAATGTGTGAATTTCTACCTACAAATGAGGTTAGCTTAGAAAATAATTTTTCAATAATACAGATATGTAAGACTGTTAAGAAAATAGCGTAATGTATTCCCTTTTGACTTAGATTGAAAATTTTACTAGCAGGTGTAGTGGTTGATTATATGCCTGCACGATTGAAATGTTGACAAATAAATCCAAACATCCAGCTTTTACTATCAGGGCAGGGATTTGAATTTCCAACATCATAACCAATCGAGGGGCTCTGGTTAATGTTCTGGCTGGGGAAGGAGAGTTTTTTCACGTAGCAATTCTATATTCTCTCTCTCTCTCTCTCTCTCTCTCTCTCTCTCTCTCTAAGCCTAGCACACAGAGAAGGAAATGTCTGTGGCCTAGCACAAATTTGTCTCAGCTGTCTTCATACCTGAATTATAAAGATGTACTGAAACTTTAGGGAATACCTTCTAACGATTTTGATTAAAATGCATATTTAAGATTTGTTTGACATAACCTATAGAACTGGATCATAAGTTTTTGGGATTTTTTTTAAATTTAAGGGTAGTTTGCTAACGGGAAGATTTGGAAAATTCATAATATTTAGAAAATGTCATTAACGATTTTATTTAAAATGTATATTTGGGGATTGTATGGTATGACAAATAAAACCATGTACTTGTTTATGTGTAAATCTCTTTTATGGTTAGTTAACTGATGACTGATTTTTCAAAAATGTAAATATTTAAAAAAATGACATATATTATTTTGTTCTAAATAAACATTTTTGTAGTGTTAGACATGAAAAATAGCACTGTATTCTTGTTTTTGATGCCTAGCTCTTACTGATGATCCATTATGAAAAAATTTAAGTTAATTTAAAAATGACCATTATGGTTTGTTTCCAAGTAGATATCCTGGTGATGTTTGAGATGGAAAATAACACTTCATTCATTTCGAGGTAACATTTTGTTTTTGGGTGGTTTTCTGATTACTGATTTTTTTTTTAAACATTAACTATTTTAAAAATGGCTATCTATAACAATTTGGTTTCAAATGGCTTTCTTGGTAATCATTGACATAGCAGTTTACATTGGTTTTCTTTTTTTTATATAAAAATTCGTTAAAGGGTAGTTCATAATTACTGATCCAAATAAACTTGAACAGGGTAAAATGAAACACGTGGATTTATTTTGCTTTGAACTCAAAAATGTGATGGTTTTGACTCTCTATAAATCTCCTCTTGTATTGTTTCTTCAAATTTGAAGAGGATCTCACATTTTTATTGGACCAAATACAGAATACAGTCAACTCTGGTTTTAGTGAACTCGGTTGAATTGAACATTTGGCTACATTCATTGGTACCAACCCTCATACATTTCAAAAATTCGTTTATAAAAAACCCTCAACTTCGTTTTTAGTGGACACAAAAATAAAAGCTTTTAATAAGAAATGTCATTCTCACATCATAATTCCTTAAAACATAACTTGTTGTTTGTTTAAACTTGAAGACACCGATTCTCTACCTGAGTTCTTGTTTGGGCAGCACAAAGCTTGTTTGAAAGTGACTGCATTCATTGACCTGGCTTAAGTTTTAATACCTTTGTCCATGGCAAATAAATCAAGACAGTCTTCTGAGTTGTATTAATACAACAGGAGTTATAGGACAGTTAATGACAGTCTGTGTCCATTTAGAAATTGTTTTCACTAATCCTTTTCTTCATCAGGGTATATGAAACTCAAAAAATAATTATACTTTTCTACTCGGTTTAGATTTTTGAATGCATGGATATTAAGGGATCAAATGTGGGAAAAGCACAGACTCTAGAGAGAGATTTGGAAAAAAATATTAATCAACCGTATACAGTAAACAGCATCATATAACAGATCTTTTATAAGATTAATTAATAGATTTCAATAAAGAGCCATTGTATTTGAACTCTTATTTTGTTTGTCACTAACCCACTACTTTTAGATAAAACAGAAAATCAGTTTTAGTGAACTTCGGACATAGTGAACAAAATATCTGAGTCCGTAGAGGTTCATTATAGCCAGAGTTGACTGTATCTTTAGTTGTAAATTTATTGTTTTGAGTGATTTGAGTGTTTATCAATAATCAGAATTGTTTCCTTATTAACTTTAAGGAGAGGAAGATGCATGGATTAAAAGAATAATGAATCTTCAACCAACCACGATACACAGATCGATATCATCTTTAATAACGTCACGATGGTCGGAACTGTTGAATCTATGAGAGTTACTTGTCTGATTACAAACAGATTTTTTTTTCAACTTGAATAATACATTCAAAATGTCTATAATAAAATGGATTATTTTCTTTTACCTGAATATTTTGAGAATGAACTTATATCTTTATATTTAAAGCTTATATTTTCACGAGTTTTGTACTATTATAAACTATATGATATAGTTTGTAATATTTTGTCGTTCTACTTATTTTAGTAACTATTCTTCCTACCAAAATTAAGCTATAATTACCATTTATTTTTTATTCGTTAGAGTACTTTCAATTACTCATGAACGGTCTTGCTCGAATTGTTCAGGTGTCTGTTATATACGAGTATTTAGGCCTATATATATATATATATATATATATTTAGGCCTATTTATATATATATATATATATGTGTGTGTAACTATGTACTTGTATTTTTAATATAGATATTTTTTTCTCATAGGTTTATAATTAGAGGAGATACAAAATAAAATATATAATTTTTATAGGATCATTCCATTCCACCCCATTGTGTGTGTTTAGCATTTACTGGAAAAGAAATGAACCTTCTTTGTTAATTTTGAATTTTATAGAATTTTCCTTAATATTCTATAACCATGACTAATAACATACACTAGAATGGATCTGACTGTCATTAAGGACTTCCTCTATCGTCCAACTGGGACCTCTCTCCACTACACCACTTATAAGTCTGATATTTTCGCAGTGCAACCACGACTTCAAGGTGAAAGTGACAACGAGCTCAGGACACAGACACAGACACAGACAAAAGGCATGCTCCGATGCTTCCAGAAGGGGAGCACGAGAGCAAGTTCCAACACGTACCGACCAATTAGTCACACCGTGTGGTTCGCAAAAAATTCAAAACGGGTTGTCGCGTTTCGCGAAGTTCTGAAACAAAGAAACAGAGATTACATAATATTAGTAATATTGGGGGTGAAAAGGGGGGATATGAAATTGAGAAACCGACTAAGGGTTTTTAGAGTTACGTGCGGAGACACTACTGTATGGGGGGCTGGGTGAGAGCCTCCCAAACCACTGTTGACACATCTCGCTTATCCGAGCAGGGCTTTGGGACGTCGATGACACCCACCAGGGTCGATGACGTAGTTCCCAAGCCCCTGGATAAGAGGATTGGTGGCACCGGGAAGTCTGGCGTAGAAGGACTGCGCCAGTTTCCGGAAGTGGTCCTTGATGGTAGGCATATCCAGGTCGCGATGAAGAGTCTCATTCCGGACATACCAAGGTGCGCCCACAATGATCCTCAGACACACGCTCTGGAACGCCTGCATCCTCCTCATATACGTGTCCGCCAGGTGACCCCAAGCGGGACACGCATAGTCGAGGATCGGCCTGAGCAGCTGCTTGTACAGCGTCAGACCGTTCCTTGTAGACAGGGCGCTACGCCTGTTAAGCAGTGGGCCTAGGACTCCCAGCCTTTGCCTCGCCTTGTTGAGTCTTTCGTTGCAGTGTCGTTTCCAGGTCAGTTTTATGTCCAGCGTAAGTCCCAGGTACTTAACACTGTCCGCCCATCTGATCTGTTCTCCGAACAGCTGGAGTGGGGCCGGCCTGTAGTACTTTCTTTTCCATGTGAAGAGCATTGCAGTGCTCTTCTCCACGTTAATACTTGTTCTCCAGGTAGTCAGCCACCCCTCCAACTGCGTCAGGTGCGTCTGGAGTCGCCTCTCCACCAGCTGCCCTCGCCACGACTCCGCTACTAGAGCCGTGTCGTCCGCATACAGAGCCAACTCGGTGCCTGGGGATTTTGGAATGTCGTTCACATAGAGACTGAAGAGCAGCGGGCCCACCATGAAACCCTGCGGCACTCCAGCCCGGATGCTTCTGACTTGGGAGGTGGCGTTCCCAAAGGTAGTGGAAAAGGTGCGATGGGAAAGATAAGATTGAACAACCTTAACTAGGTAGAAGGGCAGGTTCAGGGAGAGGAGTTTGAAAAGGAGACCCTCGTGCCAAACACGGTCGAAGGCCTTTGCCACGTCAAGAAAGACAGCACCAGTCAGCCTGTTGATGTTGAAGTTCCTCGTAACCTGTTCCACGAGCCGGACAAGTTGATGAGACGTAGCGTGTCCCGCCCGAAAGCCGAACTGCTCGTCCACCAAGATGCCCCCCTCGCGAACATGTCGGGTCAGTCTCGTCAGTATTAGTCTCTCGAACAGCTTGCCCAGACAGTCGAGCAATCTGATCGGTCGGTAGGACGAAGCTAGGGCCGGGTCCTTACCCGGTTTATGAAAACAGAGGACGTTGGCATGCTTCCAGAGCTCGGGGAAGTGACTCAGGAACAGGACGGCGTTGAATAACTCCACAAGGAAGTTAATCGCCTCCAAGGGCAGCTTTCTGAGGACCGCGTTACTGATAACGTTGGATCTGGGGGTCTTGTTTTGTCTTAGAGCGGCTATCGCCCGTGACATTTCTGTCACCTTCATGGGTTCAGGTTCATCCAAGGGTCTGTACGAGACCGCACTGATGACCTGCGCCACGTGCGCAACGTGCACCGGGTCTGACGGGTTGTCAGTCGGTACAAATTGCGCCTCTAAGTGCTCAGCGAGAGCATCGGCCTTCTCCTGGTCGGAGTTGGCCACCCCGTTGCGACTCACAATAGGCGGCCTTGGTGCGGGGACCCGCATCAAGTTCCTCGTTATTTGCCACAAGGACCTGTCCTGCACGCACAGGCTCTCAATCTTGTCCTCCCAGACACTTTTCCGGTATTCTCGGACCATCTCCCGAACCGCATGGACTTTGCGGCTCCAGTTGGCCTTGTCTACCGGGTCCCTCGAGATTTGCCAAGCCTTCCTCAGCCGATTCTTCTCCCGGACGTGCCTGAGGATAGAATCGGGCAAAGAAGCCTGTGGCGCCCTCTTAGGACGGTGCCTCGGCGTCGAAGCTTCGAGCGACCCCTTGATGGCGGAAGTCATGAACTCCGCACCGCGATCGATTTCTGCTGCTGTTCGAAAGGTAGGGGCGGGTCCCAACCTCTCTCTCAACACATTCGTAAACCTTTCCCAGTCAGTGCGCTTTAGGTCGGGTTTTTCGGGGGGGTCTATGGAGGACACCGCGCGTCCCAGGTTCACGAGAACGGGGTTGTGATTCGAGTCTAGCTCAGCTAGAGACTTCAGCACCAACCGCCTTCTGATCCCTCTGGAGACAACGAAGTCTAGGACGTCCGGGAGATAGCCGGGATTGAAAGGGAAGTGGGTAGGGGTCGGAGGCCCGGCAGCAACCAGGCCGTGTAGATCTATGACGTCGCGGAGCAATCCGCCGCTAGCGCACATAATCCTAGAGCCCCATGAAGGGTGCTTAGCGTTGAAGTCACCACCGATTAAAACAGACGTGGTACCTCGAAGCAGCACCTCCATGTCAGCCCTCGTAGCCTGGTCGAACCGGTGGTAGGGAGGGAAGTAGATGGAAATGAGACGCGCTGGGCCAGTCGAGGTCACCAGTTGGATAGCCGTTGCTTCCATGTGTTGGAGGGGTGGAAGTGAGACGACGTGGTGGTCAAGGACCCTTTGTACCAGAACCACCGTCCCGCCCCTTCCCACATCCCCCGCTCGGTCACTACGATGGCAGATAAACTCTGCTAACGAGAACCTCATTGCGGAGCGCAAGTGGGTTTCTCCCAGCAGCATTACATCGACACGATGCTTTGCCAGGAAACTTTCAAGCTCAGCCTTCTTCCCGCGACTCCGTTGGCGTTCCAGAGTGCGACCGTGAGCTCCTTCAGCACTGGTGGTCCTCTATTCGGGTGCACTGCCATGAGAGACAAGGTAGAGGATGATGTGCTCCATGACCAGGTGGCCACGGTTACTCCTCGGAGACTCCTGGACCTTCCTCAAGAGACTCGATGAAAAGTCCCATGGGTCCAGTCCCGGAATACCCTTGAGTAGCTCAATGCAATTTTTGAGCTTTGCAGCATCATCCTCGGGTGTGGGGGTTACAGGGGCGACAAGGGTGGGAGTTGGGAGTGGAAGGAAAGGGTTGAAAGGGTGTAGGATGGCAGTGTGGGTTGGGATAGGGAGAGGAGTGGTCTCGGGCAGGCCCTCGACCAAAGGGGTAGAACCGGATTCCACCGGTTCAGGTTTGGTGGCTTTGGCAGGTGCCTTGGCCTGAGGTGGAGTGGTATCTCTCTTTGACAGCACACTGGCGAACGATTGTACCAGTGGCTTTGGTGTTGGAGCTGGAGTCACTTTCGCCCTCCGTCCCGCAACGTGCCCCGAGGGCTTCTGGCCTTCACTTAGCCCATCCGTCCTCCCTTCTTGAGGCTTGGAGACCCGCACATTCCCTGCCGCCCACAAGGACTTGTACGTGGGACAGCCCCACCACGCCGAGGAATGAGCTCCTGAGCAGTGCAGGCACTTCGGGGGAGATCGTCTCTCCTCCGGGCACCCGCCCCTCTCGTGGTCGCCACCACAGAACCCACACCTAGGGTTAGCGCGGCAATCCCTCCGCACATGACCAAACCGGAAACAGTTCTTGCACTGAACCGGGCCGCCTGGAGACTTGTACTTCTCCACCCTGACGCGGAGCCCGCACAGGACTGATATGGAATACAGCCTTGCGGTGTGCTCTCCGGGCGTCAGAGAGACAAAGAAGTTCGGCAACCGCTGCCTTTCTCCGGTCTTCTGATCCCACTTCCATTGGGAGAGCATCTGTGTGATGGATTTCACGGGGAAACCCATCTCCACTAGCTCCTCCTGGATGTCGTCAGGGTTTGTCCGTGTCAGGAGTCCCTTCACCACGACCCTGACCAGTCGCTTCCGTCCCAGCTCGTAGGACCAATGCTGGATCCCCAAGCTCGTCAAGAACTTCTGGAGGGGGCGGTAATCCTCCTCCGACCCGCACTGGAGGCGCATTCGGTCCCCCGGCTGCCTGACCGCCTCCACAGGCTCTCGAACCTTGGATCGGATGGCCCTTGCCAACTTGGAGTAGCCCTCCACATCACACAATATGATGGGAGGGATCTTCCCCTTCGCTCTGCCAGCCGGCCCAGAGCCACTAGTACAAGGCTGGGGTGAGACACGGCTTGCGTTGTTACCCGCAGGTTTACGCCGCTTCCCACCTTTACCCAGCGCTGGCGCACCCTGGCCCGGGCCACCGCTGGCCTCGCTCTCATCACCAGAGCTGCCGCCTAAATGGTTAGGGTTGCCCCCCAGCAGCTTCCTGGTGTTGCCGGCCTTCCCCCTTCGGCGGGGTCTTACGGTCCGAAATCCTTCAGACTCATCATCGGACCCCTGGCTCGACTCATCACGCATCAACGGGAGGTCTGGTCCTGAAGACAGTCCCTCCACGTCCACGGACTCACACGAGCTGTCAACACGCGCGAAGCGTGCGACCCGGTCTTCCGAATCTGAAGAAAATTCAGCCGGGCGTTTCACACCTACCGACACCCCTTGGCGGGAGGTGTCGGAGTTGACGCGGGTTTTTGAGACCCTTGCGTTAGCGTTTGCGTCGGTGCCGCTTGCAGCGGTCTTTACTGGCGGAGGACGGCTAGGCTCCCCCTGGTCAGGGCTTGCGTTGGCACCGTTAGGTTTCCACCCATAGTGCTGGCGGGAGCTTTCGCCATCCTCCCCGGTTTGTGGGCTGTCAGCCCTAAAAAGGGCCTTTAGCACTTTTTGGCCATCAGCGGCACGCTCACCTCCTGTAGTCGGAGGGGCCCCGCTGGGCTCGCCCGCATCGGCATTACTGCCGACGCTTTGAAGGGGGCCAGCACTGTCCTTCAAGCCGAGGCCCTAGGGTGCAGTGCCGGAAGCCCCGGCGGATCTGCCAGCGGCACGCGCGCCTCCGGTAGCTGGAGGGACCCCGCTGGCTTCACCTTGGCCATCTGCGCCCACCTCGCTGGTAGTTGGCGAGGTCACGCTGGCCGAGTTGTTGGCCCTGAAAAGGGCCGAAACTTCACCCGAGGGTGACACCGACTGGGTGTGGCTACCGGCACGCTCACCTCCAGTAATTTGAGGGGCCCCGCTACCTTCACCCGCTTGGCTGTGGACTGCGCCCACCTCCCCGGTAAATTGGGGGGTCACGCCAGCCTTGGTGGCCCTAGAAAGGGCCGTTTTGTTGGCCCTAATAAGGGCCGATTCGTCACCTGGGGGCGACTCTAGCTCACCTCGATCAGCGGCACGCTCGGCTCCGGGAATTGGAGCGGCCCCGCTGACTTCAGCAGCTACCTCCGGCTTGTTGCCCCTCGAGGGGGCAGCTGCCACTAAAGCTCCCGCCTTCGGGCTTGTGGCGGACCACTTGCCACCCGGCACGAGCTCCTTCCTGACCGGAGGAGCCTTCAGTCCCCGCGAGCGGAAACTTCCAACTTCCCCAGAAAGGACGGGCAGCACAAGCCTGCCGTTGACGGCGGATCCCCCGCCGCTCGCCGCCAACTTCTTCTGGCCCGGGGTCGGTCGCTTCCCGGGCCCGGGTTTCTTCCTCGCCTCATCCGGCGGTCTTCTCCCGACCCCGACGCCAACACCTTTCTTCATCTTCACCGCGGGCTCCATCAAACCGTAGAAACAGCAAACGCTAAGTAGGCTCAGAAGCAGAGAACACGTAAGGGAGGCAGGACGACACCTTGCACTCCCATATAGCTCAGGATGAACCCCTCGTATAGACATTCCCCGTAACTGAGAGTAAGAGGACCCCCTGCAGTTGATGTTCACCACATGAGGGAGGTGGGATTCAGCCGTAGGGATCGACGTTGCCCAGCGGGAACCTCTTGAAGGTACCCACTCCGGTTCTTCTAAAGAACCAACTTCGTATAATGAATTTACGTCGAAAGAAAGTAATCAATTCTGAATTGCATTTAAATTTTGAATAGTTGAAGCAGTCCACAAATGAACAAGTCTGAGCGTATGAACCTTCTTAATCTATAAAATCCCTACTCCCTCCCTTCCTAACAAGATCATCGCCAGATGAAATCTCCCCAGCTGACGCAATCCCTATCCTACCACACTGGCCGCCTGAACATCCTACCGTACCAAATTACCACTGTACAATACCTTAAAGAGAAACCGTTAGACATCTTACCCTTCGTTACCTATACCTCTTCTTACAGACATCCATGGCGCACTTAAGAAAGTACGCACTTTTTCTAGCACTCCTCACTAACGCTCTCCTTGAAAACGATTCTCCGTCCTTGCAGACCTCCAACTCCAGAAAAATCTTCTCTCCGCACTCCCGACCTGGCCCTCCGTCCTCGGGTGAGCCATCCGGCCATTCCCTCAGCTGGGGACGAATCTGTCCCTAAAATAGGGATCTTGAACAGCCAGAAGATCTATTCCCAAGTCCACGATGCTATTCTTAATTTCATCCACAAGCAGAATGAACCGTTGAGCATTGATCTGACAATTCAACAGCCGTAACTACTGTGGTTGATCCCGTTCTACACCGATCTGATGTAATCAGGACAGTATCGATCACCAACACAATGCTCGTGAGGCTTATCGAACCTCAGAGAATTCGAGCATACAGGAGGGTAATCCCTCTGGGTGCAAACAGCACGTGCGTGTTCATCAGCACAGTTCGAGCACACATTCCTCAGTGACCTGCAGAACTTGGCGATATGTCCAAAGCTCTGGCATTTGAAGCACCTGAGAATAGAGTTGTAGTCCTTGAGATGGCAAAAGCTCCACTGGATGCAGATCCCATAGGCACTCCTCAGCTAGTTGCGAACTTTTTCTAGTAAACCTTGGTTTTTGAAACAAAGCGCATGAAGAAAGGTTTAACCAGAACATAAAAGCTATGCAAGACATATACCAGGGAATGTGGAATATCCACATGATGGCAGACTACTAGTGGAACCTAAAGTCGGATTGTCCTGGTAGATATTTCTCTAGAAAGTCCTATAAAATAAGAGTCTAATATGTTGAATGACCAATATATAAATAATTTCATACACTCTTTGTTTGAAATAAACTGATTAAACATATATGTTTGTTTTACTAGTATGTAATATTAATAACATCAATATTTGTCAAAGCCATATCAAAAATAGTAGAGCATGCAATTAAGAATTCCAAATTTTGAAGGGCAACCGGTTTAGTCAGCAAATAAGGTGTATATGCTGTATTTCCAAAACTATATCTGATAGGGCAAAACATATGACATTTTTGGAATCAGCGTCCCAAATATATATATATATATATATGTATACCTTCCAGATACCATATTTGTGTTGGGTGGGGCATTATTGGAATATTCTATTACTTTAAACTTAGCAGTTGCGAAAAGTTACTTGAAATAAATCACATATAATATTTTCTATATATTTGTTATGCGTTAAAATAAATACCTTTATATTGTTCTGTAGGTGAAAACATAGCAGACAATGGGGGTTTGAAAGCAGCTTTCCATGCCTATTTGAAGTGGGCATCAATAAATAACGAAGAATCTCCTCTTCCTGGTTTGAATTTAACGCATAGACAACTCTTCTTTTTGAGTTTTGCTCAGGTAAGTTTGTTATTGCACTTTTAAAAGTATATTTAATTATCCCTCTTGCAATGGGTATTTACGGCTTATATATAAGGGTCTAACATAAACTTTGTATTCTATAAAGCTTCTTATAAAGGGAGTTTATTATATCTAAGTAAAATTAGTCAAGAGAACAGGCTTTATAAATAGCAAATCTCATTTTTTGGTAACATATTCGTTTGAACTAATCTTAATTTAAAATAACTTATATTAAATTTTAGTCATTCTTATTTATCTTTTAAGCTATAAAGTAAAATAAACTTAATGTATGCAGTTTAACATACTCCAGAACTCAAAACTTTCTTTACTATAAACATACAATTTTGGACACACAAAACAAAATTGTATTCACCTAAAAATATATGTGCATAGCAATATTCAAAAGGTGCTGCATGTCCGAAGGCAAGTTTAAATATTTTCAAAATATATAGTTCCTCAATGAGACCAAACCTCTCTCTTCCCTTCTACAATAATTGTCACAACATGACAATACCGTGTTGGGCAATGTGAAATCCATATCTGCCAGATATAAATAAAATATCATGATATTTCACATAATAATAAAAATTTATAATGGTAAAAAATTACTTTATCATTAAAAAATGCAATGTTACATAAACCTCTGATAATTATTGCTTATAAATTACCAGTAAAAAGTTTTAAAATATCTAGTCTCTTATTCAAATTTGACTCTTAGCCCCTGCTGTCTACTAGGTAATTTCACAACTTCTGCTGATATATTGGGCTTAGAATAGTCGCGCAATATCCCCTGCTTGTCGTAAGAGGTGAATTAAAGGGGAAGGACCCACCTCGTGCAGGACAAAGTTTTCATATATATTTCCTTTCACCTCCTTTTATTATTGCTTTCTTTCTATTCCTTCCCTCCTCTTTTATTTCAACCTTCTTCACTTCCCCTGCCTTTCAGTCTTGTGCAGAGGCTTCCCCGTTGACGAACTTGCAGCAAACAGGGCTTCCCTCAGACAATTATTGGATACCATTTCACTTGAGCCCCATCATGTAATTTCACTGGTTTCACTCTAATAGTTGACGGGGCCTGAGTCTGACAATAACTGTTTAGCCTACCTTGAGAAAAGATCGGTTGAATTTATGAGGGTTCCAGACATAACATTGACACTTTCCTGCATCCATTTACCTTAATGACGTCTCTCCTAGCGATGCTCCATGTGAAGGTTGTCATGTTTAGCAAAGTGTGGGATGCTCACCGTCGGTAGAGTTAACAGGGCCTTATGAGGTAGCATCAACTAAGATCACCTTGGGTCTACAATTTGGGTATTTTGCAGGTTGTTCCCAAATGACATGACCATATTTATTTTCAAAGCTGACAACTTACTGTCTGATGGTACCAAACTGTCAAACACTGTTGGTATTGCACTTCCCAGCTCTTCACAAGGCCATAAATAATAAAAGCTGTGAAACCGGGAAAGGCCATTGGGAAGAAGGTCCGCTCTGGTTTCCAGGTGATCAGTATCCATCCATATGTCCCAACCCTTGGCGCTGGTTTAAATGCCATTAATTTTGATATACAAAGCTGCGATAATGTGGTAAGCCAACATGTGTAATTTGTGGACAAGTGGCTCACGATACAGCGTGAGAGTCTCCTAAGTTTTGCGTTAACTGCAAAGGATACGCATTCTCCCTGGTCTCTGACCTTCCAAAATGGAATGTAGGGATAAAAGTCCTGGATCTCGTGTGCCTAGGCACGTAAAGAATATGAATCCAGTCAAGCTGCGTTATTTTAGAATCTTATAACACATTGTTAGCCAAAACATAAACATTTGTCCTAACTGATATTGTGCCGTTAATGTTTCAAAAACGTATACGCGACCAATGCCATTGGTCTCTACTTGATACAGTCACAGTCATATCTTCCCAGATCAGATGGCATTGAAATTATATGGGAGGGGACACCTTAATAGATGTCGTCTTCACCACCCGTACCCCCAAAGAGCCCTTCTCGATGAACACCCCGATTCCTCCTCGGGAAATACCCTCAGATTCAACTCAAGGTATTAAATTACCTGCAGCCGTTGTAGAGTACTCTCGCCTCTGTAACTCCAAATGTTGAGACGAGGGTGGGAGGGTGGTACAGATGAGGCCGCACAGACGAGGCTCCCTGGGGCCTTAAGATTCGGATGGACATCTCGAGGTTTGGCAAATCTCTACTCCAAGTAGTACCATGTGCTAACACCTCACTGGAGCTGCGCTGCTGTAGCTAGGGCAGTAACAACACCAACCCCTCTCTCCCCTCTAATACTCTCCCTTCCCCTTTCGGAGTGTCATTACTCCAGGCCGCCACCACCACCCCTATTCCTTTCAATTTTGTTGCTTACTACAAAACCAAAGAAAAGCTATCATGATGTTGCTCTCTAAGGCAGCGGTGTATAAACTACGGCCCAAGGGCCGCTTGAGGGCCGCACGCAATTGTAAAATTGTTGTGATTTTACTAACAAAAATGTCAAATTAAATAGATAATCAGTGTATGTTTTTAGACATTTGAACAAGTGAGCAAGCTCGATTATAATGTTCCATGTGTAAGAGCAAATCAAATGAGCTCCAGTTTGATTTAATCAATCTTCAAGCAGACAATGCTCTGGAGGAGACTTTTAAGAATATGAAACTGAATTGTATGTATCACTTGTAGAGAAAAGTTTGGTAATTTGAAAAAGTTTGTCAGAAAGATGTTTGTGTTATTTGCTTCTACCTATATTTGTGAACAGACTTTCTCATGCGTGAACATTAACAAAGCAAAGAACAGGTCTCTCTTAATATACTCAAATCTACAAAGGGTTTTGCGAATTAGGATGAACGAGCTGAATCCTGACTTCGACAAACTCGTGCAGGATTTTGGACGGTTGCATAAATTCCATTAACGATGGCAATTTGAGTAGTTATTAATCAACATTTGGTAGGCTAAGTATCAACATGAGTACATAACATATTTAGTTTTATTTGTTATGACATTAGATTTTATTTGCTACTTTTTTTGTATCAAAGTTATAGGGTTATATGACTAATATATGCAATTTTGCGTGAAAATAAAGTTCATTATTTAGTTAATTTAGACGTTTGTTACATGCGGCCAGCTAGAGACTTTACAGATGTTCATGTGGTCCTCGGGGAGAAAATTTGCCCAGCTCTGCTCTAAGGAGTAGTGTGGAGTTTCGAGCCGCAATCTCGGTGTTTTATTAGAATGTCGTCCCAAGTCAAAGGACAAGGGCTCCAATTCCTAAGTACAATTTTTTGAGTTACCCAAGGAAATCACTATTTACAATAAATGGTGACTTTTTATTTAGCTTATATATTACCCACTGTATATCATTATCATTATTAGCACTATGTCTTACTACCCATTCGGGCTATACGCACTAACGCTAAAGTCACGATATTATCATAGTAATAACAATAATTTAAAAAGGAAGTTGCGTGTGTATCCCTAGTTTAGCCAGTATCAAATTAAAGTTCGTATACTCAAACATATTTTAGAATTGAAACTGTACGTTAAATAATCACTTTTAGTATTTGTAGATGTTAAAAGAGGGAGGAGGGGGGAATTTTGAAATTGTAAAATGGACTACTTCAAATATATATTTTGTAAAAAGAATAAGCAATAATTTGACAATACTTTAGCTACTTTTCATTCAAACTGTTTCAAAAACATGAAATAAAACCGATAGTTCAAAACAATAGGGTTATTATTTAGCACCGCGTCTTACTACCCGTTCGGTTTATACGCTTTAAGTACTAATTACGATAATGGATTGGGAATTGTGAAGGTTGAATAAAAGGAAGTGAACCCATATTTGCGTGGAGGGAGAGTGGAAAACCATTTAGGATAAGCCACCCTCAGTTCACCCAACCGAGATTCGAACCTCAATCTCCCTGTCCTTGGCGGTCGAGCTCAACATGACTAGCGCGTTAGCCAACTACGCCACCGAGGCGGATATACTGTAATTCAATACTAGATTAAGTAATCTAACTTTTAAAAAAATAGGATTCATCTTGGATAAGTTTAAAGTGAGCATACTGAAACATTGTTTATAGACTAAAAAAAATATAACTATTTTAAACAAACGTATTTTTTCTTCAGATTCCATATTAAAAACATAATTTGTTTGTTACTTCTCTCCTCAACTGGTAAATTCTCAAACTGTGATTAAATTAGCAATGATGGACGAAAGAATAGAAGGTACCAAAGACCCTGGCAAAAGTTGTTTAAATAATGAAGCAATAGTTGGCATTATAGTAACATATTTCAACTATACTTTATTGTTAGAAAACTTAACATAGAATGTTTAAAATAACTATTATTATTATTATTATTATTATTATTATTATTATTATTATTATGTTTTAACTACGTGTTGACCCATAAGAGGCCTTTTACGTAAAAACACTATAATTAAAGTAACTCAAAACTAATTATATGAAATAAAATAAAAAAGACAGTAAATGCAAGTTTATTGAAAGGGCATGGCTTGGTGAGAGTGAAGGAGAAATAATGGATGATAAATTAAATGAAGTGTGAAAAAATTAAGCATGAAAGTCATATCCTCCAACGAAGGAACGTAGACCCCCTCCACCCACACCAGCGATCAAGGTCATGCAGTTCTTAGGGTGAGTAAGGGGTGGGGACGTACACTCACTGGCATACTTGTTTTGTTCTCCTTTGGGGACCACGTACATTTATACACTAATACATTAAACAAGTTGTCCCATACAGAGGCCTATTATATAAACTGCAGTGACGTAGTCTATGGAAAATGTCTGATAGAGAATGTTATATCAATTGTTTTATGACCAAATTGTCTATGCAGTCAGGAAATGGCCGTTTGTTTGCGTGGACCAGAGTCCTTATTTAACCCACTTCCCCACTATCTAGAAGGTTGAATTTGGTACACAGCTTCCACTAGTGGGACATTTTAATTTATTAAATCTTGACATTTCATAAATAAAGCTTTTAACAACAACAACAAATTCTTTGTCTCTTCGTCTAGTCTCTCCTTTTTCACCCCCCTCCATCCCCATAGTGCCAAGTTAATAGTCTAATGCATTATAATTTGACTGTCTTGTATGAAGAAAATCCTCTTACTTGTCAGAGCAAAATGCTTTCTTTTGAGCTATCCTTTTGTATTTAAAGTTTTATTTATTTTTAAATAAGATTATATACCTTGTATTAAAGTAGATATTAAATTGCATTTTTTTTAGTGCAATCATTAATATTCCGTTTACAAGTTAAATTGAATGAAAAAAACGTATGTTATTGTTAGGATTTTTTTTCCGTGGAATACAGTGGACAAAATCAACCTCATATTAAAGTAGGTATCCATCTGAATCTTAAATAAACATAACTTGTTAAATTTAGCTTAAAATGTTAACAAAAGTAATCTACACACTTTTATTATCATGTGAGCTACTATATACTTATTGGGACTATGTCTTAAAATAAATTGGCAGATGCAAGCAAACATTATTGCTGTAATGGCAGTAAACTTTGGCGCAAATGTTGAAAGTAATATCAACATCCGCCCCCAATCTGTATTCGTAATCACATCCAAAAAATTCACATGATATTCGGGGATATATTTAGATTTAATGACAAAATAACCCTAAAACTAATTTATTACATACTATTTTATATAATTAACCTATTCCATATAATAATGTTTGTATAATCTTAGTCGATTAACCGAACGTGTGGGGCATATTGGAAATAATATTGTTAGATTTGTTGTCTTTTTTTTTTGTCAAACATTTATAATTAAAATACAATATCCTTTATAAATGACCCACAAACTATAATTTATATCTTCCGTTTTGGTTACCATGGTAGTTGAGAGGAAGTGATCCTGCATTAGCGCATAGAGAGGATGGCAAACCACTGATAAATCACATGTGATAAGCCCCTCTAATTTACCCGGACGAGATTCGAACATCGACCTCACCGACAACAGCGATAGAGTGCAATGCTATACTAGCATATTATTCTACTCAACCACTGGTGCGGGTAGTATATATGTTACAAACACCAACACTAAACAAAAAAGTAACAAAATAGGTATTATTTTTTAACTCGCTTTTTTCTTTGGTAGTGTTTCTCAAAGTGTTTTATTATTTTTTAGCTGGTTTCCTGCCGAGTAACACAGATTTTCTGTTTCCATTACGGGAGTATCGCCTAGAATATTTTTCTTGGCTAAAAAACATAATTTCTATACAAAAAGTTTGTATCTAATCAAAGAAATACTGTAGATTGTTACACAAATTATTGATAAGGTAAACAGAATCAAGCCTACTCTATAAATAAACTTTTAACATAGATCATGCAAATACATCAAAAGGAACCTTTTCAAAAACTGAGGTTTGGAGGTAATAGTAGTAACAAGGTGACAGACAGTTAGTGTCCAGACCAGGGTTTTACCTGGAGGAGAAATAAATGTTGGAAGGGAAGGGGGAGTAGCATGGCTTACAGAAAAAAAAATGAAAAGATAGTGAATGCCAAAGAGGGGTTGGGGAGGAGAGGGGGAGGCGGTTCTTAAGACAGAGCATTCTACCAGGCAGCTACTGAACTGTTTCAACTGTTCAGACATGATTTAATTTGAAAATATCAGATTTTGTGCCCGTTATTGTATTGTAAATATTTGTCGTGTATGATAGAACATTATCTTATTCTCTATAATAATATGATAACTTCAAAACTATATTATTGTATTTCATGTTTTATTTAATTTAAATTTAATTTAAATTACGTCTTATTGTAAAAAAGTAAATATTAACTTGTAACTTTTTTTATTAATATAGTTCATTTTAAATTTACAAGTTTAATGCAATGCAAAAAACCGCATGTTGTTACTATGCATATTTTTAAAGCAATAGCCGGCACAACTTTATCGTTCTTATATAGTAGGTGTCTATCCGTATCTTAAGACAACCCAGAGAGGAACCGTTGAAACAAATATGAATAAAAAAGCTTATAAGACTATTTATAATCCTTGCGCAGAGATACAACGACCCAGCCTCTACTGGAGAATCAAAAGGCTCACCTACAGCTTGAGATCCAGGAGAGAATTGTAAAGGCAAAAGACCTAAAAAGATCCTAAATAAATTTATATTTAAGAGATAGTTTTATAGAATGTGTGGATGAATAAATTTTACACCAATAAGTAATGTTGCTACAATGGAATTATAGGTTTTTTTATTCTCGTGCAGATAAAATTAAATTACTAATTTCATCCTTGCATCCATCCATTTTGTATTTAAATGAGACCCACCTCCACTCTGCTAAATACCCAATGCTTTGTGGGTACGATGATGACAAGCCATTCTTTTATCCAGCAAGCGGAGGTGTGGCTATACTTTCACGTAGCAATATATAAATATAGTTTCTGATCTCCAAATGATTGCTGTCCATATCTCCCTTTTAATAGAGGTGACAGTATGACGTATCCAACCAAGGGAACGGTTTACTAAGAGAAGCCTAAAAGCTCTTTTGTGACAATTTCCGACCACTATATCATCTTGGATCTTGGGATATTTTAACGCCAATAATCTGGTGCGGGGTTCAAATTTTACATATGCCCATGGGAGAATGGTAAAAGGTATTTATTTTTTGGGTTACCTGTTGTTACTAAATACCTGGAACCAGACACAATTATATCCTCTGCCATAAACTTATGTTTTTGTAGGCAGGCATTGCTACACACTTTGTTTGGAAGGTTCACCCGGACCTCTGTGGCAGCGATCGTTTTCTTATTCTGCTTTCACCATTTCAATATACTATCATTGTAGCACGGGTATCTCAATATATGCTTAAACGGGCTTACTGGGTTAAGTTTTGTGAGATCGCCCTATTTGAGAGGCCCTGTTCTGCTAACGTTGATCCTAGGAAAAGACAATAGTGTTTGGGATATTGTCAGTTTCTTCATTATTGATGAAGGCAACCATTATTCCTATACATAAAAGTGGCAAAGATAAATTAGAGCCAACAAGCTACAGACCAATAGTCTTAATTAGTTGTGTATTCAAAATATTAGAAAAAAAATAATATATAAACTATTTAAATTGTTTTTGCAATCCTGCAATCTTCTATTGTATGATCAATGTAATTTTCGCCATAACCGTCTACGGTGGATCATCTTGTTTGCCTTGAGACAGTAGTTCGTAACATCTTTCTCCATAAACAACATATTTTGACTGATTTTTTTTATTTGTAGAAAGCTTACAGCATCACTTGGCGTTACAGGATATTGAAAACACTTTATAATTGGGGTTTTCAAGGGAACCACCATATGTTTATATCTAATTTTACAACTGAAGTACAATTCTGGGTAAGATTGATATTACACACATCAAAGATCTGAACGCGAGATGAATCAATGCTTTCAATTTACTCTAAGTCGTTAGCGGTAGATCTTGGTATGCTGATATGGAAACCTTGGTGCGCCTTAGGGCCTTGGTAAGATCAATGCTTGGTTATGGCAGCTTTGTCAATTGCTCCACTAGGCCTTTGGAGTTAAAGATTCTAGATAGCGTGTACTATGCTGGCATACGACTGGCTACCGGGGTTTTACGAACGGGTCCATTGGTTAGTATCAGTGCCAATGCTGGTGAGCCCCCTCTTTCATGCCGGTGGTTTTATCTTCTAGCATCTTACACGTCAAAGATTCAATGTATGGCAAAATATGTTGCTTAACTTCCTGTGCTCCATCCCCCCTAAACGTGGCTTGAATGAAACCAAATGGCGTGGTGCGAAGTCAATTGGGATTCAAATGCCAAATGTAATATGTTTTTAACACGGGTGGGCTAGCTTTTCCAAAGGCTATCCCAACCTCTCCATGTCGAGTTGTTCCCTGGAAAATACGCCTACCGAAATTTGTATTTGTTTAGTTTATTTGTTTACTGCATTTTATAAGCCAGGCGAATCTTTTAATTTACACTTAAGTACCACTCTTATAGATTTGCTTAAATGAATCCGGTCTCATATTGAGATTTTTTTTAACATTTAGTACAATAATTTTAGTATTTGTATATATTATTTTATTTTAGTGCTTTCATCTGCTGATTCCAGCAGGTGAATTATTTCATATTGCTGTACACTATAGGTATTTTACTGTGCTTAATGTCGCTTAAGGGCCTAACTACCTTATTGTGTCAACGGGCCTATAAACCACAATAATAACAATAATAATAAGTTCCCCACCGTTTATATATATTTTACATTTATTGACATAATTCATTATTAATAATAAAATACATAAAATTGATTATTTATAATTGTTTTTAATAGTGATACCTATGATTGAAAGGAAATAAATGCAAACAAAATGTTTATATTCAAATAAATTTATGATAATAGTGATTTTTAAATATACTGAATATTGAGGTTACACATTTCTGTAATATTTTATAAACAATTTAATCTTGTAGCAATGTGCATTGTTGATTTTTTAAATCAGTTTCAAATGAATTTCCAAACAAAATAGATGTGATAATTAATTTTCTCTGCCGAAGTGCGACTTTAAGTAGTGTAACATTCTGCCAACATTTAAACCGCCATTCTATTTCACATGTCCAATAGCTACGCGTTGGCATGACAAGTACCATGCCATTTTGTCCAAATAAAATTTGCCCTTAAAGCTATCCATATATCAACCTGGGCTTTGGTGCCCCCCGGGTAAGGGAGCACATTCTAGGGGGTACGAGACATTTAATATGTTTATTATATTTTATAAATAAAATTAAACAATATTTATTTATCATTTATATATTATTTAATACATTATTTTATATGCAATTTATTTTATTTATTTTGGATGTAGGATCTAGTATAATATGTATAGGACTGGGCAGAAAGTGTTTACGTATATAATAACACTATATACATAGGCCTATTATTTCAACAACTGAGTGCTTAAAGTTAAGCTTAAAATAAAACAAAAGATTGACAATTTTCTAAATACCCTTGAAATAATCAAAATATTTTTAAAACAATGTCCCTAAGATGGCCACCACTATATTCAATACAATGCGCTTATTTAATCTCGACATGACTTTTTGCAATGTACCTTATTGAATTGCTTCAACTTCCACCACAATGGTTTGAGTTCCTGAATTGTTCTTAAGCAAGTCGCGTAAACATGACTTTTTGACTTGATCCCACAAGTTAAAGTCCGGAGCTGTTAAGTCTGGTGAGCGTGGTTGCCAGCGAGGTCTCCAAATCGTGAAACGAGGTCTCCAAATCGTGAAACGAGGTGCCCAGTAAATATTTTGAGAACCTCTTCCATTGATGTTTGGACTGTGTGGGTCATTGCCCCATCTTTATGGAACCACGTGTTGTTGGAATCCATGGCCTTACGTTGCAGTTCCAGTTCAGATAGACCGAAAATCAATGGAAGTGCTTCTCAAAATATTTCCTGGGCACCTCGTTTCATGATTTGGAGACATTTCCCGGCCACCACGTCCACCAGACTCCACTCCAGACTATTGCTTGTGTGGTGGAAATTGAAGACATTCAAGAAGTGACATTACACAAAGACATGTCAAGATTTGAGAATTGCATACAACAATGTATTGCAAATTATAATGGTGGCTATCTTATAGACATTTTTTAATATGAATAATTCAAGAGTGTTTAGAAAAATTTCAATCATTTGTTGTTATTTTAGGTTTAATTTAAAGCATTTAGTATTTAAAATAGTAAAGAAATAGTGTTATTAAATGTGTCAACACCTTATCCCCCATCCTGTATAGTTCGCATTATGCTTCAATATATTTGGGGGTACAGAGTAGACGATAAATTATATCTGGGAGTACACGAACAAAAAATGGGTTTAATAACACTACCATTTTCTGTACAATCAATAGTGTCATGACTAAATCCGGTGGCGGTTCTAGACAAAAATAAAATTGAGAGGGGGCGGGGGAGGGCACAAATTACTGCATTTAACGATAATTGTGTCACACTCATTTAGTGTTAATAGATGCATTCATGATAGGATCGCATACACTTTAAACAGTGTCCTGTACTCCTCTAATGTATGGTACTATTATTATTATTATTATTAGCACCGCGTCTTACTACCCGTTCGGGTTATACGCACTTACGCTAATATGTAATGGTAGGGTGATTGTGAGATGAAAATGGAGGACCTACAGTTTAACGTGGAATCCGAACCACGGTGGAGGCCTGGCATTCCCCACATTCACAAGATGTCTTGTCAGAGGTGAAGGAAGGGTTTGGTAATCAGATAAATCTTTGCCGGGACCGAGGATTGAACCCCGGCCGCCAGCATAGAAGTCTGACACCTTACCCCTAGACCACCAGGTCACCTAATGTATGGTACTCATTGAGAATAAATATAAGACAAACTTAAATGACGGAATCGATCAGGATAGGGAAGCGCATAAAAATAACTTAATGATTATTTTATTTATCTTTTTGATTATTTTATAGTATACTTGAGTAATGTTTACAATAAAACTAATAGTAAAAATAGTTTTCTGACTATCAGTTAAATGCTGATTTATATATAAAACTAATTCTACGATTTCCAATTTCAGCAATTTTTTGTCTACAACTTCTGTTGGGTCCTGGACCAGACGTTCACTTAACCCCCTTTCTATTGAGAGTATAGCCACGTTGGATAGTCTTTTACTCGTCATTGTGAATCTCAAAAAAGTTTTAATCCTTTTCATGGTTGAAAAACTTCTTTCATAAGCTGCTGAGTAAACAGGCAACGTTAGCAAGAGTGTAAGAAGTTTGAAGAGGTTAGGAAAAACTACTTCCATTTTCTTTAGGTCATTAAAAAAAAGCATTTGAGTGATTGTTTTTTTTATTTACAAAAGTGTCCTTAGCTAAGCATACCTCTGAATTAAACTTTTCGAAGTACGGAAAAAAATCCTTTGTATTTTTCAGCAAAAGATTGTATAGATCTTTCGTGTAGAAACATTTCACTAACAGGGTGACAAGCACTTATCGCATCACTTATAAAGTAATTCTTACCAATAAACGTTCTTCTATATCAGTTTGTGCTGCATACTTAATGCAAACGGACATCTGTTCTACTTTGATTATACCCTTCGCTTCATCTAAAATTAAAGAAAAAAGTTCACTGTTTAATTCCATAACCTCCTCTACTATGTGAGTGGATACTATACTGGCTCCTACATCAAGGAGATCATTTTGTAACAGCTTTGATGAGTAAGTCGCATTACTAGGCAAACTATTTAAACAATCTCTAGATGATTCAATTTCTAACTTTACGAAATTTAAAATCTCCAAACAGTTGCTCTTGTTTTTAGCTGTATAATTTTCATCGACAGTTTCACGATGGCCTCTAAGAGCAATATCATGTCTTGCACAAACGAGGACAACCCTTGCCAACGTAGCTACAGCTAATCGATTGCGTTTTATGTCTGTTTTATGCTGGTAACCTAGCATGGAAAAACCATTACCGTTCTGTTCGGTGGATAAAAAAAACTATTCCATTATGTAATTGATAACTTATGCAATTCACTTTAAGCATGCTTCGAAAGTTATTCGTCAATTTTTCCCAGTTACTATAACCATTACTAACAAAATTAGGATCAGCATAACCAGAACTAGGTTTAAAATCTCGACAGGAAAACAAAACACTCCATCTTTTTCCTCTGAATAGTCTATTAATTTATATTTTGTATACCAGCTAGTAGTATAGAATTAGGAATAGTAAGGCACGGAGGGGTGGAAGTACCCCCCACCCCTCAACCCTTTCCCTCCCCTCCCTCGCTGGAGACTCGCGGACGTGGGTTCTATCTCTGTCTCTCTCTCTCGCTCTCATCTGGAAGGGAATTCATGTTTCAGGACGGAAATGACATCATAGCTCCCCTCACCCCTTTCCCTCTCCCACACAGGAATACTGGGACAGTGAGGAGGTGGGGAAGTGTACCCCCCTCACCCCTTCCTTGAAGTATGTTGGAGTTCTCTCCCCTCTCTCTCGCTCCTATAGGTAGGAATACTGGGGCAGCTAGGGAAATATGGTTTGGGGGATGTATCTATACCTCTTATACATGGTTCATGTTTCAGGACAGCGAGGAGAAATGTATCATGACGAAGGGGATGGGTTGCAGCTCTGCTCAAGGAACTTTTTTTTTTCTCTCCAGTCGTCCCCCTTCTTCGAGGCCTCGCTTTTCAAAACATATCGGATGATGATGTGTTTGTTTTTCCATCCTCCCTCCAAGCGAATGAGGCTCCACTTCCAGGAAGAATGTTTTTACATACTCTCATCATGGTACATTCGGATAAAACTTTTTTTTTTAAAACATATCGGATGATGATGTGTTTGTTTTTCCACCCTCCCTCCAAGCAAATGCAGGTTCAGCTAATACGGGTGTACTTACTAAATCTTATTTATCCTCATTTCATTAACTCTCCCTCCAAGCAAATGCGGGTTCAGCTAATACGGGAGTACTTACTTTTAAAATTAAATCTTATTCATCTCCATTTCAGGAATTCAAATTAGATAATGTAGTCCAATTCCATACTGTACATTCCACTTCATGTTACATTATATATTCAAAATTCGTATCAGAATTAAAAAGAGGAGATCCAGGTTCGAATCTTGGTCAGGTGAACTAAGGGTTGGTTTTCCACTCTCCAAATGTAGGCTCCTAATCCATTAGCGTAGGGGGATCGAGGTTCGAATCCCGGTTGGGTGAACTGAGGGTTGGTTTTCCACTCTCCAAATGTAGGTTCCCAATTCCTAATCCATTAGCGTAGGGGAGATCGAAATTCGAATCTTGGTGGGGAGTGAACTGAGAGCTGGTTTTTCCACTCTCCAAATGTAGGTTCCTAATCCATTAGCGTAGGGGGGATCGAGGTTCGAATCCCGGTCGGGTGAACTGAGGCGTTCCACTCTCCAAATGTGGGTTCGATGATGTGTTTGTTTTTTCACTCTCCCTCCAAGCAAATGAGGGTTCACTTCCATGATGATTTTACATACGGTACACAAAACATATCGGATGATGATGTGTTTGTTTTTTCCATCCTCTCTCCAAGCAAATGCAGGTCCCCCTTCCAGGAAGAACGATTTTACTTACGGTGCATTCGGATACCGAGGTTCGAATCTTGGCAGGGTGAACTGAGGGTCGGTTTTCCACTTTCCCTCCAAGCAAATGTAGGTTCCCAATTCCTAATCCATTATCATAGGGGAGATCGAGGTTCGAATCTTGGCATGGTGAACTGAGGGTTGGTTTTCCGCTCTCCCTCCAAGCAAATGTAGGTTCCCATTCCCAATTCTTAAAAATTATTCGGGAATTCAAAACCTAAAAAAACGATGAGATCGAGGTTCGAATCTTGACAGGGTGAACTGAGGGTCGGTTTTCCACTCTCCAAATGCGGGTTCGATGATGTGTTTGTTTTTTCCATCCTCCCTCCAAGCAAATGAGGGTCCACTTTCAGGATGATTTTACATGCTCTCAACATGGTACTTTCGGTTTTTCAAAACATATCGGAAGATGATGCGTTTTTTTTTCACCCTCCCTCCAAGCAACTGAGGGTTCCCGAACGATTTTACTCATGGTACATATCGGAAGATGAAGTGTTTGTTTTTCCCACCCCTCCCTGCTCGGCTAATACGGGTGTACTTACTAAATCTTATTTATCCTCATTTCATAAGTCTAAACGTTGCGAATAACGCGAGATGTAATTTCAGGTACACTCTCATCATGTACAAATGACGGTACATAGCATCCCTGGGACCACCTTAAAGCATAAAGTCGTGGGTACGCATGATGGTACATAGCATCCCTACTCATTCCCCCAGGAGTGATATGGGTACACTCTCGTCATGCGTAAATGATGATGTAAAAAAAACGGGATTGGAAAACTTTTTTTTACCTTTAATAATAAAAACTGAGCGAAAGGTTTTAAACATTTCCATAATTTTTTCTCTCATTGTTGAATTATCCAGAGCTGTAAATACGTCTGAGTCAGATTCGAACCCCGTTATCGTTAGTCTAGTTTACTGTGAGAGTAGCCTCCTTAAACCATGATGATGTAATAAAATTTAAAAAAATCGGGATTGGAAAACATTTTTTTACCTTTAATAATAAAACCCGAGCGAAAGGTTTTAAACATTTCCATAATTTCTTCTCTCATTGTTGAATTATCCAGAGCTGTAAATACGTTTGAGTCAGATTCGAACCCCGTTACTGTTAGTCTAGTTTACTGCGAGAGTAGCCTCCTTAAACCATGCGGCCAGCAAAGCAGGTACGCGTCATTTGACTTTGGCAAAAGGTTTAAACACTTTCACTTTTTTTCTCTCTCTGAGGAAGGGGGGGAGGTTCTGGTATAGCTCACCCACGCTCGAACAGTTTTTTTTTTTCGAGTGATGGCCAGGGAAGGGTCGGGATGAGAGGGGGGGACTCGGACGGTCAACTCACGAGCTGGACCAAATAATGGATTATATCTCTAAACGACTTAATTGAATCGATCTTTTTTTCAAAAAAAACCCCACCCCTCATAACTGAACGTATTTTATAATATGTTAGAGTTTATAACTCCGGAAATCTTCATCACCTTTCCAACCTATCAAAAAGTGATTATTTTAGGTAAAAAATATGTACTATTTGAAATGATCAATTCAATTAAGCGTTAGATTTGCAATACATTGAAATGCTGCGGTCAAAAATTTAAGAGATTTTTTAATTGTACATCACTTGCTTCTGATTACAATGATATAAAGATTATTAAATCATTTCCTGGAATACAAATTAGCTCTTTTAAAAAAACATTGTACATCACTTGCTTCAGATTACCTTTCAAATTTACCAAGTCGGCTAAAATCATATAAAATGTCCTGACCAATGTAGACAGCCTAAAATGTTAATTACTGTTATAACTATCAGAAAAAAACAAATTGACTCTTTCTGATTACAAAGATACATACAAATATTCAGTACAAAGTCTTTCATTCGATGTATACAATGATTATAGTCTCTCCGCCATAGAATAAGATAATACATTACATTTTTTAGGGATTGAAGGAGTACTTTCTAAACGGATTAAACCATCGTCTATTTTTAGAAAACATTTTATACTATATTCACGTTGACAACCTATCAACAAGTTATACAATTGACATGATCACAAGCTTTGTCAAAACTTTAGCTAACCTAACACGGAACATGTTATAATTATTAAATCATTTCCTGGAATACAAATTAGCTCTTTAAAAAACATTGTACATCACTTGGTTCAGGAAAATATCTCAGCAAACAGTAAGGTGTTTCCTCAATAAAACAGATTAGCTCTTTCAAATTGACCAAGTCGGCTAAAATCATATAAAATGTCCTGACCAATGTTGACAGCCTAAAAAGTTAAATACTGTTATAAATCACAAGCTTTGTTGATCTTTCAAAAATATATTCACGTTGACAACCTATCAACAAGTTATACAATTGTCGCGATCTTTCAAAAATATATTCACGTTGGCAACCTATCAACAAGTTATACAATTGTTACGGTGACAATCTTTGTTGATCTTTCAAAAATATATTCACGTTGACAACCTATCAACAAGTTATACAATTGACACGATGACAAGCTTTGTTGATCTTTCAAAAATATATTCACGTTGACAACCTACAATTGACATGATCACAAGCTTTGTTGATCTTTCAAAAATATATTCACGTTGACAACCTATCAACAAGTTATACAATTGACATGATGACAAGCTTTGTTGATATTTCAAAAATATATTCACGTTGACAACCTACAATTGTCATGGTCACAAGCTTTGTTGATCTTTCAAAAATATATTCACGTTGACAACCTATCAACAAGTTATACAATTGACATGATGACAAGCTTTGTTGATCTTTCAAAAATATATTCATGTTGACAAGTTATACAATTGTCATGATCACAAGCTTTGCTGATCTTTCAAAAATATATTCACGTTGACAACCTACAATTGACACGATCACAAACTTTGTTGATCTTTCAAAAATATATTCACGTTGACAACCTACAATTGTCATGATCACAAGTTTTGTTGATCTTTCAACATATATTCACGTTGACAACCTATCAACAAGTTATACAATTGTCATGTTCATATAGTCAATTTACAAAAAAGTTTTTTTGAGATGGATAGTTATACTACGTGTACCCTCCCTCACCTAGTCTGACCGTAAAAGTCTTGCTTGATCAGACTTAAACCATTCGTTGAGTAGTCGCACATTTTCCGTAGCGCATGAGTAGATACTACCGGAATGTGTGGGACACTTGTCCACCTTGTACAGTTTTTTAAGTTTACTCAGAGAAGGACAACCGAGTTCACCTAGCTCACGAAAGTTATACTTATCTTCGGCAATGATACTTTGTAACCATTTCATCTTCTCAGCACCTTTAATGTAGATTGTCACCGGCGTTGTGTACCGCTCTAGATGAGAAAATAAGATAGGACGAAGATTCGAGTACTGTACTTCCCCTCCGTACCAAGATAGCCCATGATAATATTGAGTTAGATAACTTACGTTTCTCAAGCTTGAAGTCGAGAGGTTATCAATCTTGAACGGTGGAAGAAACTTGTAGTTGATCTCCTCGAAGGGCTCGAAATGTAAAACACTCAACTCTTTGAATATGAATACTATTTCATCACTCGAGTATCCTTGCATATCAATCAACATGGTGAACCACCTTACTGTTTGCAGAGATATTTTCCTCTAGAATGTAGATAGTAACTAATGATCTCATCTAGAAAGCTTACTTCTATATATAAGGAGTCAGCGTGTGACTCGGAAAGTTCATAGTTCATCTTACACAGATGTGAACCATAAACCCTGTACGGGTTATAGAGGAAGGGGGGAGGATAAGATCGTTAGCGGTGGAGGTTTGACCCTTACTCCCTCAGCCGATGTATCTCCTCCAATCCTTGTACCTGCCAGTGCGCGTAATACTGGACCCCGGATAAATTCACAAGTGACGTGATACCCCTACCGTACAAGACCCCTGCAACCATCCAAACGCACTCAGGTTCGGCAACCAGGAGAGCTCACCTCCGCTCGGTCTCGAGCTGTGCTCAGGATCGAAATATGACTGAAGCTTTGTTTGAGAGACGAACGGTGGAACATTTATAGAATGGTAAGCTAAGGGGTGATTGTTGAGAGCTCTCTAATAGGCTCAAACTATATTCCTTCATCAGTAGTTCTTAGATATGCAGACTCCAACTCGGGAGGGTTGTGGGTGAGAAAAAACCCTACATGTCCCCCTCTACATCGAACATTAAGATTTTCCCACACTTTCCGGAAAGAGGGTTCCCGTTCCATGGCAAGTTTCCCCTCCACGTAAAGCTCCTTCTAGGAAGATAAATGTATTCCGGCCTGCCCTCCTGTTGAGGATAGTTCGAGAAATTACTTCAATTAACTCGACAAATTGTATCAAATCACCGATGTCTGGTATAGTAGATCATCGATGTCTAGCGTGGTAGATCAGGTGTGTGGTATAGTAGATCGCCGGTATCTGCTATAGTAGATCGTCAGTATCTGCTATAGTAGATCAGATGTCTTGTATAGTAGATCATCGATGTCTGGCGTGATAGATTAAGTGCTCAGCATCGATGTCTGGTGTGATAGATCATCAGTATCCGGTATAGTAGATCAGATGGCCGGTGAGGTAGATCAAGTGTTCGGCATAGTAGATCATCGATGTCTGGTTTAGTAGATTGTAGGTATCTGGTGTGATAGATCATCAGTATCTGGTATAGTAGATCATCGATAACTGGCGTGATAGATCTACGGTGTCTGGTATAGTAGATCATCGATGTCTGGTATGATAGATCATCGGTATCCGGTATAGTAGATCAAGTGTCTTGTATAGTAGATCATCGATGTATGGTGTGATAGATCATCAGTATCTGGTAGAGTAGATCAGGTGTCTGGTATAGTAGATCAGGTGTCTGGTATAGTAGATCAGGTGTTTGGTATAGTAGATCATCTGTATCTGGTATAGTAGATCAGTTGTCTGGTATAGTAGATCAGATGTCTGGTATAGTAGATCAGCTGTCTGGTGCGGTAGATCGACTGTCTAAGGTGATAGATCATTGATGTCTGGTACAGTAGATCAGGTGTCTGGTGCGGTAGATCATTGATGTCTGGTACGATAGATCACTTGTCTGGTACAGTAGATCATCAGTATCTGGTATAGTAGATCAGGTGTCTGGTGAGGTAGATCATTGATGTCTAGAGCGGTAGATCAGGTGTCTGTTATAGTAGATCAGGTGTCTGATATAGTAGATCAGGTGTCTGATATAGTAGATCATCAGTATCTGGTATAGTAGATCAGGTGTCTGGTATAGTAGATCATCAGTATCTGGTATAGTAGATCAGTTGTCAGATATAGTAGATCAGTTGCCTGATATAGTAGATCATCAGTATCTGGTATAGTAGATCATCAGTTGTCTGGTATAGTAGATCATCAGTTGTCTGGTATAGTAGATCAGGTGTCTGGTGCAGTAGATCAGGTGTCTAGTATAGTAGATCATCAGTATCTGGTATAGTAGATCAGGTGTCTGGTATAGTAGATCATCAGTATTTGGTATAGTAGATCAGGTGTCTGGTATAGTAGATTAGGTGTCTGGTATAGTGGATCAGGTGTCTGGTATAGTAGATCATCAGTATCTGGTATAGTAGATCAGGCGTCTGGTATAGTAGATCATCAGTTGTCCGGTATAGTAGATCAGGTGTCTGGTATAGTAGAACAGGTATCTGGTATAGTAGATCATCAGTATCTGGTATAGTAGATCAGGTGTCTGGTATAGTAGATCATCAGTATCTGGTATAGTAGATCAGGTGTCAGGTATAGTATATCATCAGTATCTGGTATAGTAGATCAGGCGTCTGGTATAGTAGATCATCAGTATCTGGTATAGTAGATCATGTGTCTGGTATAGAAGATCATTAGTTGCCTGGTATAGTAGATCAGTCGTCCAATATCGTAGATCAGTTATCTGGTATAGTAGATTAGGTATCTGGTATAGTAGATCATCAGTATCTGGTATAGTAGATCATCAGTATCTGGTATAGTAGATCATCAGTATCCGGTAGAGTAGATCAGGTGTCTGGTATAGTAGATCATCAGTTGTGTGGTATAGTAGATCAGTTGTCTGGTATAGTAGATCAGGTGTCAGGTATATTAGATCAGGTGTCTGGTATATTAGATCATCAGTATCTGGTATAGTAGATCAGTTGTCTGGTATAGTAGATCAGGTATCTGGTATAGTAGATCATCAGTATCTGGTATAGTAGATCAGGTGTCTGGTATAGTAGATCATAAGTATCTGGTATAGTAGATCAGGTATCTGGTATAGTAGATCAGGTGTCTGGTATAGTACATCATCAGTATCTAGTATAGTAGATCATTTGTCTGGTATAGTAGATCAGGTATCAGGTATAATAGATCATCAGTATCTGGTATAGTAGATCAGGTGTCTGGTATAGTAGATCATTAGTTGCCTGGTATAGTAGATCAGTCGTCAGATATAGTAAATCAGTTGTCTGGTATAGTAGATCATCAGTATCTCGTATAGTAAATCAGATGTCTGGTATAGTAGATCATCAGTATCTGGTATAGTAGATCAGTTGTCAGATATAGTAGATCAGGCGTCTGGTATAGTAGATCATCAGTATCTGGTATAGTAGATCAGGTGTCTGGTATAGTAGATCAGGTATCTGGTATAGTAGATGATCAGTATCTGGTATAGTAGATCAGGTGTCTGATATAGTATATCATCAGTATCTGGTATAGTGGATCAGGTATCTGGTATAGTAGATCAGTTGTCTGGTATAGTAGATCAGGTGTCTGGTATAGTAGATCATCAGTTGTCTGGTACAGCAGATCATGTGTCTGGTGTGGTAGTTCAGGTGTCTGTTATAGCAGATCATTAGCTGTCTGGAATAGTATATCAGTTGTCTGGTATAGTAGATCAGGTGTCTGGTATAGTAGATCATCATTATCTGGTATAGTAGAACAGTTGTCAGATATAGTAGATCAGTTGTCTGGTATAGTAGATCATCAGTATCTGTATAGTAGATCAGGTGTCGGGTGTAGTAGATCATCAGTATCTGGTATAGTAGATCAGTTGTCTGGTATAGTATATCAGGTGTCTGGTATAGTAGATCATCAGTATCTGGTATAGTAGATCAGTTGTCAGATATAGTAGATCAGGTATCTGGTATAGTAGATCATCAGTATCTGGTATAGTAGATCAGGTATCTGGTATAGTAGATCATCAGTTGTCTGGTATAGTAGATCAGCTGTCTGGTATAGTAGATCAGATGTCTGGTATAGTAGATCATCAGTATCTGATATAATAGATCAGTTGTCAGATATAGTAGATCAGTTGTCTGGTATAGTAGATCAGGTGTCTGGTATAGTAGATCATCATTATCTGGTATAGTAGATCAGTTGTCTGGTATAGTAGATCAGGTGTCTGGTATAGTAGATCATCAGTTGTCTGGTATAGTAGATCAGGTGTCTGGTATAGTAGATCATCAGTATCCGGTATAGTAGATCAACAGTATCTGGTATAGTAGATCAGGTGTCTGGTATAGTAGATCAACAGTATCTGGTATAGTAGATCATCAGTATCTGGTATAGTAGATCAGGTGTCTGGTATAGTAGATCATCTGTATCTGGTATAGTAGATCAGTTGTCAGATATAGTAGATCAGTTGTCTGGATACAATTGACATGATCACAAGCTTTGTTGATCTTTCAAAAATATATTCACGTTGACAACCTACTGGTCGGTTCGCACGGAAATCAGACCGGCGTCAGACTTTATGAGTTGAGGCTTGATCCTCGTGTACTGGAGCCCATTCCTCATCCCTCGCTTCCTACCGGGTGTGCGTATAACTTCCTCTGGTCGTGGGAAGAGCCCACCCCCCTCGTTCCCTACACGCCAACTCCAGCTGCGTGACGAGAGCAGGAATTGGGAAGGGGGGGTTCCTCATTTGGAGAGTGGAAGCCCTCAGCTCACCTGATCAAGATTCAAACCTGGACCCTCCCTGAATGATATACACACATACAAATTTGTATCATCATTTGCGCATAATGAGAGTGCACTAATTACGCTAATGGAAAGGGAGGCCCTCATTTGGAGAGTGGAACGCCTCAGTTCGCCCGACCGGGATTCGAACCTCGATCTCCCCTACGCTAATGGATTAGGAAGCAACATTTGGAGAGTGGAACCCCTCAGCTCACCTAGCCAAGATTCGAACCTTGATCTCCTCTACGGGAACTACATTTGCTTTGAGGGAGAGTAGAAAAACCAACCCTCAGTTCACCCTGCCCGAGATTCGAACCCCCCGATCTCCTCGTTTTATGAGTAACATGAAGTGGAATGTACCGTATAGAATTGTGAGTGGAAAAAACCAACCCTCAGTTCGCCTCGAACCTCGATCTCTCCTACGCTAATGGATTAGGAATTAGGGAGCCGCATTTGCTCGGAGGGAGAGTGAGAAAAACCAACCCACAGTTCACCCTGACCGGGATTCGAAACCTGGATCTCCTCTTTTTACGAATTTTGGTAAAATCACATTTTCTTGGAGGGAGGATGGAAAAACAAGCACATCATCTTCCGATATGTTTCGAATGTACCGTGAGTAAAATCGTTCTTCCTGGAAGCGGAGCCTCATTTGCTTGGAGGGAGAGTGGAAAAACAAACACACATCATCCGATATGTTTTGAAAAGCGAGGCCTCGAAGAAGGGTACGACTGGAGAGAAAAAAAAAGTTCCTCGAGCAGAGCTGCAACCCATCCCCTTCGTCATGATACATTTCTCCTCGCTGCCCTGAAACATGAACCATGTATAAGAGGTATAGATACATCCCCCAAACCATATTTCCCTAGCTGCCCCAGTATTCCTACCTATAGGAGCGAGGGAGAGGGGAGAACTCCAACATACTTCAAGGAAGGGGTGAGGGGGTACACTTCCCCACCTCCTCACTGTCCCAGTATTCCTGTGTGGGAGAGGGAAAGGGGTGAGGGGAGCTATGATGTCATTTCCGTCCTGAAACATGAATTCCCTTCCAGATGAGAGCGAGAGAGAGAGACAGAGATAGAACCCACGTCCGCGAGTCTCCGGCGCGGGAGGGGAGGGAAAGGTTTGAGGGGTGGGGGGTACTTCCACCCCTCCGTGCCTTACTATTCCTAATTCTATACTACTCCAGCTACTGCTAAAACTTCTATTTTTGCTATTTATCGTGTTTCGTTTATAAGATGACTTACTTGGTTGCATTGGGCTATTCCTAATACAAACACTTATATCACTTGGTGGAATAATCTCACTCGAAGTAACCTCCAGGTCCACAACACATTCACTGACTCCTCTACATTCTGATTCTGGATCAAGTTTAGGTCGTTTAGTCACATTTTCAAGCACATTAGAATGAGGTTCACATTTTGAAGTATTCTTGGGCGAAAAAAATTCATTAAACTACTTTGTTTTCCTTTGTATACAGATATTATTACAATAAAATAACACAACTGTGTCATCAAGGTAGAGCGTTCATATAGCTAACCACAAATCAATTTACTGACTGCCTTGGCTGACGACAATGCGTGGGCTTAAAGCCGACCTTGAACTTAAGATGCGTGCGCAGAGTAAGCAGATATTTTTGAGTACGAAACTTGAGCTTCGAGCATGGCCGAGATTGCAAACAATAATCTATAGCGAATCGAGCGGAAGTCTGAAGGAAAACAGAATATAACCGTCAGCTGAAATTTACTGAAATCACATAGCATACCTTTTAAACAATAATATCCTCGTATAGCATAATTCTATTATATAAATCATCAAAATTATTACTGATTGTAGTTTATTTTAAATCTGGTAATATTTGGGGTGGGTGGGGGGGTCGGCGAGTTCATAAATCTTCTTTATCACCACGTCTTACTACCTGTTCAGTTTATACCCATTAACGAAAATTACTCTAATGGGGCAGGGATGAGGAAGGAAACAATTTAGAACTAATCTAGCTACATTTACGTAGAGGGATAATGGGGAAGGCGTTTAGGAAATAAAACACTATCATAGAGAAATGTACTGTAATCCCTTTCTCTATGACACTATAAACAGAACCGACCGGGATTTAAACATAATCTCCCTGTCATAGCAGGCCAGTCAGTCTAACACGAGAGTAACGTTTAGTCCGCTAGGCAACCCATACGAGATAGTTCACAAATAATTATTTTAAAGTACTAGATATTCCGCTCAGATTTATTATAATGTTATATTGCATTTATTGTCATATAACTACTTTAATAAATTACAATATTAACATGAATCTATTTTCCAGGTATGGTGTTCTTCGAGCACCGATGAAGCTGTTAATCTTCAAATTGAAAAGGACCCTCATTCACCCCCAAGATTTCGAGTTATTGGACCTCTTTCAAATATGCCTGAATTTGCAAAAGAATTCAATTGTGCGTTAGGAACAAAAATGAATCCAGAAAATAAATGTGAAGTTTGGTGATTGTACTTCAAGATAAAGTGTGCCTATAAAATGCGATACATCATTATTTTAATAGTTAGTAGAACTTAAATATAATGATAGATTATATATTATTATTGATTCAATTATGAAGATTTACAGTAGTCATTTATTATTTCAGTGTGGTTAAGAGTTAAATATTAAAGTAACTTTTAATTGAACTCGTTTCTATAATGAATTTAAAATATTGAAATAATTATTATTATGAATAGTGTACTTTGCAAAAAGGTTAATAGAATTTAACAATTCAAACTATTGTATATTTTACTATTTTGTCACAATAAGTTTTGCTAAGTAATAAATATTATATACTGTCTGGTTTACACATGCCTAATAATTTATTGATTTAAACCATTTTGAATTAAGAAAATTAAATTGATCAATGCATTAAAAAAAAGTTTGAAAAATAATTATATCTTGAGCCTACACTATTGGATGTCCAGATTCAACATATTTGTTGTAAATCGATTAAATATTTTCCATTACCACCCTAAAACTGAGGTTATTCATTAAAAATCATATTCATGAAATACTCATTATGATTATAATACATATAGCATGACCTTATTTTAGTTGGTTTCTTGAAAATGTAAAACGACTTAATTCAGCTTGAGATAAGGCCACAAAAAGAATTAAGTAAAATGTACACACCATTTATCATTAAGGGCAGCAACACTACCTCATTTGTTTAAATAAAGGGAAAACTAGTGTATTTCAAAGGAAAGAATAATACCTTTCAGTGTAAAATAAAAGTAATTTATTTTGTAAAGGTCGATTAGAAGTCTTTCACATGTATTTGCTACTAACTTTTTAAAATAGTGTGGTGATTAGATGGATCCAAATACCCATATATAAATCTTTATTACTTAAAAAAAGCATTTACAATAGAAACATTCTTTATTCAAGTTTTCTTCAAGTGCATATTAATATTGAACACAGCAGGAAATAATGTTGTTCACATAAGTTTAATTGTATACTTTGAAATATATTCATTATGTTGATATAAGTTTTTCATTGCGTACTCTACCACTCATCTTAATACAAGTTGGTTTGTTGAAAAATACTCACACATCAATGATAGCTAGATTACATGTGTAGATTTTCCGACGTTTATAATGATATATTTGCATTTTTCAATTAGCTTTCAATGACAAATTTAACTTAATGTTATTATATGAGTCATACGTGTGGGAATTATTACACAGTCAGGTAATTTTGACGCTATTATAAAGTTTGTATTTGCCAGTGGTGATTCATTCAGATGACGTTAAAGTATGCTCCAGTTACAAAAAAAAATATAAGAAAATTAGGTACATTACTTTTTTACGAATGTCGTTTTAAGCTTTGTCTGTAACACTTGACTAAAGTTTAATATTTTAAGCTCTGTCCGTAGCACTCAGGAGCAAATCTACTTTTTGAATTAAGTGTTCGATAGCCAAATTGTATGGTCAAGAGAACAAATATAAATTGTTATGAAATATTTAAAAATATATATCGATTGCCGACTTCATATAATATACATTTTGTGCATTATGAACATATACGTATCTCACCAATATCATGTATTCAATTATATTGCGTAAGTAGTATACGTATACAGCACATATCCAATATTTATTAGTTACAACAATCATCAAAATCAATTGTAAAATCTCGCCAAGCTACAAGCCCATGAAGAATAATCAAGAGTAAATAATGTAAATAAGGTTTATCATCAATTTAATTCCGCCACCTGTTTGACTGTGCAGTTCTGACTCGCCTATCACTACCACCCATGGCACAATTCTACGTCCAGCCCCTGCTAGACAACCCGGCAGATTGAACACACCACGTGTTACTGTGAGTGGTTCCCGCCTGAAGCGCCACAGAATAAAACATTGTACCGCTTTCCGGAGACAATTAGAATGTTCTCGGCCTATGTTCTCGTAGCTTTTGAGTTCAGAGTAGAAGGAAGAACTGTGGCACATCGATCAACCGCCAAACGTCTCTACCATTGTATTCCCCTCTCCTTTTCCTCTACCTTCCCCGTATCGCTCTAAGCTGTGAGAGAGAATATATACCGCCGGAACAGCTTTAGAAAATTACTCTTGACTGCGTATTCTTTGGAGATGCTACACGTCCACTAATAATGTAAGCATTAAAATTTGTTTTGGCCTTTATTTCCAAATGTATTGTTTCGGCATGTAGAATCTTTAAATGTTCATGGCTAAGAATTGTTAACCTTAAATTCTCTTTTGGCTGGTAACTTATAAATTTATTGTTTCGATCAGAATATTCTTTATAAACCCTTTTTGTTAGTTTTAAAGACGTAATTTTTTTATGTTTGAATAAAAATGGAACTTAAGTGTTGTTGTGTTCAGTTAGTAAAGATCAGTTTTATTGGAATTTATGTCACAGATATCAGTATTTAATATTATTTGAAGAGCGGGATTTTAGTTAACTAAAATAATCATTAATTTTACCAGAGGACGTTGTTTATTAATTTTTCTTCTTTTGCAACAAATAGAAATAAGAGGCTATGGTAAAATTAATTCTTATAAATTTTGGATTTAGTATTTGTGAGTTATAATTGTGTTGTTTTGATCAATTAAATACGACATATTAAAATATGTTTTTGCTCGTTTGATAAACAGTATGTCATTGAAGTTAGTTAATACTGTACATAAAACGTTAACATTAATATTTTAGTACCAATGTAATTTTATGACAAATACTTAGGACGTATGTTAGTCAATTCTATTTAAATAATACCTATAGATAATGCGGTTAGCACACTTGGTGAATTTAAGGTCGCTAGTGTATGTTATTATTAAGTTATCCGTACGTTCTTATCTATTAGAATATTTTTGTCCTTATGACAGAATAGAATGACTCACTTAAATTGTTTTATGTAAATATTGTTATTTAAATTCGATTGTCATGTTGATAGAGGTTCAATTGGGTCTTTATGAACTGGTAGACAGACTAGCAAATACTTCTAAAATATGACGTTTATACTATTCTCATTTTATATGTCTAGAATATAAATAGACTAATACTGGAAACATTTTATAGTTTTTTTGATAATTATTGCTGCGATTCTTAAAACATAAACATTTAATTGATATTCTCTTACGTGCTATAATAATATTGTTTTTTTCAATTTAATAAACACCAAAGAAACTATTAAACTGTCGTGCTAGATTGTTATATTTACGTATCCATCCAAGGACCATTTACTCTTTTCGCAGTTTTCTTTAAAATCAAAGTGTAGGTTTATTTAATTTCTGGCGCATTTGGATTTTGTGGAAGGACCCGGCTGGAATAAGTGATTTATATATCAATTGAGGATGTATAGGCTATACATGTCCAGACAGCTCACTCTCCACTCCCTTGGTTTATGCCAGTGTAATATTGTACGCCATTCCTTTATCCCGTCAGGATCAAGGATTACCACATAATGTAAAAATAATTATAGTAAGGAGAGGCAACGTGTCATATATCTTGCGGGACTCTAGTCGACATTATTTCATTATACATAATATTAATTATATATATATATATTATATAATATAAATATAAGAAATATATATATATATATATATAATATACAAGATACAAGACCATCTTAAGGTAAAAGTCGCCCATGGGAAAATACCCCCCCCCCCCCCTTCAACCCTCTCTCTTTTACCAACATGCACATGCATCCTACATAGATTTCATGCCTTCCAGCTTCCGTCCCAGTTATTGCTTTCCAGGGGCGGATTCAGAATTATTTCCAAAAGGGGGGCACCAAGGGTGGGTTGGAGTAGCCCCCCCCCCCCTTACGCCACGAGAAATGTTGTAAAATTTAAGCCTTAAACTGTGTCTTGAGTTTACCATGGGCTCAAGAAAATAAGTTATAAAATAATAAACCTGTTTAAAATGTATCTGAATTCATTGGTGTTTTTCAGTTAATTCAATCAAAACTGACATTTTTATTACATTCCTTCACTCATTATCATTTACTACACGATACTGTCTGTAATGTTGCAAATAATTCCATCAACAATGGATAGGCCAGGTGTGGTGTGTGTAGAGACAACAAGAAATAGCACATATCAGGTTAATCCTTGCACAATATACGAGTATGAACGAAAGGAACACTCCACTGTACTTGTTGTGACAGGCAATGTACACATATTTGGAACATAGCTCTAATGTTTAGTAGGGTAGAACTTATTTTGTAGCCTACTTATAGAAATTTAGGAAACTTGTCTGAAAAGTTTGATTTCAAGATCCACTTCTAGGTTTGTAGCTCTTATTTCAGAACTGAGAAACATGGCAAATTATCCCTCTAAAGTTCAGATCTTGTAGAACCACATCTTCACAACCGTCACTGAATTCTGATGACAATAGCTTTTGAAGCTGTCCAACTCTTTGCAGCAGTAATTTTGGAAACTTGGAGGAAAGTTCATTGATTATGTAGCCCAGAAAAAGGAAGATATAATTCAATACGACAATACTCTTCAAGTGACCCACTTGACTCTGATTGAAAGTTGGTTCTTTTTGGGGGGGGGGATCGTTTGTCTAGGTTTACGGATTTATATCTCCATTTCCATCGTCTAATGTTCTGACTTTTTGAAAAGTTGTTTAAATGAATCATTGCTTTTGTCACGTTTCTCTTGGAGGTCTGCTAATGTTGCTTCAACAAGTTGCATTGTTTTGAGTATATTCATGTTCTCTGCCTATAACTTCCAAGCCAATGTCAGTTAGTTTTAAAAAAAAGTCAGGCAAAACAACCACACTGATGAGTAACTCTGATGGCAGTATAAATAGTAAAGGAATGAAAATGCCTTACATCCTCTACCTTCAGGAGAGTGAGTGAACGTTTCCAAAACTATAGAGAGACAAGGGAGTGTTTCTAAAATGTCAAAACAACCTCATGCCTTTCATCCCATCATGTTTCGCACATCTTTTTCTGGGCATGTCTTCCTTTTTTTAGCTAATATTTCATTTACGCATCACCACACACGCACTGACCCTAGAAAACTTAGTGGAGAGAGAATCTCTATTTACAAAGTGGGCTTCAGTGTATGAAATTGGGAATTTGGGAATTCGGGTATGTCAGGTTGTGGCAAAATAACTTCAATACATTATCTGTGTAACATTCCCATTTTACTTATAGTACCTAAAAATTATTCAGCTCTTTTTTAATATTTAATTTAAGTTAGTGTATTTTATGGTCATCTAGGGTTCACCCCCCTAGATCCAATAATGCTTTACACTACTAAGTAAATTAAAAAATATAAATAATTACCCAAATCATGAATAAGCTCAAATGATTTAATTAATGGCAAATATATTACTTCTACTTATGAAGAACATCAGGTTATCACAACAATTTAAATAACTTTTAAAAATAGCTAGGTAGTAGTTAAAATTTTATTTAATAGATAAACCGCACCAAGAACAAGCAAGAGTCATTTTTTATTCCACCTACTATCCGTATATAATCTTCTCACTCTTTATTTACAAGTCCACTTCCCACCATTTTATTGTAGACAAATTATTGTGAATTAAACTCTCAAACGAAATGGTTTCCAGCAATCCAGCTTTAATGGCAAAATAAGCCATCCTTGAAAGTCTCTTTTCACTGGTTGTGTTTCATAAGTAGCTATTCACCCTTCTCTGAACTGTTAAAGATCGTTCAGAACTTGCATTGGCAGAAGGAATACACAAAAATATCCGGAGGAAAGTGTTTACATTCGGGTAGTTAGCAATTTGGCCTTTACTTCCAATAGTTTTCAGTAAATTTCCAGGTGATTTTTCATTCAATTTTAGTTATTTGGGGAACTCATGGAAATGGACACACTATTCAATATATTCACTATATACACCGTCGGGATATATGCTTCAATAGCTTTCCTGGTACATTCTCTAATATCATAAAGTGGCATCGAAGATAATTACTAAGAAAGCCAAATCTTAAGTCAAAATCTGAATATGCAGATATTCTACATGAAAGCTATACAGCCAATTTATCGATGGTAAACAAAAATGTGTTAATCCTGAACTATTCCCTGCAGTCGAAAATCGAATAATTGTCTCTATTGACCTCATAACGCTGCAGTATTATCCTCTTGACTCTTTTTCTTTCATGCTCATAATCTCCACATACAGATATATTTCTTCCTTCACATTCATAGTAGTTGAATATATCTCGGAGCCCTTCCATATAATAACTTCTTAGTGAACTATACATCAGGACTACGTCATTCAAATTAGTAGTTGCACTTTGAAAACTCTCACTCACTTTGTCAGCCCGTTCTAGAATCTCTGTCCAAAATGTGGTAGATATTTCGGTCTCCAATTTAACAAAGTTAGCACACAAATCTTCAGCTTCAGCTCGTTTTTACGGTTTTTTGAATGGGTTATTTGCAATTTTTGCTGCAAGTGAAAGACAAGTGTGGTAGAATGCTGTCAGTGGTCTGCATGCATTGTGTCTTGCAAACCACCGTGTTGTTGACAAAGGCTTTGGTAGCAGTTTTATTTCAGCATTACTCGTTTTAATTTCACCTTGGAGAGTTTCCCATCTGCCTGTCCACTCACTGAAGAGTGAGCATATAGTCTCGTCACTGTATTCAAGATAGTTTATGAAAATTGTAGAATTCAAAAATTCAATTACTCTCACTAAGCACCCCTCTAAACCAAACACCAATAGGCAATTGCTCAGTTTGCTCCTGATTTTAAGACTGCCATGATGATTATTATTATTATTATTATTAGCACCGCGTCTTACTACCCGTTCGGGTTATACGCACTTACGCTAATGTGTAATGGTAGGGTGATTGTGAGATGAAATGAAGGACCTACAGTTTAACGTGGAATCCGAACCACGGTGGCGGCCTGGCATTCCCCACATTCGACTGCCATGATAATATAGATATAGCATATATTATATATTATTAATCATATATATATAAAAATATTATATATATATATATATAATATAAAAATATTATATATATATATATAATATTATATATATAAGTATTGTATATATATTATAATACAGTAGAACCTTTTTAATTCAAAGTTCAGGGGATAACTAAAATAATTTGAAGCATCCAAAAATCGAATTAAACTTTCATGTGAGTATCAAGGCAGCTGGTACGCATTAAATCAATAACCTAAGAATACTAAGAATATGCTACGTATAAACACACCATTTATATTAGGCCTATGCTATATAAAATATACAATATATACACAATGTATGTGTAGGCAACAAGAAAAAACAAGAAAGAATTAAACAAAAGCTTGGGAAATATTAACATAAGAAAATTGGAGATTTAAATCAGATTTTGTACTTAAATCATATTACGTAGGAAAAAAATTAATGATCTTAGTTTGTTGTAGTTTACTTATCTTAACGTAATAAACAAATTCTTCAAGTTCACTGATTACACTAAAAATGTTGGCTTGCGTTTGGTTGGAATTCAGTGAATATTTTCTTTCATCGTGCGTCATTTAACATTATTGGCATATTGGATGATTTAATAAAGATCGTCAAGTTGGTTTAGAAATGAGTACAAACTATAAAAAAAATTGACAATTGGCTTCATATTATCCAAATATTTCCTTCTGAAATTAGAGAAAATGTTACTTTTTACTATTGATTTCAAGAGTGACCTAATGGGAAATCGCCTTTCGCCTTTCGGCTGTTGCCCGACATAGAACATCTGACTTGACAGTTATGCCACGCCAGGTTGTCTATGAAAGGGCTGATTTGTTGTTTGAGTACCGAGTCACTGTCGTGACTCTTAACCTCGTGAATGAAATTAATACCTATGAAATGAAACAGATGAAATGAGGCTGTAAGAGAATTACAGGTGTATTAGTACATTACCCTTTGAGGTGCAAATTGTGATTGTGTTGGGTCGTGGGAATTTGGGAGGATTTTCTTTTCTTGGGATGTGGGAAGGTGTGTTTAAGGTATGATGGTGAGTAGTGAATGATTGCGCTGGGTCTCGGGAATTAGGGAGGATTTTCTTTTCTTGGGATGTGGGGAGGTGTGCTTAAGGTATGATGGTGAGTTGTGAGTGATTGTGCTGGGTCGTGGGAATTTTGGGAGGATTTTCTTTTCTTGGGATGTGGGAAGGTGTGTTTAAGGAATGTGGTGAGTTATTAATGGGAAATCATGGTGGGTACGAATTATATATATAGTAAAAGTGATTTGAAAATATAAATAATAATAGATTGTTACCACCCCTCTACTCTTTCTCTTTAACTCTCTTGCATTCCAAAAGTGGTCCGTCAGGCGTTACCTACCCCTCTCCTCCCCTGCTATATTCATCCCCTCAGGGCTAAGGTCACTAGTCAGCACCCCCCTTCATTTCTTCATGGCCGCTCGGAAGCGAGCTGAGTCCTCCCGAACCACCCCACTAAGAGGGATGAAAAGCTCAGATGGACAGCTGGATGGTATCAGTAGTAATGGGCAGAAACGAGTAGTCGAGTAAAGTAAGTCGATCACTTTAGAGGGAAACATGCATTCGAATACATTTCCAATAACAATCGTTTGAACCTTATTACTCTAGTAGAGAAGGTTGTGAAATATTATCTCAGTGAGCCTTTCAAAGGAATTTGACACTAATAAGAAAAGCTCTTCCTGTCTTCACAGACCTCCCTCCTCATAGCTTCAGGTTTTACGTTTCTTGACCGATGTACAGCCATTGCAAAGCTATGCGTTTTAAGGAGATTCTCATAATATAAAAAATAGTAATATATTTCTTAATAAAATAAAATAAATTGTTTTCTACATTATTTTCCTGCCTGGTTCACCGCGGTAACTCACCGAACTTTCCTTACAAGTTTCTTTCCTACCGCACTAAAATGGGCCCTAACAAAAAGTGTTATACCAGCCATTCGGGAAAGAAGGAGCAAATACTCTGCCAGAGAGAAGAGAACCTCCACGCACCACACCCAGGTTTTTAAACCGTGGCTAGCAACCCAACCACGGGACCTAGTTGGAGCCCAGAAAGACCAACAGCTCCAACCTCCCTTACCTCGCCACTCTTGAGGAAACCTACCCCTTTCCCCATCTCACCACAGTCTCCCTTCTCCTGAACCTAAATATATGGTACATAAGCGAGCACTCTGCTTTGAGTCTAGTAATGGGTGAGGTGACTTTAAACTAATATGAAAATAATCACTTGCAAATGAGATTAAATTTTAAAAATATATATTTTTCCAATAAAAATAAATAAATAATATATAACTTGATAATTCCTCTACAAGGCAGACGTCCTGCTAAACAACAAATCTGATCCTTGACATTTCATAACATCGTTGGATAAAATAGAAAATCTGGAAATTTTAACAAAAAACAAGAGATAAAAACTTATCTTTCCAAAAAATACCACAGATAAAAATACAAAAATTTAAAATATTTTTGAGGGAAATTTAGGACTAATGCACATGACTTATAGTTTTACAAAATAGCGATGGCAATGAAAAATAAAATTTTAGATACAATTTTGATGGATTAAATTTGACTCAAAACCTTAAAATAATTTTAAATTAAAAATATATAATTTAATATTGAGGATAAAAGTTTAAAATTGTTGCACAGAGATGTGAACACATAACCGGTTAAAAAGATATTATCAAGATAGTGATCACGTCTAAATTTAAACACTCGAGAAAAACAAAAAATTTCCAAAAGTAAAGTAAAACAATTGAAGTCGAAAGTAGGCATACATTGACCGAATCTTGATTAGTATAAAATGGTGACGGATTTAATATATGAAGTATCGGTGGATATGACGCCTGTGAAGTATGGTGTAAATCGATGAAGAAAACATAGCTCGTATTCACCTGTGTTGTAGGTATGTCGTCAGCAGTAGATGATATAACAATTGTAGAATATAGTCATATTTTGTAGAAACTATGCTTTGTTCCTATAGCTGTCTTCGTAGTAGTAGTTGTTGTCATCTTAGAGTGGTTTTCAACACCGGTCAGATAATTTAAATCGTTGAAAGACCTATGAAAACAAAAGACATGTCCTTTCTTCCTGAAAATCCTTGGCACCAATTATGTTTTCTCATCTCTTCCCGCCATACCAGCCGCATTTCCGGGCTCGAACTCGTCCCCACACTCAACATGAAATACTAATTTAGGAAATAAAAATAAAAATTTGAAAATGTAAGTAACTAAGTACGAAAATAAATAAAGTTGAATGTAAGAAGTCCAGTGAAGACGTTTTTTTTCAAATCATCCAACTGTCCAAAAGAATTACAGCTATTCTTTGACATTAAATATCTAATTTTAGAATCACCTGTTTGAAATAGATAGTATTCAGTTATCCCTTTAAGCGCCTCTGGTAGGTGACCTGGTGGGCTAGGGGTAAGGTGTCAGACTTCTGTGCTGGCGGCCGGGGTTCAATCCTCGGTCCCGGCACTGATTTATCTGATTACCAAACCCTTCCTTCACCTCTGACAAGACATCTTGGGAATGTGGGGAATGCCAGGTCTCCACCGTGGTTCGGATTCCACGTTAAACTGTAGGTCCTCCATTTCATCTCACAATCACTCTACCATTACACATTAGCGTAAGTGCGTATAACCCGAACGGGTAGTAAGACGCGGTGCTAATAATAATAATAATAATAATTTAAGCGCCTCTGACTCCAGCTCGTAACTAACCCTCTCTAAACCCAATAATCCAAGCTTACAGTTTACAATAGTACCACTAGAGCAAGGGTGGCCAAACTTTTTTAAGCTAGCTCCAGTAAATATTTAGTATTCATTTGATGCTCCATTGTAACCTATATTCTCCCCCCCCCCTTCATTGCCAAATATACACATAACAAACTTGATAAAAGTCTAGGAAAATAATATTGAGTAATCTTTTTTTGTGAACCATTATTAAATAACTGGAATATCAGATTATTTTACAGGAGCTTCTTAAATAATAATACCCTAATACGTGTAAATTAGTTGTTTTACTAATAATCTATACTCATTAAGGTGACCTGGTGGTCTATGGGTAAGGTGTCAGACTTCTATGCTGGCGGCCGGGGTTCAATCCTCGGTCCCGGCACAGATTTATCTGATTACCAAACCCTTCCTTCACCTCTGACAAGACATCTTGTGAATATGGGGAATGCCAGGCCGCCACCGTGGTTCGGATTCCACGTTAAACTGTAGATCATTCATTTCATCTCACAATCACCCTACCATTACACATTAGCGTAAGTGCGTATAACCCGAACGGGTAGTAAGACGCGGTGCTAATAATAATAATAATAATATACTCATTAACATAATTTTATAACTATCATATCACAAAAACTATTTCTTAATTATAAATTAAAATAAAATTAATGTGAACTTTACACATCTATACAATACTTAGACTATGTGATTTTTTTTAACCTGCTTTTCCCTTAATAGCTTAACAATGATAGGTTTAGTCTTTGGCGTACATAAAATAAGCATTTTAGCCAGATGTGAACCTGTAATAGTTAACGAAAGTTATTTTTAGTAACATATATAGAATAAAATATTTGTTCACATATATATGTGGAGTCTAAACTACACACAGATCTTAAAGCAAGCTCATGAAGCTCTGGAACTGTTATTTGGGTACGTATTTCCAAAACTCGCTCAGATTAGGAGAACTGGCTAATCTACAATGTTTTTTAAACTTAGCACATAGATTTATAATATCTCAGTTTGTAGTGATGGGGAATATCTATCTAAAGGCCCTATTAGACTTTGAAAGACAAAATGGATTAATGAATAAGTTTGTGTTAATCTTTTCAAAGGCAAAAGAAAAAAAATCTAGTTATGAATGGCTCATGTAAGGATGATACTGTTACTTTGTACTTTATCTGATCCACCGTAAAATTACTGTATTTACTAAAAATTTGTTGAAGTGTTGTGAAATGATCAAGTTTGCCCTGCTTTAATTAGCTACAAAATAGTGGTAGCTTTAATTCAAAGTTATTGACTTCATTAAACATTATTAGTAATAAAGAATCTTTACCTTGAAACCCTATGTTGAAAATATTTAAATAATGTGTAGTATCAACTAAAAACGCTAAATCACAAAGCCGATCTGGATCTATAAGTAAACAGCATTTTATAGGCAAAACACATTTCATCTCCAAAAATGAAACGAATAAATGCGAAAGATCTTCTCCCCCAGAAATCCATCTAACTGTGTTGTGAAGTAAAAGTTCCCCATACTCATTTATTTCCTCTTCAAAAAGTTCCTTAAGCTATCTTCTGTTGAGTGCACATGATAGAATCATATTGAAACAACGTAAAACAGAATCAATAACATAATAAAAATTCATGTATTTAGTATGCAAAGCTTCTTTGTGAATGATGTACAATGATATGAAAATAGCTTCCACTTTAAATATTGTTCAACCAAAGAAACACAGCTATTTCTATTTCCTAGCATCCCCGGAGCACTATCTGTACATATACGTTCAGGTCCGTCCCAGTCAAGTTTAATCCCATGGCGTTGGACACTACTCCCACGACATGTAGAGAAGCAACCTATTTCGACGAATATCAAACATCAAGTGTGAGCTTTTGTAAATGTCTCGCTGTGATTTTCCCTGAACCCCTTTCCACATCCGGATGCTCTTGGTCATTTTTCGGTGTCTAAACATTTTCGAACAGGAAGATATTTTCTGGCACTGGTTCAGTACGGCTTTGTGACCCCTTTTTCACATCCGGGTGCCCCAGGTCATTAATCGGTGAATAAACATGTTCAAACAGTAAAATACGGGCTATCACTGGCTCCGCTGTGATTTTTCCCGAACCCCCCTTCCACATCTGGCGTCGATAGGGGGTGAATATATACGGGGTAGGGGGGTCACTAGGTTTATAAGCGTCTGTAGAGGGGATCATGATGAACAAGTTAAAGCAGCTGGTAAATATTGTTAACGCCATGCAGACCGTAAAATTGTGTGATATAATCGTTGATCAAAAGTACTCGGTGGATAAACTAAAAGCCGTCAATACAAAGTTCGGGAGACGCCTAATAGCCTATCTAGACGGCGAGTTTTGTGTATTTTTACCCTGCCGGTTTGGTACTCTTACAGATGAAGACGTGTGTGAGTTAAATAAAGAAAAACTGGTATTTACCTGCGCCGGAGTAAAACCCGGTTCACCTACAGTTGAGATCTTTGAACGCGTTGAAGAGACGGGCAGCAGAATCGAGCAGTTAACAACAATATCAGGCAACACATCTCCACTGGCAGTTAGAACAAGTTTAGCATCAGTGCAAGAGTTAAATACATGCACTACTGAATTGCACAGTGGACAGATTAATTACTCAGCAAATCATCCAACGCGTTTAGCGGTCAGGTACGCTAACCATGCTTAGAACCGACTAAATTTATTTAATGTTTGTGGGTCATACGATTGTGGGGCGTGCCTATATGACTGTAGAGAATATTCAGAGTGTGGCCGTGAGCGATAAACATGTAATTTACAAAGTAGTGAATCACGACAAAGAGCAGCGAGGCTACAATGAGTTCTGTGACTTTACCAGTTCACACGATCAGAGCGACTGAAGTACTACCCTACAAGAGAATCGAGGAGACCTACCGGTGTGATATGACATGTGTTGTGTACAATTTCCACAAAGGGGACGTTTTAGCCGTGTTGCCCAAGCATCCACATCACCCGCCACAACACTTCACGACGCCTCAGCCACCAACCCCGCCCCCAGAATCATCAGTATACCCACCGCAAGAGTCGTCTGCCTACCAGACATCAGAGTCACCCACGTGCCCGCCACCAATGGAGGAGAAGGTAAAGTCCTAAGAATCAATAAATCTCGAGGATTTAAAAAGGTACAAAACTTATTCAAATGTTAAAATTATGGGTGAAACGCCCGATGACTGCATCATCGGTCAGAGAAGTTACGGTAACGTCTTCCTTCCAAAGTCTGCCTATTATTTGGATTTTAAGCTATTTAAATCTAAACCACGTTGTATGACATATCTAGAAGGACAAAGTGTGATGTTTAAAAGTGAATTTAAAAATTATGTATACTCATGTTGCCGTAGCTTATTTCACAAACTCTGCTGACGTCATCGGAACTAGTGATAACATATTGAGACACATTTACTCTTTGAAAGGGGGAATATGTATAATATTCTTATGATAACTAAGTTTGTGAGTAGAGGGCGTTGCTGCTTGAGCGATAGTGGATAGGGATATTTATTTACACCATTTCTTTCACCTCAACTCCAGTTCCTATTACGTCATTTAAATGTAGTATTTGTGAGGGATCCTACGCAAAACTCCCTAACCTTATTTGAAACAATTATCATTTTCATCAAACGACTTCCAATCCTGCTCACCAGGATGACGGTTGGAAGGAGGAGGTATTGTGCGGTGCATTAGACCTGATCGAGAAAGAGGAATACAACCATGTCAAGTGCTTAAACAAACTTGAGAAAAACAAAAGTTATAACGTTGTGCTATCGGAAGAGGCTAGCAACGAGCTGAACGTTATTGTGCTTGATGAGGTGGAAGAGTAAGAATGCTAGGTACAAATTTGGAGACATTGTCAATAGGCGCTCTAGCTCCTCTCAGCGTGTCCTGAACTATTTTGGAGGCGACTACTACTCATTTTCTAGATGGTAGAAGAGCTTATATTCTCTCCTGATGTTTTTAATTTGATAAAAGAGTGATTATATGATTTTTTTGCTATCACAATTTGTTGCACACTAAACTATCAACTTAATTACCTGTAGTGGTCACAAGGCGTAAATAATATTAATAATGCTGCTTGTATAGAAAAAACTCTATGTTGTTGTTTTTGTTGTGGCTGCACGCTATGAATGTTTTAAATTAATTGCTGTTTGTCAATAAGAAAATACTAAGAAAATGTTATTATTTTAAAAAATACCTATAACATGCTGTTTGGAAATCTCTGGATATTCAAAGACAAGGAAGAGCTAGCAATATACACGTTACAACTTTGCCAGAATGAGACTGGTAGACTGGTAAATGTTATATTTTATTTCTTACACATGTGAGTTAATATAACGTTAGTAAAAAAAAACTCTGCTTGATTGTATAGTATAAATATATATATAATATATATATATATAAATGAGTAGGATGATAAACCGGTATATTATTATTGTTATTGCAAACAGTTTCACTGTTTGGATAGCGTTTATAAATTAACTATATTTGGTTTAAGGTAAGATGGAAAGTTCACACACACACACACTTACACATATGCATTTAAATTATTATGATAAGCCAAACTTATATTCACATGTATTAATTTTTATTAATTTTCATTCTGCGTCATCTAGCGAAAAAAATTAGTAATTATGACCTTTTCAGTATCTTGTGATAACACAAATATATCAATATTTAATTAATGGTATTATTATTACTCATACAATATTTAAATACGCTAATGGGTAGTAATAATGATATTATTTAGGAGGGGTAAGTGTACCATCATTTGTGTGGCGGGAGAGTTAGAAATATATTTATTTTAATAGAGCATTGCTCGAACTCCAAACTCCTCAACCAGCCTTAACAGACAATCTCCGCTTAGTTACTTGTACATCTCACGAGACCTAAATAATATTGGTGATTGCCATTTAAAAAAACTTTGTTGTTTCTGTTCCATGCTATAAATGTTTTAAATAAAATGTATTTATCACCGGCTGTCTGTCAATAAAATAACAAGTAAGAAAATGTGGTTATTATTTTTTTTTTTTAAATCCCTAGAATATGATATTTAGGGATTCTTGGAGGATCAAAGACAGGCAGGAGATTGCAATATTACATGTGTCAACATTGCCAGAATGAAATAATAAATAGCTCAGTGTAGTAAACTTAAATCTTTATTGATTACACATGTGTAGTTAGAATAGCTTTAACAAATAAAAAATATATTTATTTGGGTTGTAGGATATGAGTAGAAAGGAGGAACAAGTATACTATTAATAGTTTCACTGCTTAAATATTGGTTTATAATTTTAACATTATATGGTTTTAAGGTAATTGTATTTATATAAAAGGGGTGTTTGGGTGTAAACGTTAAAACATAACAGTTTAAGAATATTTATTTACAATCATAATCTATACAATTAACAGTTTTTTATCGTGTGTGTGTTAATTCAACGTCACTCTGTGAGAACTTACATTTATTCATCAGTAATATTGAATACAATTATGAGGATATTGAATTTATTTTAAATGTCATACGGAACAATAGCGGCGGCTATATTTTGATAAAATAATGTCTAACTTTTACATATGTTCCTGGGTGAAATATCTAAGGAAAAATAATGGCTGCTATATATTTTAATGAAATAATTTATAACTCTTACATTAGTTCCTAAGTTAAATATTTAGGAAAAATCACGTTGTCTATATAACTTTTACATAAATTCATAAGTTGTAACACTTTAAATATCTATTGAAGTGTGTTTATTAATTTCATTAATACAATTATTAAATAAATGAACTGATTTTATATTTTCGTCAAACATTAATATATTTTATAAAATTTTATAACTGTCTCAAATTAGGGTTTTGTAATACCACAGGGACTATAAATTTGTTTATTTAATAAAATTTACTAACAAAATAATAGAAAATTAAATGAACAGATTTTAAATTTCCTACAAACCGTTAAAGTAATTAAATATTGAGCTACTATTAAACATAATAATATTTTGTCATTATAGACCCCAAAGATTTTTCTCCTTATAATATACTATCTTTTCACCGCGTTTGTTACACCTTCATTACACTTTTGGGTGTTTTACCTGTCAGCTTTATCATTCACCATGTCAAATTCATATATTTACAACTTTCTTATCCTTTACCATCCAACTATACCAAATGAGACTTTATATAATTCTATGCAATTGAAAACATTTAACTCTAAACTTTAAGACCATTTATCTAATATTTGTTTGATTATTCGATTTTACATATTACGGTATTTTAAAGTGTTATGAACTTTTAAATTATAATGTTTTAGAATATTCTTCTTGTCAGTGCATGTGTTTCTTACCAAATTATAATCATTCAACTATATCAAATAAATCTTCGTATACAACTAAGTAAATTAAACTTGAATTTATTTTAAATAGGGAAAATCACGGCAGCTATATATTTTGATGACATAATTTATAACTTTTACAAATGTTAAAATCTAGGAAAAAAACACGGCGTCTGTATAACTTTACATAAATTTTTAAGTTTTAACGCTTTAAATTTCTAAAGATAGTGTGCTTATTAATTCCCTTAACATAAATACAAAATTAATGGTACGGAACTCCGCACGGACTTTCTCACTCTAATGTTTGAAAATGGAGATATTTACTCAAAACTCGTAATATATGTGAAACGAAATTATATAAACTAGCAAACCCATGCATAAATTGCACTCTACTTATGTAAAACTTTTTTATTCCCTGTTTTAAATTTTATCATTTTGTTTTTAAAGAATTAATGTCCTCCATTGTATGTTTGGACCGATAAAAAAAGATCAATGTTTGGTCGACAAGGGTCAACACTTCGTATTTAAATACAACTTCCGGTTAAAATGTTTTACATTTTATTTGGTGTTGCGAATCTTCCTGCCATCACATTGCTATTAAATTCCTCATTTATAAATTTTGACCAATAAAAAATGTAAATATTGACTTTTGAGTCTAAAATGGATATATATCATTGTTGTACAAACATTTCTCCTAAGAGGTTTAAGGAAAAACAACATAAACTTTTAGAGACTTACCTATATTTATTTACTCTATGGCATTGGAGTATTAGTGCGTTAAAACTTAAGTAGTATCTCTTTAAAACTAAAGTTCACAAAATTGTATTAATATATTTGCCAATATCTCAGAAACGGTTGGATTTATAAAAGTATATTTCATTTAAGAAATATTATTTTTAATATTACTGCAATTTTGCAATTATAAATTATTAGGTATCTCAAATAATTGCGAAGATACGGACGTTTCTGCGTTGGTAAAGTACCCTAAGATTCATTTTCATGGTAAAATTAAAATAGCCAGTTTATTTATAATCTTAATCAACACCTATATACGAATTATAATCAAAATCGATTTTTTCTCTTTTCGCCCTTTCTTAAACTATTCTTCTTCTTCTTCTTCTTCTTCTTATTATTATTATTATTATTATTATTATTATTATTATTATTATTATTATTATTATAGCACCGCGTCTTACTACCCGTTCGGGTTATACGCACTTACGCTAATGTGTAATGGTAGGGTGATTGTGAGATGAAATGAAGGACCTACAGTTTAACGTGGAATCCAAACCACGGTGGAGGCCTGGCATTCCTCACATTCACAAGATGTCTTGTCAGAGGTGAAGGAAGGGTTTGGTAATCAGATAAATCTGTGCCGGGACCGAGGATTGAACCCCGGCTGCTAGCACAGAAGTCCGACACCTTACCCCTAGACCACCAGGTCACCAGTAACTATTCTTAATTTTAAATTTAAACAGACACACAAACAGACGGCATTTCAAAGACCACATTTTAGGGAATTGGGGGTCATAAGACGTCGACATCCATCAACATTTCAGGTTAGATTTTCTTTTGCGGTCGCAATACTTTTACCTTTTTTTCGAAAAGTAAAAAAATATATATATTTACGTATTGCTTGAAGGAGGGGGTAGTGAGTGGAAGTGAAAGGGGGTCTCGTGACTGCCAGCTGCTCGGTAGTCACACTCATCTTTAAGCGACCGACCAGAGAAGATGCTAGTGATGCTGCGCCCCTTAGCGCTCTGCACCTGTCCGGATGCTCAGCATTCATACTCTATGCTCTGTACCTGGCAAGAGAGGATGCACACTAGCGATGCCGCCCGGCGCTGTGTTCCGCATGCCAATAAATAAATAAAATACTCCAGCGACCCGTCCCAATCCTACCCAGACATAAATAACCAATGAGTACAAATAAAAAAAGCAATGATCATACATAAAAAACAAAAAAAAGCAATGAGTATACATAAAAAACAAATAATACAGGAAAATACACGTATCAACATGTTTGGAAAAAGAACCAACATCGCTGTAAAGGGGTTCAGGAGTGGATAGAGGGTCAGGAGTAGGGGTAGGGTGGTTAGGAGGAGAGGGGGAAAATAACAGCCAATCAGAGAGCGATGGGCGTGGTCACGTTACCAAATTCAACCAATCACAGAGCTATACCTATCCGCCATACTAGACTACTTACGCTTAAGTACTAATTACGCTAATGGGTTAGTGATTGAAAAGGTTGACTTTGAGGAAGTGTACCCGCATTCGCGTTGAGGTAGAGTGGAAAACCATTTAGGGAAACCCCCCATTAACCTGACCGAGATTCGAACCTCGATCTACCCGTTATCGGCAGTCTAGCTAAACACGAAACTAGCGGGTCAACTAGCTACGCCACTAAGGCGAGTTAGTTCTATGTAAAAATAGAAGGCTATCGATGGTGAAATCGACAGATGGGTGAATTACTTCTCGTAGAGTTTTTTGAAAGTATTTGGACTATTGCAAAGTAGTAGCCTATTGAAAGAGGCAAATATGGTAGTATATAAAAGTGTGTTTACGCCAAGATTGTTTTATGGATGTGAAGCGTGGGTTTGTCAGGAGAAACACAAGAGCAAGGTAAATTAAGTAGGAATAAGATATCTAGGAAATTTATGTGGAATAACTCGTATGGGCAGAGTCAGTAATGGATGGGTGCGGAAGGAGTGTGGTTTAAAAGGGAATCCAATATGTAATTGTGAAAGAAGTGTCTCACGTTGGTTTGGGCATCTTGATAGGGTGAGTGTGGATCGAGTGACCAAGTAAATAATTATATGAAAATAGAGTGTATGGATTAAAATCAAAGCGAAAGCCATGTAAGATTTGGCTAAATATTATAATCGAATGTGTGGAAAAAAAAACCATTAAGAGTTTTAAGAATAAAAGAGTATGTATGACTCGGTGTATGGATGATGTTGAAGCGAAGAGAGTATGCAAGGATAAGGAAGTGTGGAGAAAGTTAGTGAGGATGGACTAAGTACGGAGTTCTTGTTTTTTTTTAGCTATATTCACAGTTTCTTGCCTACCCCACAAAGAAATGGCGTGATTAGGTATGTATGTGTATAAATATTTTAATATAAATAAGTTAATACATTATATGTTTTAAAATACATCAATCATATTTTAATATATCTAATATTACATATAGTATATTTATACATTATGTTTTATAATATATTATATATATTAAAAAACATAATATTTATAATATAAACCAACTATATACCATTCATATTATATATTATTAGCCTACATATTATATAATATATTTAATTAGATAACTAATAGCTTAAATACAATTTAATAATGTGTTACATATAATATAAATATTATATTATAATAGTTAACCCCAAAAACTATTTTTTGCGTTTTCCGCAGTCAATATTCTAGATTAAAAGCTAATCACTCTCATTTACCTACAACAAACTTTATGCAGCATGATAATAATTTTAAATTTCATTATTAATTGACAATATATCAGATTTTATATTTTTATGGAACGTACTAGAGAACTGAATTAGGCCTAAAATTGGACTATGATCTTTCTGAATTTGAATATTTATTTATTATAATAAGAGTTTTTCAAATGCTATAAAGGTTTGTATAAACATTTTTATTTTACATTTTATAATTTTTAGATTTTAACTATAGTTATTGCAAACATACCTCTTTTTTATAGGTTTAACAAGAGAACAGTTCACGAACACAGTCTCTATTATTTAAACACTAGATTAATATTTTGAAATTATTCTAATACACATCTTATATAACTAGAAAGCATCTGCGTTTACTAAAGTGATTTTGAAATACTTTGCGCCATTGTTATTTTTAACATGTTTCTTCTTTAAGTTCAAATTAGTCTTTTACGGTGAACTTGTCAACACTGTAACTGAAATCGTTCTCTTCCTAGCTCTTGAACGCGTGCTGGCTGATGAAAGAAGAGATAGGCCTATTTCAGATCTTTTTTTTTAATCTACTATGCGCTGGCAAAGTCTTTTAATTGATATTAATACAAATTTTAGAGGTTTTTACATCTACCAAAGTAGGATTTCTTTCTTAAAAATTAGCTTCACCATATTGTTGAATATTTTCAAGACTTTCATTTGAATCTGGGGCTATACTCTATTTTCAAAAGCAGATATAAGGTAACTCTTTTTAAAGACACTTGAATTCAATAACCAAATTCCAGTTTAAGAGAAAATTATTATTATTATTATTATTATTAGCACCGCGTCTTACTTCCCGTTCGGGTTATTCGCACTTACGCTAATGTGTAATGGTAGGGTGATTGTGAGATGAAATGAAGGACCTACAGTTTAACGTGGAATCCGAACCACGGTGGCGGCCTGGCATTCCACACATTCACAAGAAGTCTTGTCAGAGGTGTAGGAAGGGTTTGGAAATCAGATAAATCTGTGCCGGGACCGAGGATCGAACCCCGGCCGCCAGCATAGAAGTCCGACACCTTACCCCTAGACCACCAGGTCACCAATTTAAGAGAAAACATTCATGGAGTTTGTTACGGATATAGCTCGGCTGTAAGCATCACCAAGTAATTAACTGATTTTAAATGAGCGTGTTTAAATGGGCGAGCTTGTAAATATTTTTTCTTTTTTTAGCACTGCGTTTTATTACCCATTCGATTTATACGCCATTGTTACAAGATTGATCTAAATATACGGAAAGTGGCTTGAAAAAACTTCTAATGTTTGAAGACAATGGGTTGTATGAGCTGTAAGTGACCACTCCATTTTCCCTAGCTAATTATATTGCCTCAATGTTTTTGTGCGAGTAGTTTCCATCCCATCATTTAGGATGGAGATATAATGTTTTAGCCACTGATTAAAACTTCAGTTGTTATCCATCCTCTCTCAGTACAAGCAAACTGGCAACCTAGTGGGGCACCATTTGATAGTTTTTAATAAAAAATAAAAACATCCATTTGAAAATAGATTCCCGTAACATTCATGCCGCACATACAGGCTGCGTTTGTTCCTCTTTCACCAATAGTTATAGCACAAACATGATGCTGCGCTGCCTTCATTGAGCCAACACCTTTTGTGGCTTCTGGACAGTTGACAGAGCTGTTTCTCCCATATTGAAAATACGAGTAGCATCATTCTTGCGTCCATCTTCAAATTTTGTAAGAACACCAAACATATGTTTACATATTTTCTACAAATTCCTTTCTCCCTTTAAATTGAAGTGGGTTCTGGTTGAGGCTAAGATATGTCTGGATGGTGAGAAAGAAATCCATATTACCTTGCCCGTCATCCACCAAGAAAACCACAAATAAGTGAGTTTATTCCATAGCTTTGGTTTCAATTTCAACGCGCATTCACTCAATGAAGAGTCTTACTTGGACCAAAGTTGTTTGACAAAACGTACGGGAAATGTGACGACCATTAAAAATTAATCACGTTGAGAAAATTCCTCCGTGAAACGACACTGAATATGACACGGTTCTCTAGAATGAGGTTCGCACTAATGATAGAAGAATCTAACTACAAAATGTAGCTCATGCATTTTAACGATCTCTTATTTATTCTAACAACTATGGAATACCACCTAATTAATCTTTATGTATAATTTAATATAATCTCCAACCTTCAGCTAAATGAAGAAAGTAAAGAAAGAACATAACATGATAAAGGCCAATCATATGTAGCTTTTTTTTTTGCACCGCGTCTTACTATCCGTTCGAGCTATACGTTCATATGTAGCTGAGTGGTTGAGCAAATATGACATACTGTAGTGACATGATTCATTTTATCTATCTTTTATTTCTGTATAAGATATAATATGTAGGTCTACAGGCCAAATTAATTGTAATCTAGTAATTGATAAGAATCATAAGATGCCATACTCGAGATGCTATAGAATGTACTTAGGATCACGGGACACTGTAACGATCACTTCACGACAGATTTGTTGTCATTCGCATGCACCATGAAAAGTAGCAAGTCTACTTTGTTTTGTTCCACTATGGTATATGGAGTCATGATATAACCGGTCAAGGTAATACAGCTACCTCGCTTGATAAACAGAGTGTGATTGTTCAAATGAATATATATGATATATATAAATATAATATAGGTCACTTCATTTTTGTCCGCTAAATCTTACTGCCCTTCCGTACTGTACGTATATAATTACACTAATGAGGTGAGGATGGAAAACTAGAATTTATAGTAAATATACTAACACTCGCTTAGAGTTATAGGGAGAAACCATTTATAAGAAATCACCCAGCTGAAATTTGAACCCCGACCTACCCATCACCGGAATACCCAGACAAGATGAGCCTGACCAGTGAGTCTACTGGCACGAGTTTATCACTATTTGTTTGAATAATGGATGGAAGTTGTCGATAGCCTTTATCAACATTATTTTCAATGACTAGCCTTGAGAGATAGTGACGTAGCTAATGTTGGCAACCCTGAAATGAGGAAGAGACGGAAGGAGAGGAACGGACCTCACGCAAGCCGCGCGCATGCGAATTGTTGTTTGGCGTGGACAGACACAAGAAGGCAGAGAGGGTTATTGAGAACCGTGACGTCACGAGCGTTCACCTGATCAGCTGTTCCGTCCGTCTGTCCGTCTGTTAGCAGTGAATCCAGTGTGTGCCAACTTAGCAGGGTGTATAAGCCATCAAGCTCCGATGGAAAGAAACAGGTAAGGAGATTTATGCGTTGCTTATCAGAATTTACATGGTAATATTTTATGTCACTGATTTATTATTTTTAAATATATTTATAAATCTATTAAACTGTTAATGGCTAAGACTCTTCAAATACCGTGAATATCTAACCCATCAGCCAGCGTGTTTATTAAACAGCCAGCTACATCTAGTTAAGTGGCGGTGAATAATTGCGCCACCCAATTGGCCGTGAGGTCTATGGAGTTATTATATCTACCAATAGTACCAAGCTGTTAATAAGCTTGGAGCTAAACGTAGTAATTGAAAATACTTACTTAGTTAAATTCATTTTTGAACTACATTTTTTTGTAAAAACTAACAAAATATCAATAATCTGCATGGAACATTTTACAAGGGAAGTAAAGGCGGGTATAAATAATGATCTACAAGTGTGTCTTTTAGCTTATATGTATTTTTGTAACTCTCGCCCTTAATCTCGTCTGGTATGAATTGCCGGTGACTGGGATGTCACAGTTCAAATCCCAAAAGAGTGCATACAAAATTTTTACCCCCCTTATTTGTTTCCCCCTCTACCACAAAGCAAAATGGGGGTATATCTTCTCTAAATTCTACCTTTCTCACCCTTATCCCAATAATGTGTATTTGTGGATAGCTCAAATGGGTAGTAAGATGCGGTGGACGTAATATAAAGAAGTGCTGTTATTTAAATTTATTTAGTATTTTGTTTGGTAAGCTTTATTATGAGAATGTATTGTTTAGAAGGAATATTCTCTACTAGTCGTTTTGCTTTTCGCCTGAATGTATATCAACAAGTATGTGTGTATTTACATTATACCAATTTCACCTAGTGGCACTACAAATTTGTAAGTTAGAGCTTATATTTGTAATAATTGCGTGTGAAATTGGAAGTTAAATTTTAAATAGTTTGTGAATTGGTTCTTTTTGAAAGAATACACCAATTTTAAAGCTCCTGCTTCTGATGATGAGCCTCTTCAAACCCTAATCATTTAAAAGGTAGCATAGTTTTTATAGTTTTTGTTCGATGTTTTGGTACTTGAAAAAAACCCTATAATTTCTGTCTTATAGCTATGTTTAAAATATATCTCACTCAGTTATGAATGGAACCCGAATATAATATTCTGCCATAAAAATGGTGTTTTAGTTTATAAATTTAAAAATATCGACACCGATATTTTTTCATTAACAACGGGCTTTAAGGTGCTAGGGGAGTTTCCTTACCACAGAGGTAGGCCAACATATATCCGATAGACTGTCACCAGAAATATCACTTTCCTGTTTCATCTTTCTGGTGACATCTCTCCAGAAAATTTTCAAATCAATCGTCTTGTGACTTTTTTTTTTTTATTCAAGTTATTTTAAAGTGCACTTTCTGAAACACGACTTATAAACTAACTTAAACCTTGTACAGACTCGTCAAGCACCTTAGCTCAGGTGGTAGTGAGTCTTCATACTGAACCAAGAGTTCCGGATTCACCCGCTTCAGTGGACGCGTGGTCTAACGCGCTAATTTCGTATTTGACTGGACTGCCGAAGACGGGGAGATCGGAGTTCGATCCCAGTCAGGCGCACTGAGGTTTCTTCCCAAAATTGTTTTCCACTCTCTTTCCACGCAAATGTGGGTGCATTTTCTGTAAATTAAGCCTTAGTAATCCCTAGCCCATTAGTGCAATTAGTACATAGGCGTATAGCCTGAACGGGTAGTAAGACGCGGTACTAAACAAGTTCCTGGTTCACAGGGATGAATTAGCGACCAAAGGCTGGGTATTGTGTCTTTTAGTCGTTTGCCGTTTCATAAAGTGCACCTTGAATACCTTAAATAATAATAATAATAATAATAATAATAATAGAACAGATTCAACACCCAGCCTCTGAAATATTATTTCATCAACTTAAAGAAGGGAAGCTCTACATTCATTTTTGATAAATGTTAATGCCGAGCCAGGAATTGAATTCGGGACCCTTAGATCAGCAAACAGACACGCTATACTGATTTAGATAAGAGGCATGACATATTTAATCTAATTTTATTTTATTTCATATGTGCGTGTCTTACAGGATTGAAATACACCTGGAAAGCCGGGAAATCACAGGGAATTGTTTGTGTATTGAGAAAAAAAAAAGACATTTAAGAAACATACTAATAAAACGAACACGCTGAAGAACTAAACACGCTCCTTTAACTCTCCCCCATCAGACACATTTGAAATCATTTAGTTACGCGATGAATGTATAGGCCTACATTTCCCGATTAAGATCAACTTATTCTGCTTAAAACACTTAATTCATTCAAATATTTCATTTAATTTCCCAATGGATACTTGTGATGTGGTTAGATTGCGCAACATCTAAATATAAGAGGTGTTTGTAAGCGTACGTAAATATATTCTTATCGAGTTTAGAACTTTCATAATAAGATGTGAGAAGTAAGCCTATTATTATTATTACTATTAGTACCGCGTCTTACTACCCGTTCGGGTTGTACGCTAATGTGTAATGGTAGGGTGATTGTAAGATGAAATGAAGGACCTACAGTTTAACGTGGAATCCGAACCATGGTGGAGTCATGGCATTCCACACATTTGAAACCGAATAGTTTATTGATTAAATATGATTTCTAAAGAGTTTGTTAAGGGCCCTGGTTATTATTATAAGCAGTCATTTGAGAAAGGATTAACGGGTAATAAGACGCGGCGCTAAAAAATAATAAAAATAAAGTTTTAGTTTTGAATTAGCTAGATTTATTTAAAGATGGGCTTAAATGGATTTGACTTAGGTTCTAGATGGCAACTAATCTTATATAGTCTCAAAATGTGTAAAACAGACGTGTGTGTGTGTGTGTGTGTGTGTGCGCGTGTGCGTGTGTTTACTCCCCCAATGCATTAGAATTGAAGAAAATAAATAGAAGAGGAACGAACGTTCTTCTCTGGATCAATATAGTCTTCCTCTTTTGGCACGGAGGGTAGATAAGGGGGAGGGTGGTTTGGGGAGTTGCTAGGGAGTAGATTCAGGGTCTAGGTAGTAGGTGTGTTTTTAGAACTTAAAAATAAATCAAATACGCGTAGTGCTTCAATACAAGCATAGAGCATAATTTTCTTCACACGGTGATATCAACAGTTGTTTAATATCTGTCAATGATGTTCTGGAATTTAATGACAACTTTTCTTTTAATTTAAATAGCTTTCCATTAAAAGTCGCTATGCTCATGACAGATATTCAACAATCACCATAAGAAAAATATTAAACTCTGTTTCTTCTGGAGCCATATTTTATTTATTTTGGTAAACAAAAGTTTTTCTATAAAAACTGCAAAATCATATATCTTTTCCCGGGTGCTATACACCCCCATACTAAATATATATTTTTCACCCTAACTACCATACCACAATCCTTAACATCGGGTGGGGTGAACCTATCAACAATACTACTACTATTAACAATAATAATGAAAACTATGAGTTTTGTTGTATTTTCTTAGCACCACGTATTAGGCCTACTACCCACTCGGATTATACATGTATGTACTAAATAGCTTAATGTGTCTAGGTTTAACTTAAAGGAAGTGCACCTACATTTACGTAGAGGGAGAAAGGACATCCATTTAGAAAAAAGTACCCTCATTACACCTGACTGAGATTCGATCCCCGATCTCCTTATCAGCATTTTAGTTTATTGCGAGTGTGACGCCTTAGACCATAAAAATACTGAAGAAGCTCTTTGACTTTCTTAAATTTGACCTATTATTTAAATACAAAAATTGACCAAAATCTTTTTCTAATTATTTTATGATTTTATAACAGATAAGTTGCAAATTATTGACAGTCTAGTGAATAGTTTTCTTGTGTACAAAGAGTGCCCTTAATGATTTTCCACTGTCCCTCGACGCAAATACGGGAACACTTCCCTTAAATTCAACCTTTCTCATCCCTAAAGCATTAGCATAGTTAGCTTATATGTGCATATTCCGAACTTGTATTAGAAGCCAAGTAATTAAGCAATTTTTTATTGAAATTATTATAACTAAACAGCGATGAATAAATTCGACTTAAATGTCTTTGCAATGTCTGCCACTTTTGAGTTACATGCATTTACCGTCACAGGTTCTAAAGGTAAGTGCCAATGCACGGTATTTATAAGCACCTAGCACCTCCTTGTTGAATGCGGGCAGCTTTTACATAAGAACATGAATGTGGGGAATGCCAGGCCTCCACCGTGGTTCGGATTCCACGTTAAATTGTAGGTCCTCCATTTAATCTCACAATCACCCTACCATTACACATTAGCGTAAGTGCGTATAACCCGAACGGGTAGTAAGACGTGGTGCTAATAATAATAAAATAATAATACAACATAAGAACACGACCCCATCAAACCATTCAGTTAAATGAAGTCTTTCACAATGCCTGTCAACAGCAATGGCCAATTTATATAGTCGTGGTCCTTGCGACTATTGATGTGACCAGACTGTTATTGCGGCCATATTTAAATTACTGCACCAAACTGTCGTTTTCAGACGGGTAGCAACCCTCTGTTCTCGTGCTGCTAGTAGCGTTGAGGCTAGACCCTGTCTGTAGGCTCCATGCCCGTAAGGTGAGTCGTGGTCAGTAAGAGATCAACTCCAAACTAACAGATTTCCCTTTCTCCAGAGTCCTGATTCTTGGTTCCTTAGTACTGACTATTCCGTAGAAGTTGGATCAATTTTAATTGATTAAGAACAAGTCGCTATGGACTGCTAAGGACTACCAATTACAGCAAAGTAAGTATGGGCGCACGCATCGAAATGAATGCACCAACGGCAGCCAAAGCGTCCGTTGCTATGGAAACAAATACAAAATGTAATTAATGATAGTTTTAGCCTACACACGGAGCTATTACAGATTATTTTTTTTAAATCTACAAATCCCGTGAAACATAGCATTTCGGAAACGGTGTTCTGATAAATACCAAATTCTCAGAAAGTGGAATGCCTCTCAAAATGTATTTTTAAAATTCTTTAAAACGTAAAGTCAAAGAGGAAGGTCGTGTGTGTTTCAGAAAATTTGGAAAATGACATATTTAGTTCACCAAATAGATAACCACATTGTTTGTCTCGTATGTCAACAAACAATCAGTGTCTGTAAATTGTACCATATTAATTGTCATTATAGTGCTCACAAGATGAAATATGATTTATATGTTGGAAAAATGAGAGAAGATAAATAAAACGAGTTGAAGTTAGTTCTTAAAAACTACATATTTTTTAATGTGTTAGTAAAGTAAATACCTTGTAACATTTTATTGTATCAGCTCTATAACCTTTTACAGATGGGCGATTTATAAAAGAATGCTTGGTTTAAACTGAAAAAATTTATGTGTCCCAATAAGGTAAAAAAATTTCAAAGTACTAGTCTCACACGAAACACAGTTATAGCTCAACACATAAATGATTTGAGGAGTTAATTATGTAACATTTCTAAACAGTTTGAGGCTTTCTCCATAGCAATAAATGAAAGCACGGATTCCAATGATTTCACGCAACACGCGTTGTGGCACTGGAGATGAGGGATTCGAGCAGGCTGTAATCCACATCACCACTATCCAAGGGAATACCATGCAATTTGTTGACGATATAAAGTCGCCTTGCGTTTTAGCGGCGACTGAATGTTCCTCGATAGCGTATGGAGGTTTTAACACACAATGATGAAGTAATGTGCCACATACAGATAAAACACTTAGTTTCTTGACGATAAACTCTTTGTTGTCGTCGATGAAGCTCAGGAAATCCACAATGACGTCAATGATTTAAATGACGATTGTAAGGGGCGGGAAGACGCTTATATTAATTCCCATAATCGGTCACGACGTTTATATCCTTGTTGATGGTGTTGATGATGGCAAACTCCCCGTACACGATACAGTCGACGGTTTCGGTGAGAGCAAATTCAAATGTGATGTCATGTGGGCGACAGATTAGGTGTGAGATAGAAACCCATGAGATTATATCCATTAAGGAAGGCTTCCCAAGTGATGTCGCTACCTTTGTTCAGGAAGTGGATACCCGTTCCAGAAAACAATGTGTGGTAGGACATAACAACGGGCTGTAACGGTTTCGAGGGCACTTGTTCCCCGTCCACGTACAGCGAGCAATGGTATATGCCGTAGGCTTAGAAGTTGAACGGGTTTTTGGTGGCGTCTCAGTTTAACGCAGCGTTTGATAAAAATCCCAGGATTCATCGTTTGGGTAATTGTCCGGTTAATACGTTGTCCAGCGATTTCCCTTGCACACCCGTAGGAATAGTGAGTGTTTTTACTTCCACATGGGTGATGGGACACTTTTCTGGACTGACGTTTAATATCTTAGCACGTGTCAAAAGTATATAAACTGCTACTTTGATACGTCGCACTATAAGGCTGGCTTCGGCGATGTGAACCTTAAAGTAAGGGAATTCAGGGACGGCCATAAGAATAAAGTCGTCTCTGGAATGGACCAAATTGACTCTGAGAAGTGGTGCCGTTCAAAAATTATTTTTCTTGATTAAACACGCCACTGTGTAGATACCCCCAAAGATCCACCGTCTTAATTTTTGCAGCAAAACTGCGACGGTCCTCAAATCCCTTGTTGCCTACGTTATCCTCCTCAAAGAGTTCGGAGCTGTCTGCGAACCACACACTGCAAGTCAAATGTGTTATTTTGGCGTCACTGTTGTAATTGAGCAGTGTCTCAATGTACGATCCATAAGAATACGTGTTGCTGGGTGACGAGACTAGTTTTTGGTTTAAAATCTGATCCACCTGTGTGAAAAGCAATTGCAACCAGTTGTTGATGGGAGCGATTTGATTCACCTCTGTGAAATCACCACCGTCGGATTTCATGATGGCCGCCCTGAGATAGAGCATAGTCTGTGAAAAATCGATATAGAACTCGCCTTGATTGGTAACTGTAAATTCGATGGGTGAATCATCGGTGTAGGAAGAGACAGGTTTGTTCTGGAGCCTTTACCCACTTTAAAGACTAGTTTGCGTGGGTGGCACGGAAAATATATAGAGTTCACTGCTGGTACACTCGCAGGACTGGGTTGTAGAAATGACATTTCAACTGAAAATATTTGCCATGGAAACTGAGATAGATAGTCACTTGTTCGTAAGAAGTGAGTCTTCATCACCAATATGGCTTATGTTTGTGTGTGTCCAACTTTCCCTACAGAACACCTTACCCGAATTATTCTACCAAATATCTTCTCATTCATTTTTAGGTGAGGAGTTATGTCCATGGGACAGAATTCCCTCCAAAGTTAAGTTTGTATAAAGTGCAGTTTAGTTGAACTATTTTAGTGAATAAATCATGGTAAGGGGGCAGGAGCTCCCCCAAATATATATTTATTTTTATAAAGTACATTCTATCAGAACAATTTGAGTGAAGAAATCACATCTCTATCATTTTTAGGTGAGTTACGACAAAGGGGGCAAAAAACCCTAAGTCAAATTTTTATTAAGAACACTTATTTTTTTATTTATATTTAAGTATCTCCCCCATTTTTTCTCATTTGTTTCGTGGGTTAAATGCATCTACTTGGTTGACATAGAAACTGATGCTCTTAGTCTGTTGTTATTAAGAAGTATATAAATATATTCTAATTTACTATAATATTTATATAGATATATTAAACATATTTTTCTTACTAACTACTGACAAAAAGCATATGTTTTAAATATTTAAAATGAAATGTATATATATATATATTTACATGGTATGATTCCTGTTTTTAATTAGTAATATGAAAGCAATTATAACAAGCCAAAAGAACACCAACAATACATTTGAATGTGGTGCCAATGGGCAGGTTTGACTTTTAGTACGGCCTACAACCACTTCTATCGCTGAAAACTGTTAATATTCGATACATGGGAGATATCGATCTATACTATCATTTGTTTATGCACTAGGGAGACAGCGCTCTGGTGGGATATTATGACACTATAGACACACTGGTCAAATGTTTTTGTGTGCACCTCCCTCAGTCGGAGAGTCGGGTGATTTTTCTTAAGTTAACTTGACCTGGATGGCGGGAAGCAACAATAAAACGGGGTAAGTCCATGGAATGTTTGTTGGCGGGGATTGATCACTACCTTGTACAGTAGTCATGGTACAAAGATAAAGGAATTTTCCAGTTAGTTGTTAATTGAATCTTCAATTTCCTTACTTCATAGTTTATTCATGGTGATATATATTTATTAATACGGTAATATTATAAAAGTGCAACTTAACATTTACGGCCACATAAGACTATTGTCTACCACTGAGTACTGACTCGGCAAATCTACTGTGTATGTACGCTCTAGAAAGTCTGGGGAATCCCTTCCCTGGTCAAATATTATATCATTTATCCCACCTGGCAGTAGACGTATTGGTAATTGGCAAAAAAGGACGGTGCAATCACGAACAAAATACGGAAAGTCAAAAAGACGGACCATTTTACATATTAAAAAACATCCTAAAGTAAAAAAGGACATGACCGTGGAAAATAAGTTTGTTGAGCCTAGATTAGGCTTAATCTTAGTCCGTTCAAAATAGTCCTGTTACTTATAGCATGTATACTGTACTGTACATCGAAACACAGTCCGACACCTGAGCTCATTCGGTAACATGTCTGTATTCTGAGCCAAGGGTACAGGGATCGATTCCTGGTATGGTCGAAACATTTATTATTGGTAAAATGTGGGATTCCCCTTTCAAAATGGTGATCAATTATAGGTTGGGAGCTGGATGTTGTGTCTGTACTTGATTTTCGTTAACTTTTAAGTCGTGTGCTGATATAATCAGTTCAGAAATAACTCAAATAAATGGAACTGAAAATATTAGAAGCAAATAAAAAAATTATATTCTTTCTTTAGAATAAATTAGTTTAAAATATATAGTTTGTCCATAGTCTTAAATAATTTGTATCCTTTATACATGGTCGATCAAATACATATATTAATATATATGTATATAATATTTTATATATCAATGCAGTGACTTTATATTGAGCTTCCTTTCATTTGTGTTTAAATACCGGCAGAGCTAGATCAGCACTTACGCAGAAAGTTTTATCTCAATTTACACACACACACACACACACACACACACACGCGCGCGCGCGCGTATTTAAATCGACCTCAGTGGTCTTGAGGTAAAGTATTCGTGTCAGTATCCGATGTTTATGGGACTAACCAAGCCAAGGTCGACGGATTTTTACCGAGCGATGAAAATACGTTGCACAACTTCCTTTGTAGATTTAAGTAAATCAATCCATCCCATGTATATAGTGGCGTGTAAAAGATTGAAGGTAAGGCCTATATTACAAAGTTTTCCAGAAAAAGTTGTTGAAAATTTTCGCTCGCTCGTAGAAATTCAGATCGTAAGGCAATGGGAAACTACCGTACTTTCAAGACTTGCTTGGTACATGTATTTTATCCAAGGTTGTGTGGACAGGTGAAACTAACATGCTGAATGGCTTAGTGCTTCTAGATGCAAATAGCTAGGAGTGAAATTTTAAGAAAATGATTTCTCACTTGATCTTGAAATAAATTTATATATGTCTGTATATGTATACTCATCACAAGACATTGTTAGGATTATCAAGTTTCGTAGATTACGGTGGACAAGACATGCAGTGCGAATGGGAGAAACAAGAACTGCGTTTAAGTTCTTGACTGGTAAACATAATGGAAAGAGAGCAGTGGAGAGACTTAGGCGCAGATAGGAGGATAGCATTAGGATGGACCTGAGAGAGATAGGGTGTAATGAGGTAAGCTGGATAGAACTAGCTCAAGATATGAATATGGTGTAATGAGGTGAGCTGGATAGAACTAGCTCAAGATACGGATAGGGTGTAATGAGGTGGACTGGATAGAACTAGCTCAAGATATGAATAGGGTGTAAATAGGTGAGCTGGATAGAACTAGCTCAAGATATGAATAAGGTGTAATGAGGTGGACTGGATAGAACTAGCTCAAGATATGAATAGTGTGTAATGAGGGGGACAAGATAGAACTAACTCAAGATATAAATAGGGTGTAATGAGGTGAGCTGGATAGAACTAGCTTAAGATATGAATAGGGTGTAATGAGGTGAGCTGGATAGATCTAGCTCAAGATAGGGATAGAGTGTAATGAGGGGGACTGGATAGAACTAGTTCAAGATATGAATAGGGTGTAATGAGGCGGACTGGATAGAACTAGTTCAAGATATGAATAGGGTGTAATGAGGTGGACTGGATAGAACTAGCTCAAGATATGAATAGGGTGTAATGAGGTGAGCTGGATAGATCTAGCTCAAGATATGAATAGGGTGTAATGAGGTGAGCTGGATAGAACTAGCTCAAGATATGGATTGGATGTAATGAGGTGGACTGGATAGAACTAGCTCAAGATATGATTAGGGTGTAATGAGGTGGACTGGATAGAATTAGCTCAAGATATGGATAGGGTGTAATGAGGTGGACTGGATAGAACTAGCTCAAGATATGATTAGGGTGTAATAAGGTGGACTGGATAGAACTAGCTCAAGATATGAATAGGGTGTAATGAGGTGAGCTGGATAGAACTAGCTCAAGATATGGATAGGGTGTAATGAGGTGAGCTGGATATAACTAGCTCAAGATATTGATAGGGTGTAATGAGGTGGACTGGATAGAACTAGCTCAAGATATGAATAGGGTGTAATGAGGTGGACTTGATAGAACTAGTTCAAGATATGAATAGTGTGTAATGAGGTGGACTGGATAGAACTAGCTCAAGATATGAATAGGGTGTAATGAGGTGGACTTGATAGAACTAGCTCAAGATATGAATAGGGTGTAATGAGGTGGACTGGATAGAACTAGCTCAAGATATGAATAGGGTGTAATGAGGTGGACTTGATAGAACTAGCTCAAGATATGAATAGGGTGTAATGAGGTGGACTGGATAGAACTAGCTCAAGATATGAATAGGGTTTAATGAGGTGGACTTGATAGAACTAGCTCAAGATATGAATAGGGTGTAATGAGGTGGACTGGATAGAACTAGCTCAAGATATGAATAGGGTGTAATGAGGTGGACTGGATAGAACTAGCTCAAGATATGGATAGGGTGTAATGAGGTGAGCTGGATAGAACTAGCTCAAGATATGAATAGGGTGTAATGAGGTGGACTGGATAGAACTAGCTCAAGATATGAATAGGGTGTAATGAGGTGAACTGGATAGAACTAGCTCAAGATACGGATAGGGTGTAATGAGGTGGACTGGATAGAACTAGCACAAGATATGAATAAGGTGTAATGAGGTGGACTTGTTAGAACTAGCTCAAGATATGAATAGGGTGTAATGAGGTGGACTGGATAGAACTAGCTCAAGATATGAATAGGGTGTAAAGAGGTGAGCTGGATAGATCTAGCTCAAGATATGAATAGGGTGTAATGAGGTGGACTGGATAGAACTAGCTCAAGATATGAATAGGGTTTAATGAGGTGAACTGGATAGAACTAGCTCAAGATACGGATAGGGTGTAATGAGGTGGACTGGATAGAACTAGCTCAAGATATAAATAGGGTTTAATGGAGTGGACTGGATAGAACTAGTTCAAGATACGGATAGGGTGTAATGAGGTGGACTGGATAGAACTAGCTCAAGATATAAATAGGGTTTAATGGGGTGGACTGGATAGAACTAGTTCAAGATATGAATAGTGTGTAATGAGGTGGACTGGATAGAACTAGTTCAAGATATGAATAGGGTGTAATGAGGTGGACTGGATAGAACTAGCTCAAGATATGAATAGGGAGTAATGAGGTGAGCTGGATAGAACTAGCTCAAGATATGAATAGGGTGTAATGAGGTGAACTGGATAGAACTAGCTCTAGATACGGATAGGGTGTAATGAGGTGGACTGGATAGAACTAACTTAAGATATAAATACGGTGTAATGGGGTGGACTGGATAGAACTAGCTCAAGATATGAATAGGGTGTAATGAGGTGGACTGGATAGAACTAGCTCAAGTTATGAATAGGGTGTAATGAGGTGAGCTGGATATAACTAGCTCAAGATATGGATAGGGTGTAATGAGGTGGACTGGATAGAACTAGCTCAAGATATGAATAGGGTGTAATGAGGTGAGCTGGATAGAACTAGCTCAAGATATGAATAAGGTGTAATGAGGTGGACTGGATAGAACTAGCTCAAGATATGAATAGGGTGTAATGAGGTGGACTGGATAGAACTAGCTCAAGATATGAATAGTGTGTAATGAGGTGGACTGGATAGAACTAACTCAAGATATGAATAGGGTGTAATGGGGTGAGCTGGATAGAACTAGCTCAAGATAGGGATAGGGTGTAATGAGGTGAGCTGGATAGAACTAGCTCAAGATATGGATAGGGTGTAATGAGGTAGACTGGATAGAACTAGCTCAAGATATGGATAGGGTGTAATGAGGGGGAGTGGATTGAGCTAATTCAAGTAAAGCTAGGTGGCTTACTTTCATAAGTGTGGCAACAAACTTTCGAGTTCCTAAGGCCATAGAGTTAGCTACTTTTAAATCATGCAACTAAAACATAGAACCAAAAAATAAACATGAAATAGTTTGCACATTTATTTTCATGATTATTAGTCATATTTTTCGAAGAATAATTTACATCCGACAGCACTTCATAGCTCTAAAAAACATCAAATCTACCTATTGAAATATGTCTAAAATTAAACTAGATTCTGATAAATTCCAGTGTAGATATAATCAACAAATATAAAATTTTGGATAGTCATAAAGCACATGTTTGTAGTTTTTTAATGAAAATTTTTATAAACAGGCTAATATTTTCAAAAATACTAATAAAATCCTCAGATTAAACTATGGCCCATTTTAAAATGCTACGTAATTTCAAGATACATGCTAGTCTATACAACATTCAGAGATCAATTTATGAACATCACATTTGATCTCTTTCATAGCGTCAAGAAATAGTAGGTGAATGTATATATAATTAGTAATTGAAGTTGGTAAATGTCGTAGGACACAAAGGTTGAATTTTTATAATAATTTTACTTTCTTAGAAAAGTTTTAACACACATTATCTAAATACATATTTGAAAAAAATCTGTAAAATATATTAAGTGGCACAGATTCAATTTTGATAACAATTATTTTCTTATGGTAGTTTCAAGAAACAGTATGTTAATAAAAACAACTATATTTAATTAATTGATTAAAAATTTAATACTCGATTTAAAGACGCAATTGATTTTTCTTAGTGGATATTGAAGATGGGGTTTAATATCGGCCTAAGACATTTTATTATTTAAAAAAAAATAAAAAATTGGGGTAGTAAGACGCGGTGCTAATAATAATAATATTTTAAAAAATTCCCAAATTCAATAAAAAAGTATTTTAAATTTTTTGGAGTTGGTTCAAGACTCATTTAGTTTTGAAAATATCGCTAGTTTATTATATTATAAAGATACTATCGAATGCCAAACTTTTGTGTTTGATTTAAATTTAGAATAAAATTCAAGACTTTTGGATACTGTATCAATGATGCATTTATTAATTTTAATGCCTGAATATCAATAAAATAACTAAGGAACAACCACCTCATTATTAATCTGTCAAGTTAGATATAATAATTTGTGAGTGGAGGTCATTTGAATGACAACCTATCTTTGTTTCTTAAACCTCGTAAACATTCTTTGCAGCGTTAAATCAAGACAGAAACTAGAAGTAAATCTCTGAGTAGTATTTATTATTTTATTTACGTGCGCTTTCTGAACCAACTAGTTATATCAGCACACGATAATTTCTATGCACGATAGCGAAAGGGCCTACCAATTTTGTCTGGGAAGGTATTTTCACAAACCTTCCAGGGTTATCTTTTATACCACAATCGACATGGGACCGACCACTTTACTTCCCCTACGAATGAAGTTGAGCTACGGATTTTGATCACTCAAGGATAATCCGTCGACCTCAGCTGGATATGAACCCACGAACATCGGGTCCTGAGGCGAGAACTTTACCCCAAGACCACCGAGGTCGATTCTAAGTAGTAAAATACGTGTTTTTTCTTAAATTTTTTCCCACTCTCCTTCTACGCTTGGATGTGGGTACATTTCCTCTGAATTCAGCCTTCTTCACCCCTGAAACATTTGAGTCATTATTAATATACGTGCGTACAGCCCAAATGGTTAGCAAGACGTGGTGGTAGAAAATTAATTATACTGTTAAACCTATTAAATAGAGATTTAAAATGTATGGTACATGTAGGCCTACTAGCATTTGCATTGAGGGAGATTGGGAAACCATTTAAAAAAGAATCCCCCTCGGTACAGCCGGCCAAGATTTAAACAACAAACCTCTCGTCACCAGCAAGCCCGACTACATCAGCCCGACATGTATACCACGTGCTCACCAGTGAGGTTTGTGTGAAAGCTAGTGAGGCTAACTTCACAAACTATGGTAGAATTATCGTAGAAAGAACAATATTTGACACGTACCAAAGTTACTAAAACTATTTTCCTTTATTCATGTTTTGAAATATGTTCTGCAACCGTAAATTTTGATTCATCATAGCAATACCTGTACAATAATACCAATAGGTAAAATGTTATGAATATTGACCGCCAAAAAGTATGCATTGTCTAAATCAGTTGTGCACAACCCACGGACCGCGGGTTGCATTCGGCCCTTAATCTCATTTTATGTGGCCCTCGAGAGGACAAAACAGTTTAAAATTGTGTTCGGGAATCACCCCATAGCATCAAGTTTTCTGTCTTTGCACCACCTGTTGATTTGGTGTGGATTTTTTTTTTTCTCCTCATAGACATAACAAAAGGAATAACAGCACTATCGCGTATTCCACAGCTAGACCTAGAGGATTTCAGGGATACATTTGGAGGGAAACTTGTGAACTGCTCTTTCCAACAATGAACCCAATATTTACATACTAATAAAAAAAACGTGTCAAGTGTATAACTTGGCCTACTATACGTAAGCAGTACAAGAAACACCGGCCTGCTCGTATTGCTGTGACGTCACAAGACTAGGCCCTGATGCTTCCTAACTTGTGCCTCACAGCAATCTAAAATGTGTGCACTGTTTTGGTACTTTTTTTTATTAAATATTATAAACTTAATTATTGGTGATATTATGACTAAGCTAAACTTACATTATATGAAAAAATTAATTTCCTGGCCATCCAGATTTATATGACACTACATGGTATGTGTAAACTATTTAGTATTTATTTTTAAGAAATTACTTGTGGTATAAGATGTATTAAATTGAAATTATGTTTAATTAAAAAGATATAAAATATAAAGTATTCGGTACTTGAAGAAACATTTTAAAGTAAATTAGTAAATTATGACATTGAAATTCACAAGTAGACAATTCTACTCCCAAGGTTAATAGAGAGATGCATAGTCTGATAACCAATATAATGTTCATTTGAATTGTTTTTATATTTAGGCCTAATAGCATTGATAAATTTACTTTCGTGTACACGCCAAGATAAGTCGGTTCTATCCTTAACATTTGACAAATATTGCTGTTAAACCTATCTTTTTAAAATAATTGTACTTTGATTTTACAAATACAGCATAACTTATTATAGATTATTTAGTTTAATATACTTTACAGAAGACAATACTTATTATGTAGGCCTCTAAACAAAGTTTATAATCACACATTATGTTAAACATTATTCCTAATAGTTATTGTAGGTAAAACAGGTTAACTTAGATTTGCCTTTATCAAAGTTGGACGTATAAGACTGATTTAACTAATTAGTTTATATCAGCCCTCTCTAAATTTAAATTAATATAGTAATTTAATGCTATTCAATAATTGTAGTGCTCTTATTATTTATAATGTGTTAAAATTGTAGCTCCTCTAATGAAGTAAAAATAAACGTCGAATATAAGAGTGTATTGATCTCATTTAATGACAAAGGAGTGCCAAAGGTCTATACATTACTTTATTATATTTAACTTTTTTTATTCAATGCAGTGTAAAAGTGTATCCGTTTTAAGGGTATATCACATGCTTTAGCGATGAAACATTTATTGTAAATGCCTATTAATATTTATTATTTAGTTTAAAATTTGCAAAATAAAACATATGTTATTGCTAGAGTATTTAAAATAATATTTTAATTTAATAAACTAATTATCATTCAGATTTATGCAAGGCCATCTGTAACTAGAATTTAAATTATATAGTATATAATATTATTTAGGGATACTCAGAGCCCTGCGTTTGTGGAGATCGCGATAATTCGCGAATGTTAGATATGGCATTTTTTCTTTCAGATGTTCACATTTCAGGTTACCCTGGTTGCAAATATATGCTCAGAATTGTCGCGATAATTCGCTAAATCGGCGTTTTAGCGCGATATTCGCGATTTTAAACGATGTCCGCGATAATCGTGATTTAGTCGCTATTTTCGGCATTTGCGCTAATATTTTGGGATATTGAAAAATAAATTTTTGTGTAATATTTTGTCTTTGTGACTTGTACATACTTTTCCCGGACCAGCTGTTGCTAAATATTACTTTTTTAATAAGTTGACAGCACATTTTTTTGCGGACTAGTGTTTTTTTACCGTTTTGTCCAAACAAAATGTAATTTTTGGTTTTCACTTCAATATGTTTAGTTTACCTGTTTCAAACATTGTTCTGGAAGTCTAGTTTTAACCCAACAAAGTCACAATCACGAAAGTTTAGTAAAAAACACTTTTTAACGCTTTTGTCTTAATTCGATAATTTCGTCGCAAAAATAGGATTTTTGTAATTCACCGCTTATTAATCGCTTTTGGGAAACTTAAAAACGAAATTGGGCTTTTTTTATTCACCATAATAGCAGGGCACTGGGGATACTCTTATGTACAACCAGTTTTTTTATTTACTTTTGAAAAGTTCAACAAATTCAACCAGTTTATAAAGGTGTTACTCATTTTATGCATCTGCTAATAACATCTCATTCTTAACTTTATATCAACAACTAATAAGTGAATAACATAGTTAAACTAGGGTTTGTCTCTCATTTAAATAAGTTAGTCTGGAATTCAATGCCATATATTTAGTGTTATAATTAATATTTAATTAAGTAATAATAAAGGAATTTTCCGTGTACATTCTTTCTCGTTATTTATTCCACATTAAAAATAACTTGAAAACTTATTTACCAGTATTTAAACTAAAACTTTAAGAAACCTTTCATTGTAACTATTCTATGATTTGTTAAAATAATTATTGGAAGATTGGCCAGTATTTAATTACAAACTTGATTCAAAACTAAATATTTATTATTATATAGTTCAGTTAGCCTAACTATTTAGGAAAAAATTAGCAAATAATTTGTGAGCTTAAATTGTTATTCGTGGCTGCTCTACAAATTTATTTGGCAATAACATTTAATATGTTTTTATAACGCATCTTACTACCCGTCACCGGATTTTCTGTTTATTAAAATTTTTACCAGTGCCGGCGGGCACGTGGGCTAATTTCGAAGCTCATTGATTCTGGTTTGGTGGTGATTAGAGGGTCAAGGCTCTAATCCTAGCTAAGTTTCATGGGATTGTTTTTCCGAAATGTTTCTTCATGATCCTTTCCCGCAAATTCGTGTATCTCCTCTTAGCTTCACCTTTCTCCCACTATCTAACTAGACTAAATGAGCTTGACGTCTAGTCCACGTAAGCACCTATGAAGCTATGAAAGGGTTATTACCGGTCATTTAATATAGTTCTAACTTGTCGATACACAAGTTAAAAGAGATTAAATTTAAAAAAATTGAGTGGCAAGAATAATTGCACTTCATCATTTTATTAGTACAAGTAGTATTATATTATTAAAATTATAATTGACAAAACATTAAAACTGTGAAATTAGTAAAATGTTTAAAACCATAGTATTTTTATTAAAAAAACTATATATTGTCTTAATATATTTATTCACCTTACAAATTCCCAGTTTCATTCTAAATTGATTAGCTCAATAAAAATTGGAATATAAATCATTGTAAAGCCCCTATAAAATATATTTTATTAAAATTTAAAATTCATTATTTCACATGGAAGACTTGTATACAATGGACCTATTTTCACCAATTGGGAAAATTGAATACCTGATCCTTCGGTCCATTTTTATAATTTTCTCGGAAAATTGGCAAACAACCCTCATAATAAGATCCCGGATTTCAATGACCTAAAAATGATCAGAAATATACTATTAAATGATCTAAAAATGATAAAAAATACTTCAATTTTTTTAAAAGGCCTTAAAATCTGAATAAAGAATCTTAAAAATTGCACACGATTAAATGAAGCATGTGCTTTACAAATATAAACTAAAAAGTGTCCATGAAATGAAGTATTTAACAACTAAATTCTTGCATTCTGTTAAATAAAATATTTATTTACAAATCTCTGCTTGAGAAGTAATAGCAGTAGCCACTCGACCTGGCAGCCCAGTTTGACCTACTTTCCTCTGATTGGCCAGATTAGGTCACTTGACCCTCCTCCTGCTCTCTGTTTGTCTGCTATAAATAGCCCCCTCCCCTTCCCATGACCTCATTTCCCAAGTACAAAATGTTCTCCCTCAACAACCACTCTCCTACAAACCCTGTCCTTAACACCCCCCTCGCCTACCACCCACGGACATGTTGGTTTTTGGTGATTAATTATTAATGATTGTTAATTGATTTTTGCTAATTAGTAATTGGATAGGATTGAGGTGTTGGAGCTTTTATTGGGGTGATGTAGTTTATTTGGAGAGTCTCCATCACAAGACTCTACTGGGCAGCCCGGAACAAGCACACGAACCTCTCTTGACGACCGTTTGGGGCAGAGTGTGATAAATGGTTCCCCTGCCTTGAGACCACTTTCACTTCCCCCCTTCTTAGAGGTATGTGTCGCAACCCCTTGGGTTTTTCCGGTGTCGCCACCCTGGCGCCAGTCTGGCGGGTCGACAAGACAAGTCAGGACAAGAATAAATCGTGACCTCGGCAACCTGGGGTTTTCCCTGGCGCCAGTTTGGCAGCCCCAACAAGGTGAGTTGAGACAAGAATAGATATTGAGGTCATTGCCCCGGGCAACGGGGTTTTTCCCTATGACGGTGTCGCAACCCTGGCGCCAGTCTGGCGGGTCGACAAGACAAGTAAGGACAAGATTAGATCGTGAGGGCGCAATGGGTTTTCCCTGGCACCGGCATGGCAGCCCTACAAAACTAGTTGAGACAAGAATAGATATTGAGGTCATTGCCCCTGGGCAACGAGTTACGTCATCGCAACCCTGGCGCCAGGTTGGTGGGCAGACAAGACAAGTTGAGACCCGTAAGGGGCAAACAGTGAATAAAACACAGATCTTACAAATATATATATTTATTAAACATTAAAGGCATCATACATAATATTTATTATACATTTTTCAGGAATGCCTAATATATTCGTTCATACGTTTTTCTACAGTGTCTCTTAGATGCGTTAGTAAAATTGTTTTTAGTTCACAATCCAGCATGTAATAGTCCAAACCGTCGACTTGGCGTGTATAGTAGTTAGCACTGATAAGATCCAGGTTTTTGATGTGCGTTTCCACCATAGACTGTTCTAGGTCGATGACATCCACCGATTCTGTTAGCGTGTCGCACACATCCACGACGAGTGTGTCGATCAAATTGTTGCAATAGTGGGCGACGGGTGTCGACCACATGTCCCGTCGGTCGACGGTGACGTCGATAAGGTCCCACACCTCACAAAGACGCATCCAGCTAGGTGCTAGATAGGCGACACGTTTGAGTCCAGCGTCTTGTTTCTCGCTGTTGACGACCATGCGGTCACCGCACATGCGTCTCAGAGAGATTTCATGATTAGTCAGGCTAATCTTTTGAGGAGGTTCCGTGTTGTTGAATAACTTTGATATGATAGACTTGTAGCTGCCCAGTTCTTACCACTCTGTACGGTTAGACACAGCACAGTTCCCTCCGCATTTCTGTAGCTGGACATAGGGCGTAAAGTTGTTCTTGACACTCATGCCAACGATGACTCCCTTGGCGTCGACTCCGTCCAGCGGGAACGTGTTAAATATACTGGTGATGGCGAAAGGCTTCAACGGCTTTACTTTGCGGGCGCCAAACGTCTTGACTTTCCACGATGTTTAGCGGTTATGGGTGGCATGCCACCGAGACGCCCCTTTTATAGGCGTACGCTGCTTGGACTCAACCTCTTGAAGGGCGGCAGGACCCTACAGCCTTGAAAAATGTGTTGTAATAACTCACCACCTTAGCGTCGTTGGCTGAATGATTGGTGTGCGAGAATAGGCTTTGGAAAGTTTTCATCGGAAGGTTCTGGGCGTGATAGAGAAGGTACATAAGATTGTAATGGCCGCAAACGTCTGAGGCGATGCTTTGAAATTGTAGTGTGCTATGGGACGTGCGGGAAGTGTTTTTGCATATAAACGCCAGATGTGACTTTATACGGGACGGAAAACCATAACTGAAGGTTCTTGATGATTAATTATTAATGATGGTTAATTAATTATTGCTTATTAATTATTGGCTAGGATCGAGATGCTGGAGTTTTTATTCATTGATTGGGCATTGTAGTTTATTTGGGGGGAGCATGAGATCACGGCACGAACCCATCGCTATGGCTATCTTGGGTAGAATGAACATTGGCACCTCCATCCCAAGACTTTGTTGGACTGCTCGGAACAAGCAGCACGAACCTCTCCTGACAACCGTTTGGGGTAGAGTGTGATAAATAGTTCCCCTGCCTTGAGACCCCCTTTCACTTCCCCCTCCTGTAGGTATGTGTCGCAACCCTTTGGGTTTTACCAAGGACGTAATCATTGCGTGTTATCTCGCAACCATGGCGCCAGTCTGGTGGGTCGACAAGACAAGTCAGGACAAGAATAGATCGCGAGGGCGCAATGAATTTTTCCTAGCGACAGTTTGCGGCCCAACAAGACGAGTTGAGACAAGAATAGATATTGAGGTCATTGACCAAGGCAACGGGTTACGGCATCGCAAACCTAGCGCCGGTTTGGCGGGCAGACAAGACAAGTCGAGAAAAGTGAACCATCCTTAACTAAATATAGGAAAAGCAGGAGGTCCAAAAAACAACAAAATCTAATAGGGTCAAAAAAAAGGACAATAGGAGCGAGTGCTTGTAGTTCTGAGCTTTGAATATTTTAGGCCAAACATTTGAAAACTAGACCTCCCAACTCCCACCAGTTGCGGAATAAAATATAGGAACGGTCTATCTCAAGAGTTAGTTAAAATAGGAAATTTACCGCAGAATTAAGTTTACCATAAGATTATTATTATTATTATTATTATTATTATTATTATTATTATTATTAGCACCGCGTCTTACTACCCGTTCGGGTTATACGCACTTACGCTAATGTGTAATGGGAGGGTGATTGTGAGATGAAATGAAGGACCTACAGTTTAACGTGGAATCCTAACCACGGAGGCCTGGCATTCCCCACATTCACAAGATGTCTTGTCAGAGGTGAAGGAAGGGTTTGGAAATCAGATAAATCTGTGCCTGGACTGAGGATTCACCCGCGGCCGCCAGCACAGAAGTCTGACACCTTACCCCTAGACCACCAGGTCACCTTTAACATAAGATAACTAACATATAACATAACTAAAAATATACCTAGGGTATGGTGGAACACTATTATGAATTAGAGCGGAATTGTCTCAAGTTGGTATTTATTTGACAAACATTCAATATTGTGAGAAAATATATAAAAAAATATGATAAAAATAATATTCACATAATATCTGAGATGTTTTCAAAAATGTTAGAGTACTATTATCAAAATTACAAAATTTACATTATAGAAACCATCAATCATTTAACTTTAGTTCATTGAGTTACTAGATAAAGCTTATCCTTAAAGTTATCCTTAAATGGTTAATTACCAAGAGTGTATTTCCCACAAACACCCAGAATATAAAACAATAAACGCTTAAACAAGCAATATAATATTTACCCTAAATTCTATCCAATTATTTACATTACTTAGTGCAATTCCACAATATTTGGTAAACATAATAAATAGTTCTAAGTTAATATTGGGACGTTGTTTTATAAACAGATCGTTTATTTACGTTAAAAAAGTTTAATGTTCCCACGATCATGTTTTAAGTTTTACCCAACAAAAAGAAAACAAATATCAGAATATTAACAACTTTCAAGGTCGATAATATATTCAAAGACAAAATATCGATAACACCCAAAGGTTTATAATCGATCATTACCCAGGAACAAAATACATATCGACTAACGATATAATCCTTGATTCTGTGACTAATTAATATAAAAAAAGTTAAGCATGAAATTTACAATTATTATATTTATGTTTCATATTTTAAAGTTATTAAGAAAATGCCAAAAATTAATTAAGATAAAAGAAAAGTTAAAGACGCCAAAAAAGAATTTAGATCTTACATTTATTTTAATATAATTGAAGCCGGAGCTTCTCCTTCTCCAAATACGATTTAGTCCAAGAGTGACGACTGATTGCCCAGCCACCACTATATATACAATACAACCCTGAGACATTGGATGACGGGAAAAGGGGTGGGGAGAAAGAGCTGGACCATTCGGGAACAAAATTTGCGCATGACAACATAGCTTCTACAAAATTATTTACATTTTATCGATCATCCTAGAAAAGGCGAGTAGGTTATCTTCGCGGCACAAGTTCTTTGCTACTCAAGGTCTTTGGCACAATTACATCACAACATTGAAGACCAGTCTTATTTTCGCCGTGGTTCCGAGAAGGTGTGTCAGATATTCACTCGCGTTAGTGTTCCGTGTGGTTCCGGCCGTCATACAAATGAGGTAAGCTTAGGATTTATTTACGTTTCCTCATGCAGTCCAACGCTACAAAAGAATAGATCGTGAACTAGGTCATTGACCCTGTTATTCTTCTCGTACCATGTGACGTCAAACGAGGGAGGGAGAGGGTGGCTATAAAGAGCGGCGCCCACTTGGTTGTCTATTTATAAGCGTTTGTAGAGCGCTTTAAGATGGACAAGTTACAGCAGCTGGTAAATATTGTTGATGCTGTACAGACCGTAAAATTGTGTGATCTAACCATAGATAAAAAGTACTCGGTAGATATATTAAAAGCTGTCAATACAAAGTTCGGGAGACGCCTAATAGCCTATCTAGATGGCGAGTTTTGTTTATTTTTACCGTGTTGTTTTGGTACTCTAACAGATGTAGACGTGTGCGAGCTTAATAAAGAAAAACTGGTATTTGCCTGCACTGGATTAAAACCCGGTTCACCTACCATTGTGAACTTTGAACACGTTTAAGAGACGCTACAGTTAACAACAACAACATCGGGCAGCTGGGCAGTTAATACATGTGCATCGTGGACCCTACAAACTATACAGCACGTTTAGCTCTCAGGTATGCTTACCATGCTTAGAACCGGCTATATTAATTCAATGTTTGTGGGACATACGATTGCGGGGCGAGCCTATATGACTGCGGAGAATATTCACAACGTGGCGGTGAGCGATAGAAATGTAATTTACAAAATAGAGGAGCGAGGCTACATCGAGTTTTGCGATTCTTCCTGTCACACGATAAGAGCGACTTAAGTACTACCCTACGAGAGAATCGAGGAAACTTACATGTGTGATATAACTGCGCCGTGTACAATTTCCGCAAAGGGGTCGTTGTGGCTGTGTTGCCCAGGCCGCCACCACCGCCCATCCAAGCTCCCCACCACCAGCCACCGTCCTTCACGACGCTGCAGCCACCGCCTCCGCCCCCAGAGACACAAGTGTACCCACCCCCAGAGTCACAGGCCTACCAGCCGTTAGTCACCCGAGTACCTGCCACCAGAGTTTTCTACCTACCAAGCATCATATTCACCAGCGTAGCCACCTTCAGAGTCGTCTGCCTACCAGTCAGCAGAGTCACCAGCGTGCCCACCATCAGTGGAGGAGGAGGTAAAGTCCGAAGAACCCGTAAATCTCGAGGATTTAACAATGTACCAAAATTATTCAAATGTTAAAATTATAGGTGAAGCACCCGACGACTACATACTTGGTCTTGGCAGTTTCGGTAACGTCTTCCTTCCAAAGTCGATCTATTATTTGGATTGTAAGCGATTTAAATCTAAAGCACGCTGTATGATATATCTCGGAGGACAAAGTGTGATGTTTAAAAGTGAATTAATAACTAGGCGTGCTCATGTGTTTGTACCACCTGCTGGCGTCATCGAGCTAGCGGTTACATTTTGAAAAAACGTTAGAGTTTGTGAGTAGAGCGAGTGTTTGTTTTTTCTCCCAGGGATATTTCTTGCACTGCTTCTCCAATTAACATTATGCCATTTAAATGTGAGGGATCCTACGCAAAGCTCTCCAATCTTATTCGACACAAACATCAATGTCATCAAACACCTCCAAATGCTGCTCACCAGGCTGCCTGTTGGGACGAGGAGGTATTGTGCTATGCGTTAGACCTGAGGAATACAATCGTGTCAAGTGCTTTAACGAACTTGAGAAAAACAAAAGATATAACGTTGTTCTATCGGAAGAGACCATAAATGAACCGAATGTTATTGTGCTTGAGTTTGTTGGAAGAGTAAGATTTCCAGGTAAAAACTGTGGAGACATTGTCAATATACGTTCTAGCACCTCTCAGCGTGTCCTGAACTATTTTGGAGGTGGCTCCTACTCATTTTCTAGAACGTAGATGTATTTTATATGTTTTTCTTGCTATGTATTGGTCACAAGACCTAAATAATATTTCTGCTTGTTGTTATGAATGTTTTAAAATTAAACAATTGCTGATTGTCAATAATAAAATAATTAAAAACTGTCAGTAAATGTTATTATTTTTAACCACCTAAATAAGTTGGTTGGAGAATCAAAGACCTGAATTAAATGGCAACATTGTTTTAAATATTATTCATGTAATTATTTCTAATATATTCCCATTTTTTAATGAAGTGATTGAGAAGCTGTGGTTAAATAACTTATTTATAAGTCTAATTGTAGTGTTTTTAATGAAACAAACAAATTATTTGTAACACGTAATAAAATATATAAAATGAATGTTGTTTTACAGGTGCCCAATTAATAAGTAATGTGTTTAGATTGCTACCCAGAGAGAAAGTAAATGGGTTGAATTGTTTTATTCTGAACGTTTCAAATTATCCTTAATATTTTAGACTGAGCTTCTAAGTCAAATACACTTGTATTTATAGGATAGGAGAGGGAGAGATTTTTGGTTGTAGACATTAAAACACAAACATAGCAGTTTTTTATAATATTTATTTACACAAATAAAAGTTTTTACAAATATGGCTCAAAACATGAAAAGTATACTTGGAAGAGAAAATGATATTAATTAAAATATGTAAACATTGTTTTAAATATTATTCATGTAATTATTTCTAATATATATTTTCATTTTAGTGTAGTGATTGAGGAGCTATGGTTAAATAACAATAATAACGTTAGGAGCCACTTAAACAACAAAGAAATTTGATGTGCTCACAAAAAATTTGATATAATAATATATATTTAACTTTCACAAAAAAATTCATAAGTAATACAATAATTTGATACGGTTCCAATGAACTTTTTAACTAGATGTTAATCTGTTCTAGCAATACATCAAGTTGTTAGCACTTTCAATATATACTATTATTTTTTTTTCTTGTTTTTTCTTGTTGTTTTTTTCAAATATATGTTTGTTACACTTAATTACAATTTTGAGCGTTTCATCTGCCAGCTTTATTATTTAACTATGTCAAATTCCTATATTAACAACATTCATATCCTTTACCGTCCAACTATGCCAAATAAGCCTTCATATAACTCTATGTAATTGAAAACATCTAACTTTAAGCTTTAAGCCCAATAATCTAATATTTGCTTGATTATTGATTTTACATATTATGGTATTTTAAAGTGTTATGAGATTCGTTGTTACACATTGGATGTAAGTGTACCCGTAGGGAGAATGAAAAGTCTATTAGAAAATATATATGTTTATATTTATATAAGGTATTCCTAAGGTGTATTAACACATAGCTCACCACACCAAGAGTCAAACATAGATTCTCTTATCTAAACTATAAAATAGAATTGAATTGAAAGATGCGCGCTATACCGATATAACTCACGTTAAACAGAGTATATTATATCACTTATATTGGAGGTTTTTTCTACAAACCTATAATTTACTAATTTTTAATAATTGTAATATTTTAAAGTGTTATGAACTTATACTTATTAGTGCAAAAAAACACCCCCTCTTTGCACCTGAAAGGGTTTGAACCACGATCTCCCGTCACCGTCGTCGTTGAGCGGAAAAAATTTCCACCCTGGCTCGAATCACGATTAGGAATCTCTTCTTCGCTAATGATGTGTGAGGCGCTTCAGAGTACAAAAGTAATTTCATGTATACAAACCAGTTATTTGTAACATATATATTCACAGGACGCAAACAAATAGTAACGCGTTACATTCCTATTGACCTACTTTTAAACATCATGAGCGGTCACATCCAGGGAATATATTAGGGTGGTTTCCTACTATCCCTAAACAATATTATGAAGCCCTTAAGCAGGCTTTCCTCGCAAAATCTGTAAGCTAATCTTAAAGTCAATTAATTCCTATGGCTATAAGTTTTCTGTTGTAATGTTTAACACTCCCAGGATATACATTTAGTTGATAGCGTATTTGACCACAGAGTCAAGGGTATCCTTTAGTAAATCTAGTTTATTAAGCTTTAATATTTTCCTGTAGATATGTGGGCTCTAAATAGCCAATATAAGTTTTAATATTCACGATAAGCTATCAAATCAACGCCATAGTAATAGCTTCCTTCATTCGTGTCAGGTATTAAGGGATGTTTTCCAATCATATGTAAATAACTATGGTGCTTTACAAACTCGCTAACCTAAGTTTGGATTTTAGGCACACATAATAGTTATCGAGATTCTTTCATTTAATCAGAGAATCGTGATAGATAAAAAATAAGTATCGTTCATGAATATATATTTAAAGTGTGAGCAAGAAATTAGCCAAGATATTAAACAAGAAGTTCGTATTTTAGGCACAAATCTTAACATTAGCACGGTTAGTTTTGTTTCAAAAACAGGCCAACAAACCATTAAGTAGAAGGTTTATTTGTAAATCGTGACACTGAGCCATGGTGTTACAGCCCCTTACTCAGTTGTTTACCTCGTAGGAATAGGTCACTAACAAAAATACTACAAGGATAATAGGGAGTCATCTAACATAACAATATTAAAGAGAAAATATAATAATCAAGAGTTAAATGTAATGAGTAATTTAATTCATTCAATTCATTCAAAAAATAACAAACAGTAATTTTAGTGACCTTAATCTCTTCAATTATCTAGTAGAACGGATAAAACATAGTTGAACACATTAATGCTAAAGAAGATTAATGCAATTAGACCAAGTTAGCATTATATAAAAAGCTATTAATAAACAGTAAATCAATATCCATCCAAGAAAATATAAAAAGCTTAAAGAGCCTTTCTAAATTGTTACAAGGGCGTCTTGATTATCTACAGACATTACGAAAACATTAACCTTTCCAAAGTAAAGTTATATCATAATTTTACATACTTTTACTTTAAATATCTCGACTTTGAATATTAAATTTTACGCAAAACGAAAGTACCTTCAATACATATTTTAACTACAAACATTACATTAAAATATACATGAGAGTTTAACATCTCAAACCTAATGCAAACTCACGCGGGAATACTTGAATCGGCATCGTTCAACTACAAAACAAAGTCTAACAATGATATTAAGTTAATGAACATTAGAAGTTTGCCACATATACGTTACACAAAATATTGAATTGTAAATAAATGAATTTAAATGTACAACAACAAAAGCTAGAATAATACGGAAAGTCCAGATAATTAAGATACATGATTTTAATATATTTCAATTAACATTGTGTTAATTTATACCAGCTAACATTAAGTAAAAGAAGATAATTGAAATACCTGATGTGGATGTTGCTGAATTTTCCATTGTCTTGATTAATCAACCGTTCCGTAACTTATTATTTTCACGTGAAGAAGACAGGGTTACTCTAAATCAGCCCATATATATATATATATATGAGAACCAAATCCCGTTTTCCCTAGAGAACCATTAACCCGTCCTTTCTAATTTATATCGAAATAGAATCGGGAAAATACTAATTGTCTCATCATCGAGGGAGAAATATTAATTTTCAGCCACGCTTATTGTTTTAAAATGGCTTGATACAATTGAAATTTTAAAAAAATGTAAGTAACGAAACATTATATAGCGTATTGTCTTTTTTTATATTCAACATTAAACTATTATATTAGGTGAACATTAATGATGTAGTCTATAAAATAATTATTTAATATACAGCCGATCTGCACCTGGACACGAGAATCAAACCCGGATACCTTTGGCTTACATATATTTATTACTATTTATTATTATTATTATTATTATTATTATTATGTATCTTGGACACTTGTTCTGGTTTGTTCCCCACTAAGGCGTAATGTATACTCGTAAATATATATTCTAAAACTATAATTTTTTTAATATATAAATATTTCAACTATACTTTTCGTGGCGTGAGTTATATTTGTAAAACTTTTCTTTGCGTCACTACTGATTGATTTTGGGCATCAAATGTAAATTATTGTTAAAGTAATCCGTTTAATATGGAACCCGAGAGGATTAATGTATTCATAACCTCTTTCCGGACGAATGGTGGCACCCTTCCACCACCCCTACCGAAATTTCCTACTCTTTATGGTCTACAATTTTTTGTTTGTTTAATAGGAAAAGTTTGTGGGCTACCGATGACGGATAGATAGGGGTTCTAATCTCTGACGTACGTATTGACGGTGTTTTTCCCCCCTGTAGGGTTTCCCACCCTCCCTCAATGCAGATGACGGTACATTTCCTATACATTCACCCTTCTTTGTTTCTGTACTATTAGTGTAAATAAGCGGGGAGACCGAAATATAAATATTTTTATACTCTGGTCTATTTACAAACAAACACAGACAATTCATTCCAAACCTTTACATTATCTGAAAGAAATTAATATTTTGATGTGGATAACTCTGTGATAGGGCCATGTCTCGTAAGCAGAAATCCTGCTAGAGAAAAAAAAAATGGATTTGCCGTTTAAGGGCTGATGTTGGAAAACATATACTTTTGCGAGCAGTGTGTGTGCGTGTGTGTGTGTGTGTGTAAATATTACATGGTCTGTCGCTTTTTACAGAACTTTATATTTCACCCAATCTCTTGTCTATCAGGAGCTATGTGGTAAGCGGCTGATTGTAGTTCAAGTTTTATGCCAAAAGATGGCTGTAGCATCCAGAAACAGGTTCTGCTATCGCGCGCCTCTCAGCAAGCGGGGCAAGCCAGCTTCAGTGGATTTGTCTATACTTAATAGTTCTAGTTCCTACGTTGCACGAAATAAACTATTAATATTTCTATTGAAAAGTTATAAAAATATGTGTTTATTATTAGGAGTGAAGATGTAATATATTGTTAGCTAATCTAAATGCAATAGCTATTTCATTAATTTGTTGGAGTTTTGTACTTTAGAGGGTGATGTATTTTTTTTGTTCTCCCTGGGCAACGTTTTCATTATTATTATTATTATTATTATTATTATTATTATTATTATTATTATTATTATTAGCACCACGTATTACTACCCGTTCGGGTTATACACACTTACGCTAATGTGCAATGGTAGGGTGATTGGTGGACCAACAGTTTAACGTGGTATCCGAACCACTGTGGAGGCCTGGCATTCCACACATTCACAAGTCTTGTCAGAGGTGAAGGAAGGGTTTGGCGATAAGATAAATCTGTGCGAGTACCGAGGATTGAACCCCAGACCCCCCCCTAGCACAGAAATCATTTGAAAACCAGCTTGGGACGGCGGTCACAACAACCCCTCATGTTTGAATCTCGTGTCAATGACTGAGTAATCATAAATAAAAAAAACTTTCGGTACTAATAATTATATCACTTTTTTAGCAGGAGAGAGAGAAGTTTTTTTTGTTTCTAACGTCCCAGGTTTGAATCCTGTGTCAATCACTTAGGTGTGCATCCGGAACATTTTCTTAGTTCTGGTTGATTCGATGAACTCAATAGGTTGTACAACATAGCCTGCGGTTAAAATCCGATGTTTAAATTTACATTCGATGAGCTCAAGAGGTTGAGTACCATAAGGAGGTTAATGAGTCTGTAATGTTTAAATGTAACTTGAAGTTAATGACATCTAGATTGGGTTGGATGAGGGGTGGTGTGTACCTTCCAAAAATAGTGCAAAGGGCGTGCCACCTGTAATGGCCGAGGTTGTGCAAAACACATCTGCTCTTTCACAATCCGCAGCAGCTGCTTGCAAGTCCCGTTATTCATCATAAATCTTCTAGCAGCCGACGAGTATGGATGTGCCTGGTTGACGCTCTGTTCACGCAATTGCGGTTACACTTTGTCGCTAAATGAATAGAAAGTGGCGGTACACAAGTGAATTCACGTACCCCCTGGTGCGGAATGAATAAGTCTGGTTTAGCAAACGGTGGCGCAAAATGGACGGACGCAAACATACTTTATTATTACGGCGTATAAATATGTGAGAGTAGATATAGTAACTTTTCTATCTTTAAAATAAAGCTATTCCTATTAAAATAGGACTATACAAGAACACCCTTTTGTCCACATGGGTGAGAATTGAACCCAGATCTTCCAGATACGAGCAATGCTAAGCTAAATACCTGTTTCATATTCGATATAGATACAATTTAAATTCTAACACTTACTGCGCAATAGCTATTTCATTTATTTATTTAGGGTTTTTTACTTTTAGAGGGGTACAGCACTTATTTCACTATTGCATGAAACGGGCCCTCCAGTGTTTACTTCTTTGGCAACATATGGCGCAACAATGTCGTGACACTCTGACTGCCCCAGAAGTGAAAGGATAGGTAGTAGAGCGGAGCGGGGTTGTCGTGTGTTAAGGGGTAGTGAGTAACTAGCCGTTTCAATACACTCAATCGGAAATCGAGCCCCGAATTTCTCGTTATTGAAATAAACTGAGCTTAACAGGACTCGCATCTTGGTCATCGTGCCCACCAGTGCTACACTCACAAATGAGTTGTGAGAACTGTTCTAAGGCTATAAGTTATTCTTTTACATTATAAATAATGCAGTTTATTTATTTATCTAAAATAAAATAATTTAAGCGTAATTTACTTGCGACAATATATAGAAAGTTTGATTTTTTTAATTAACAGGAAAAATCTATGGGGAAGTTTTTTTCATAATAAATAAGAATCAAAGGTTTGAATCCTGTGTCAACCAGTTGGCTTTGCATCCGGAACCTTTTCTCCGTTCTGTAGGCATGACTGCATACATTGGGCTCAAGACCTTGAGTAACGAATAACGGTATCACTTGAGGAGCTTGATTTCATTGTTCTAAATATATTCTTGTAGAGATGTCTGACAATGCAACGATTCGGTAATGGACTTTGAGTTAATTAATTCTGCAGTTGGGATGGGTGGTGGGTCATTAGCACTGGAGGTGGGGGGGATTCCCCCGGTATTGCAATGTCCATCAAGTGAAAGGCAGGCAGTCAGTGGGGGGGAAGTGAGGGGGGAGGGCTTGTACCGGTACCTACGGCCATCAGTCGATACACTACTACTGGATAAAAAGGTTCACACACTAGGCCAGCATGTTCCCCTAATAAATAAACCCCAGCACCTTGATCCTAGTCAATAATTAACTAGCAATAATTAATTAACAATCATTAATAATTAATCATCAAGGACCAACATGTCCGTGGGTGGTAGGCGAGGGGGGTTGTAGAGGAGGGTTGTAGGGGAGGACATTTTGTACTTGGGAAATGAGGTCAGGGGGAGAGGAGGGGCTATTTATAGCAGCCAATCAGAGAGCAGGAGGAGGGTCACGTGACCTAATCTGGCCAATCAGAGGAAAGTAGGTCAAACTGGGCTGCCAGGTCGAGAAGCCTACTAATACCTATCCCCTCCCAATGCAACATTCTCCAGCTCCAACTACAGTTAGTTGCATAGCCTCACAAGGAAGGTGTATTTAAAACCATACAAGAAAAGAAGTTACAAAATTCGTTGCCTACATTATCTTCTCATTCCGAAAATTACGTCGGAAAAATGTATTCATATATAAAATAACGATATTATTAAAAAGTAGACTTAATCAACACTTATACCTTAAAATGGCTAGAAAAAATGCCTCAGAAATTTCAATAAACTCCTATAAATGACTAAAAAGGAAGAAAACCTAAAACATATGACCTAAAACTCCAAAATGACAAAAAAAATGCCCCATCGAATATACATTTCTACAACCAGAGTAACATGAACAGAATCCATGAACAATGTATGTGATGAACAAAAAAAAAACCTTGAAATGTCATCAAAATCTGGGGTCTGCTGATAGCCCATGTTTAAATATTAATTAAAACACAACTGAAACACACAACACAATACACTGGGCGAGACACACGACAAGAAACAAATACAAAACGCATTCAAATTGGACTAAAATAAAATTGATAGCTTCCTTTGAACATTAAACACATTTTAATGGTGTTTAACGTAATGAAGACGCGGTGCTAAATATTACGCTAAATATTTAACGTAATGAAACCGAGCAAGTATCTGATTAATTAACAAACAAACTATACAATCATGTTATCATTATAATTATATAACTTCACACCCCTAACTTAGCTGTTGAGTTGTTGTACTGACTCGCTTGGGGAGGAAAGGAAGTAAATTCCGGTTGGCATTAGTCGGCCCAGACTATGTGACGTCACACTGTACACGGACATCAGCGAGCAGACCTTCTCTCAAGGCGGTAATAATACTGGTGGCCTATTTTTTTTTATGTTTTCTCTTTTGTAAACATGTGAGTTCTTTCATGTAGATATTTCTAGTGTAATTGTTTGTTTGTTTTTTAAAGGTTTTCTTTAATCATTAAAATTTCTATTCGGAATAAATTAATTATTGCTTCTGTGACCTTAGCTTAACGTTCTTTAAATTATGACTTAAAAAATCAATATCCTGCCAGAGATAGTCTAATAGTAGCTGAGTAAGTTTTTAATATGTCTCAATGTAAGCTTTTCAAACATCAATTTTCACTATAACTTAGAAGTCTATTAATAAAAAATTAAGATAAGAAAAAAAATATGTTGATGGCTGGTGAAGAGGGGGGGAGTCGGCTTGTGGCCCGCCATTGATCAGGGAAATTAAAAAATGCCCTCAAGTGTCAAAAGGTTGTGCAACTCTGGTCCAAGCCTTCTTTCCTACCAGAATCCTACTATACTCGCTGCCTGCCCGTTTCCACTAGAGAAGTCCAGATGGATCTAGATTAACAAATGCTTAAAATGATAGAGCCGATGTAATAAACAGAGAGCTTGGATGGTAAATTTGTTAGTATGGCCAATTATGATGTAATAGTCTTGAGCAGGGGTCTGAAACCTCCGGACCACCGACTGATTTTATCAGGCCTTCAAACAAACAGTTGTGTTCATGAAAATAGACCAATAACTTAATGATAGATACAAAATTAAAATATTTTGTACAATTTTTTTTTTCCAGACTGACCCACCAAAATTGTTTTAAAACCCATATGGACCGCAATATCAATATCTAGATAAGTGAAGGCCCTGATTTAAGGGAGGTATATAGGGGCTAACACCCCAGGGCCTCCATTGGCTGTTGCGATAAAAACAAAGATTTATCTTTTAGTTCTATCGATTGCAATAGTGGAACAATATTAAAAAATAGCTTACTATATTAATACTCCATCGGGAACGTGAATGGCTTAGTGTTGCTAAATTGGAAGGTTTTGGAAAATATTTTGAGTTGAAAAATTAAGTAAAATCTAGCCTCTATACATATAGCTGGGACCTCTCTATCACCGGTATCACTAGATGAGCTTGACATTTAGACCGCACACCCACAAATGTGGCATATGTTATTTAAAACATACGTTGTATTTTAAATTACTGCTAGCTTTTCATAATATAGTATTTTTTAACAAGATTTTTATTCATTTAATTGTGTATTTGACTCCTATAAAATTTAATTATTACATCTTCCACACTAATAAAATTGTAGAAATGTTTTACAATTAATATTTTTAAAACACGGTTTAAATATTTCAAGTTGCCTTGATGAGAGTCCCGACTGATTCATTTAGAAGACGGTACACAAGCTCCACCTGTACACTAAACATAATTAATGATCTATTTTATTTTACTGTCCACACATAAACATAAATTCCAATGCCATATCTTCTGAAAACAAGAAATATAGTCATAATTTATTTTGTGATACTTTTTGTGAAAAAAACTTAATTTTATTTAAAAATTATTTAGGAAAACAGTTTATAAAATTGTTAAAGACTTTATCTCAGTCAGTGGCGCGTCTCTATACTGAACTAAGGACTTCAGGTTCCATTACGACATTACAAAAAAAAAAGTATTATAGGGTAAGTTGGGGACTCCCCCTTTGACGGCCAGAAATTAAGGTCTGGGAAACTGGTTGTTGTTTCTTTTCTAAAACTAATAAAGTGATGTGCTATTATAACCAGTTGGCTTAGAGCAAGGGCGCTCAACTTGAATTATAAACGGCCCTGAGGACACTTCTCTGGTGGGCCGGATACCTCCTCACCTTCCAAACTATTCTTGACAATAAATAGAACAGTAAGATATATAATATAGCGATATATTGACGTTCATGCACCAACATTTTATATATAAATGTGTATAAATATGTGTGTATATGTGTGCATATGAGTATATATATGTGTTTATATGTATGTATGCGTATATGTGTATGTATTTAGTCTTATTGTTAACTAGCCGTATACATAATTATTACTCTACATCCAATTCCAAACTTCCCCGAAGCGCTTCAATATTTTTACTTTCTCGCTATCTTACATGTAGAGAATGTATTGTGATTGTCAAAAAAATCAAACCCTAGATTTTGATGAATCTTGATATTTCATGACCCCCCGAATTCTGTACCTCCAACTGGAGCCTAAATTATTTTACCGATTGGACTAGAACTTGGTATCTTGGGTTTTCATAGGGTAGCCCTGAGGAGTTTTTGAAATTGGATGTCTAACCCTAAAATTAAGGGTAGATTACTGAAGGGCAAAAAGAGAGAAATTTAATTTTCTCAAAATTGGCTCTCGATTTTGATTAAATTTCATTTATAAACATTTATAAATATTCCAAACAAACTTTAGGGGCTCTGGTCTGATGCATAAATTATAATTTTTTATCATATCTCCGAAACTATTTGTGATATGAAATTACTTATCGTAACAAATTTGTATATCTATTTATAATACAAATATTTTATTTGAAGTATATTTTTATAAAACCAATAACTTTCAAGCTATACGCAAATATTTATATTTTTTAACTTTTCGAACACAAAGGGTAAAATATTGCGACATTGAAAAATATCAAACCGTAAATGTTGATGGATGTCGACGTCTCATGACCCCCCGAACCCTAAAAAGTGGTCTTTGTAATGCCGTCTATCTGTGTGTTTGTTTAAACTTAATATTAAGAGTAGGGTGACCTGGTTGTCTAGGGGTAAGGTGTCAGACTTCTGTGCTGGCGGCCGGGGTTCAATCCTCGGTCCCGGCACGGATTTATCTGATTACCAAACCCTTCCTTCACCTCTGACAAGACATCTTGTGAATGTGGATAATGCCAGGCCTCCACCGTGGTTCGGATTCCACGTTAAACTGTAGGTCCATTTCATCTCACAATCACCCTTCCATTACACATTAGCGTAAGTGCGTATAACCCGAATGGGTAGTAAGACGTGGTGCTAATAATAATAATAATAATATTAAGAGTATTTTAATAAAGGGCGAAAAGAGAAAAAACCGATCTTCTCAAAATCGGCTCAAACGATTTGATTAAAATTCTATTTGGGCGTTGATTAAGATTATAAATAAACTAGCTATTTTGATTTTCCCATAAAAATGACTTTTAGGGAAATTTCAGCTTCTGTAAAGTAGCCTATCTCCGCAACTATTTGAGATACTATATATATTTTCATTGGAAAATTGTAGTACTATTAAAAATAAAAAACTTTGATATGAAATATATTTTTATAAAATCAACAATTTCTGAGATATTGGTAAATATATTAATACAATTTTGTAAGCTTTAGTTGTAAAGAGATACTATAAGTTTTAACGTAATAATTCTCCAATGCCATAGAGTAATTAAATATAAGTAAGTCTCTCAAAATGTTTGTTGTTTTCCTTAAACCTCTTAGGAAAAAGGTTTGTACAACAATTATCTATCTCCTTCATTTTAGACTCAATAGTCAATATTTACATTTTTCGATTGGGCAAAATTTATCAATGAGGAATTTAATAGCAATGCGATGACATGTAGATGTGCAACACCTAGTAATATGTCGAAAATTTTAACCGAAAGTTGAAATTTGAATACCAAGTGTTGAACCTTGTGGACCCAATATTTTTTTTATCGGTCCAAACATACAAATGAGGACATTAATTCTTTAAAAATAAAATTATAAAATTTAAAACTTGGACTCAAAAAGTTTTAGATAAATATAGTGCAATCTATGTTTGGGTTTGCTAGTGAATATTATTTTGTTTCACATATATAATACGAGTTTTGAGTAAATATCTCCATTTTTGTTCAATGGAGCAAGAAAGTCCGTGCAGAGTTCCATAGCATTTATTTTTATATTAAATTATTTTAATTAATTTAATAAACATAATTTTACTTAGAAGGACGAAGGCGTTTATTTAATTTGATCATATGTGCACGAACTCACCAAGTTAATGGTATTTCTGAGCTTTCATTTGATATTTGGAGTAAATTTGGATACGCACTCGTAGTACTGCATGCAGATGTACGTCCACGATGCGGTAGTACTATTTGGATTTTAATCTATTTATTCTTGAGAGTGTTGTTCGCAAATCTAGGTACTACCAAATGCACACAAATATTCCTTTCCTTGCAAATTTAATAAAGCTGGGAATTTTTTACCACTAGGACACTTATAAAAACCCACAAGATTTCCCGATGCGACACACGCTATCAACTTTTCTACATTTTGAAAGAGACATGCTAACTTATAAACAGGTAAGCTATTTTTTATATACACTCCATGCTGGTATTTTTTTTGATCCTTTAGAAGTCACGACTAAATACACCAATTCAAACTTAGAGTACACCCCTACACCACTCTTCAATACTTGAATTGGTGGGGCTATAGGGGGGGCGCTTGTCATAATTCACTTTGGAACGTGAAAGAATGAAATTCTATCAGCAGATAAGGCTCCTGGGCTTACCAATGATGGGAACAAGATGTCTAGTGCTCTTTTAAATATTGCCATTGCATTTACAGCAAAACGAAAAAAGAAGTAGGGTTTACAGAGTTTGGACTAGACCAGCTGGTTATAAATAATTGGTCATGATAGTTAGTTTTGTCCTTATGGAGAGTCTTAAGACGTGACACATTAGTAGTATTTTCAATCCAACATACAAACCACTAAAATAAAGTTCACGTTGTCTTTATCGTACATGGGCCGAAGCAAATCAATTCGCGGGCTGTATGTTGGGCTCTGGCTTAGAAAATACGCTTAAACAAAAATTATTTTCAAATCTTATTTTTCAGGAAAAGGCCTTATGCCGGGATCATGATCAACTGAACGTTGCCTAACATAAAGAAACCGGCATGTGATCAGGATTTGCCTAACTTAACGTAACAGCGCGAGGAAAACACAGACAGGAATTTGGAAAGTTTGAAAACAAATTGTTCACTAAAATGAAACCAAATCATTTAGGTCTGATTAAGCTGCAGGGTACTTGTAATGGAAGCTTGAGGGATACACAGAATGGCTACGGCGTTTTGGAGTTTGCGAGACGCGGACAAACTAAACCAAAGATGTCGTCTGCATACCCAAACAATTGGAGTACTAATTAGTCCTGTTGACATCACTTGCAACATGATTGGCTAGATAGGACCCTGAATAACTCTGAAGTTAAGAGAACGTTAAGTTAACTGCATCAGGATGGCTTCCATTTAAAACACAAGGGGAACATTTACGTTACGTGAAAGTTAAGTGAACATTGAGTTGATCGTGATCCCATCCCAAGATGGCCATCTTGCCACTAGTATGCTTTTTCTAACTATTACATTATTTTGTTAATACATAAGAAACCAAAGTGAGATATAAAAAATAAATTAAATGTAATCTACTAAATCAACTATGTTTATACACTGCGCTGTGTACGTGGTCTACTTTCTGGTGTTGGGAAGATCGGGGTTTGAATTTTGTCTGGGTGTTCCAAAATTCATTTTTACTCAATTGATATCCTCTCTCCTTCCACGTAAATAGAGATTCATTTCCTCAAAATTCTACCTTCTACCTTCTTCATTCCTGATCCATTGGAGCAATTTAATGTATATATTCATCTAACCCGAAAGGGTGGCGAGACTAAATGTAGAAAAAAACACTATGGTTTTATATTTTGAAAAACTAATTAATTTAATTATAATGTTCTGGTTTGTCGCATTAATATTGAACTGTCAAATAACATCATTTATATGGCCAATAAACTGTACATTACAAACTTAATTAGTTAATCAATTATTTTATGTCGGTCATTAAGTCAAAAGTTACAAGTAGCTATTCTAAAAATATATTAAGTTCTGGTGAAAGTTATTAAAATAAGCTTTATTTTCTTTAAGTTGAAAAATGACACCTGGACACGGGAATCGAACCCTATTTTGTTTTGTTTGATCTAATATAGAAGAAGTGATGATTTTAGTTTATTTTTTTCCCGTTTGTTTTAATAAACTTAATGTTTTTAGAAAGTTTATTTTTTGTGTAAAGACAAAATGTATCCATATTTGAAATAGCAAGAAATTTAGCATTCTAAAATTAATTGCGCCAATTAACGTATTTTAAAATATTTGTCAAAAAGTATACACTGTTATTTTTTGTTTATAAAAACATTTGAAAGAGTAAATTCTGACTCTTATTTAAGTTTTAAAGCGTTTATTACTGTATTTTATTTAAAATGCATTTTGCTTTATATGGAACTTAAATTTAATTTCTATCAGTAGGCCTAGGATCTATCTATATCAGACGATCAAACATATTTAGTGATTTTCTTTGGTATCCTAAGGAAAACATGTTTAAAGTATAAACATTATACTTATCGCTTCATCATCTGACGTCACTCAACAATTTCTAATAGGAATCTCATGGCCATGAAATGGTATTTAATTAATTAATGTCCTACTGCGTTGCGCAACATTTTAATAACTGTGTCAGGGCTGTTGTTTAAAGTACTGATCTTTGCACAGTTTAATTTTCTGTGGTCAGTTTATCTCTCTTTGCAAAGGACTCTGATTGATGTACAGATAATATTTTACAAGTTTAACAGATAACGTGAAATGGACGTGGTAGAAAAAAATCAGACAAGTAATACTCTCTACAAAAATAATGCTAGTGTATTTAACTTGGGATTTTTTAAATATTGTATATTTCATTTTATTTTTTCCTAATAAAATATCAACTCCTACACTTTTTACATTCCACACTCATAAATATAAATAATCTTCAACTATTCAATCTTAGTCTCAATTTTTAATAGCTCACTAAGATTTATTAGATTTGTATCAGTCTTACAGCTTTAATGGCGGCAAAATGCTAAAATATATAGTCGTAATCTATTATATAGTAGGATA
>JBCFYV010009882.1:22164039-22312325 GCA_039000515.1 Timema cristinae
TGAAGAAATCTACTATTTCTTCGATGCACATCTGTTACGTATTTTATGTTTTAGGTACTAGCTTCAGTATTTGTTGCATCCTTTCACATTGTGGTTGGGATTTCAATGGCGTACTCAGCTATATTGGTTCCACAACTAGAAACTGATGAGTTGAGGATTGACAAAGATTCATCTCCATGGCTGGGTAAATAAATGTTTTTTTAACAGCAGAAATGTAGATCAATGAAACTATATCCATAGTGAGTATATAAAATCCTATTAGAATTTATGTATTTAGTTTCTGATAAATTATATTTAATAATTTTAATCTTACGTTTGAGGTTTTTTTTTCTATCTGTCACACTTTATATATTTTCTGCATGCCAACTACAGCTCTTAAACTAAATAAATCTATATATAAAAGAGAGTTTCTGTACTAAAGTATTTTCACTTATAGCTTCTTGATTGATTTGGATCACGTTTTTTATGTAATGTATAATTCTTCCCGAAAGGTTTTAAGCAATTTATCAACGAGCAGTGAGGTTAAAATTAATATAAATTATAGACCTTAAAAGATTTGGTCTCACAACATATGAACAAATATAAGTTTCTATGAGTAGGCCTATAATATACTAGTGAATAAAGTATCCCTATGTTTTCTGTCTAACTTGATAGCTAAGTAAAATATCAACTTCAAATCCAAAGAGAAACTATAATTTGGTAGGGTTGATTGTTTAGAATTCGAGTTAATAGGTAAGTAGTGTTTATTTGACCAACAAGACAACGCAAATAGCATTCTACATCTGTATTTGATTGTCACGTTCATTTACATTGATAACTATGTATACACACAGTTAAATTACTTGTTTCATAAAAGGGAAATTTGAGTTCGTGAGTAGCCCAGGAAACAGTCATTCAAATAAAATATCATGAATATTTGTGTGTGAACTTTGTAGCCTGAAGACAAATCAATATTTCATATTAAGTAGAACCTGCTTTATCTGTAATGAGAGCCAACCCTCTGCACCAGCCGACCACTCGGCCGCTGTCCCCACAACCATACATTTATACAGATTAAACTTGAAACTTACTGAGGGAACCAGTTTTACTTTTGAGAGATGTCCATATAAAGGTGCTTTCGTTGTCCAAACTGGGACAGATACCTGCGACTACGGCTGGAGTCGCATGGCAATGGCCGCAACAGATCGTGGCGACACTAACCGCATGCGACAGCTGCATTGGGTGCTTTCCAAGACGTGACACTAGCATGGTCGCTACCACTATATCACTGTCAACACAACCCTAGCAAGGTCGCTACCACTATATCACTGTCAACACAACCCTAGCAAGGTCGCTACCACTATATCACTGTCACCACAACCCTAGCAAGGTCGCTACCACTATATCACTGTCACCACAACCCTAGCAAGGTCGCTACCACTATATCACTGTCACCACAACACTAGCAAGGTCGCTACCACTATATCACTGTCAACACAACCCTAGCAAGGTCGCTACCACTATATCGCTGTCAACACAACCCTAGCAATGTCACTACCACTATATCACTGTCACCACAACCCTAGCAAGGTCGCTACCACTATATCACTGTCAACACAACCCTAGCAAGGTCGCTACCACTATATCACTGTCACCACAACACTAGCAAGGTCGCTACCACTATATCACTGTCAACACAACCCTAGCAAGGTCGCTACCACTATATCACTGTCAACACAACCCTAGCAAGGTCGCTACCACTATATCACTGTCAACACAACCCTAGCAAGGTTGCTACCACTATATCACTGTCAACACAACCCTAGCAATGTCACTACCACTATATCACTGTCACCACAACCCTAGCAAGGTCGCTACCACTATATCACTGTCAACACAACCCTAGCAAGGTTGCTACCACTATATCACTGTCAACACAACCCTAGCAATGTCACTACCACTATATCACTGTCCACACAACCCTAGCAAGGTCGCTACCACTATATCACTGTCACCACAACCCTAGCAAGGTCGCTACCACTATATCACTGTCACCACAACCCTAGCAAGGTCGCTACCACTATATCACTGTCAACACAACCCTAGCAATGTCACTATAACTCTTGCACTATCGCTTCGGCTTTGTTACTATTTGTTCGGCTCTAGCCGCGAGCACAGATCACTCCCCCAATGCTGCGACACATTCCGCCATCGCCTCATGTCGCAGACCAAACTCAAACTGCGCATGCGCGTAGATTGCGACTCCAGCTGCAGTCGCAAGTAACTGCCGCAGTTTGGACAACGCACCCTTTATACCGCTTGACCAAATGAAACATAGAAAGTTGAAATTTGACATGGCCTACATGGTTTCCCACCTTAGGGTGTTCACCCTCAGCGTTATTTTTTTAATTTTTATATATTGTCAGCTTGACTACTTGGGCCACGTGACCACAGGTTTAGCTAATTTTGATATAAAGAAACCTATAATTCTTAAAATATCATATAAGTACCCAAAGAAACCCCAAAATGTTCACTTCGGGCTTATTTTTTAACTCAACAGCTTTAACGTATTTAGTTTCACTATTGCATTATTTGTGAGCCTGACGCCTTAGACATAATCGGTAATCTCCTAAACCAAGGGATATAAAAATTGGAAACTCGGTATAGGTACTTAGGGATAGTAACAGAAGTGCGCCTCAGGCGTTTATTTTTACTTTTGAATCTACTGCAAGCCTCACTCCTTCGATTGCGTGACTGCCGGTGCAGATAACGGCTCTAAAACAAACTAAAAAGCTGTCATTTTACATCCATACGAAGGGAGAAATGAGAGTGGATATAGTATATTTTAGTTTTACATATATTATCAGTTTTCAAGACTTAGTTGCATGGATGCCTGTTTGTGATTTTAAAACCGTATTAAATATTCTTCACTTAATTATGTTCTGTTAGTGTTATGATTTGTTTTCTATTGAAATTAAACACCAAGGAGAAATTTAAACCTTGAATGTGGGGATGTAGGGGATGCGATAAATTACCAATGTTTTTTGCTGTTTTTATATAAACAAATTTTTGTTTCGAATAAATAAATTATTACTTCAGTACAGAGTTTAATTTTCTTCAAATGTTGGTATCAATATTTCTTTAATATTTGTCAAGGGTGTCCTGGAATTTAATGACAACTTTTTATGTTCATTCAAATAGTTTGTCATTTAATACCTATATGCTTATGACGGATAATCAACAACTGTTGAAATCACCATGTGAAGAAAGTTAGGATCTATGTTTGTAAAGAAGCAATACTAGTTCCGTAGCTCGAGTAACTGTTGCCATCCGATGCGAGTATCTTCAATCACTGATATCTCAATCACCGGTACTTTTGAGATCGAGTCACTGGGAGTAACGATTATCTAATGATATCGGTGAAAAAATTACCTTCAGTGATTCATCCCCCATCTCTATTTTTTATATTCTGAAAGACAATCAAAGCAGAGACCAGCTGGTCGCCTCTACCTGAAGTTTTGGGTTCACAAAGTGTTTGAATAAACAGTTAATAGGCCACATTGAATAAGCTTTGTTCCTATTTCTAATATACACTACTTAGAAAACTGCTTTACTTTTCTAGTAAATTGAAACAGTTTAAAACAGTGTTTAGTGAAAACATAATTATCATATGGCTATTGACTATAGCTTATTGCTATGTTGTTTGAAAAACAAATTTGTCACTAATTGTATGAAAGGTGAAGTGCAAAGGTCAAACATTCCAAGCAACAGAGAGTCGGCCAGGCAGGTAAGACTGTGGCTTAGGGATGTATCTTTGGGTGGGAGATACCTAAGAAGAGGGTAGGTAGCAAGCCGGTCAAGGAAACAGTCGAGGGCATAGATATGAGATAAGTATAGAAACGCCACTCCAATATTAGCAAGTAGAACCACATCACTAGCGCTCGTGGTGAACGAGCCTCGAATTAATTATTCTAAGAGGGACGTTTGAATTACGTGATTTGTATTGATTTGCCGGTAACTTCTAGCTTATCTTAAATAATATTGCGTAAGGATTTTTATTTTTTTACATTTTGAGATTCAGTAATATTAAGATTTTAAATGTGAACATATATTTCTAGACATTGGACCATATTTTCTTTATTGACAATTTGATATTGGTCACCTACTTAAAAGCCCTTTACAAAATAATTATGAGATATTAATTTTTAAACCCATCAGTTAGAAAAAAAAAATAAAAAAAATAGTAATTTGTGTCAATTATTTAAAATTATATTGGTTCTAAACATAGATATACAAAATCATTGAGCAGGGGCAGATCAGAGATAATTTCATAGGGGGTTTGAATTTTAATTGGAGCTGCCCTATAAATAAATACCCTGCACAATGGCAGTGGGTTCCACGACTCGACATTGTCGCTGGATTCTTACAATAAACATATTGATATTCATGTGGACTTGGTCTCAAATTGAAAAATGACCCAAGCTTCTGACTAAAGCTCTCCTGATGAGCAAAGATTTAAGGTTCCAGGTTAATTTATGGATTAAAGCGTTTGTTTAAAATAAGATTATCTTAGTTGGGGTCATATTACTCAATCGAGAAGTGAAAACAATCCATACACTAAAATTTAAAATATAAATTTTGTTTCTATTCTCATTTGGTTATTTAGAGTGACAAAAAGACACTCCCCAAGAGGAACATAAGAACTTTTGAACTTTTGACAGAGGAAATTCCTGAAATAATTACTCACAAAGTCTTTGTTTAAGTTGATATTAGCATCCTTTCATGATTTTATAAATAAAATTTAATATGTAATTTAACACAAGCCTATATTATCTAGATATTAAGATTAAACATTCCCATTATTTTACCAGTGGTTTCCAACCCTTTTAGGGGTTTTAATCCAACTCTTTCCTTAGAGACCAATGCAACCCCTTCATATGTTACTCTACATGGCGTTAAAATCTTAGTTTTTTTTAAAATTAACATAAAGTAAATATATAGCTATTAAGAAATGTACCCCTAAATTTTAATTGATAAGCTTATAAAATCTCAAATGAAAATTATAAATGTGCATTTAACTTTAAAGGGTGTTCAAAGTTTACTTTTACCATTAAAATTGAATATATTATTAAATAATTTCGGGTCAAAGTTAAAATAGTTTTAGTTAACTATTTTATGATTAGCCACCATTCCTCTAGTGGTCAGTTTCTGACTAAAGGTCCACAGGTCCTGGGTTTGATACCCATTACTTCCAGCTTTTTCTCAGAAGCAGTGGGTTTGCAACGGAGTCCACTCAGCCTCTTGAGGACAAGTGGCTTTTTGAATGAAAATATTGGCTATGGTAAAAAAAAACTGGTATTTAACCGCCGTAGGGACTCGTGCAAGCCACATCATATCACAAACTGTGTAATCCAAGCTCTAAACATAGAGGGATTCAATACATAAATATAAACAAAACCTACAGTTAAAGAAAAATAAAATAAAATAAAGAGGAGCGCGTAGAGGGAATATCCTAAAATTGTGAGTTATAAAGTGCCGGACACTTAACATGTCCACAGCGCGCGGAGCTCACTCTTTTTGAGTAGCGGGAAACGACGGTCCACCTTCACAGGTTGCATAACATATTAATATATAAAAACGTCGAAGGCTAATCAAGGATTTTTGGACATTGCACCTTTTTAGACATAGGGATAATATGGCGTAACTATGCTATAGAATAATTTCAAGTCTTAGAATCTTTTAAATTTCATTTACGCCAAACTTTATTAAATAACAAGCATATGATTTGAAGAACATTCAATAGTTCGTTATATATATAATAGTCGTGAGTGACCAATCATTATCAATATAAATATATACTATCCAATAAAAACATTGTTCCATAAACATTTCCTCTTTTCCTTCTAATCATTACGTTATTTATTATTATGTGCCCTACAAATATTACTGCATAACATTAATAGACTTGAATATGATCATACTTAATACAGTAGATGATCTCTCCTAACTAACATATTTTTGTACCTGTTGCAAAAATGCAACATGTTAATAAAAGTTTTAGTTCCATCAAATATACCTAATGTCACTACCATTTAACATGTACGCTAATAACCTACTTGCAGAACTCAAAATAACCTTCGCATATGTCATAAAAAAGGATAAGAGTACAATTATAAATATCGAGGATATTTCCTAACATTACCCCTTTAAGTTGTTTTTTTGTTACTATTTTGACACAAAAGATATTAACAACGCTATCATAAAAGTTACAATCGAGAAACTAATAAAAAATATAAAGTTATGTTAATATATACAATACTCCAGTGCAATACTCCATTCTACTAATACTGAAAATCTCAGCATCATATTTCTACACTTTCCCACCATAATCTCTGCCAAACCCAAAATGCAACACCATTTGCAATTGAGACGAAATAAAGTTAATTTTGAAAAGTATGACTTTCAAGCATTATGTATAGTATTGAAAAGTTCTGATCTAACAACACTCTCCCCATTTTAATATTTACTATACTCATCTAACCAAAATACTACAGAGAAACAAATAAAGTTAATTTGTTAAGTATAAAGTTCGCGCATGATGCCTAATATTAATAACACAGACAATTTCTGACTTAACAATACTCTCATTTTAAAGTAAATCAAAGACGGAAGGTTTACGCAAGTAATTTATAATTAAATTTGATATAAAAAGATCTAAAAAGAATTTTGACTAGTTCCAATAATTTACATTTACGCCGAAAATTAATTTATCCTTACATTTTCTTAATATGTCCGTTACGCTGACGCGTAGTCCTACATGGTCCCAGCCACGTCCAAGAGTGACGTCTTCCTCGACGGATGGTCTTTTATATGTCACACACTCGTCGAACAGGAGAGGCACAGGGGAAGGGAGCGCGCCGGCTGTAGAACGTTCTATATTATTCTGGCAAAGCCTGGCAGTTACCATCTTCTTCTCGTCTTTTCGTTTCTTTGAAGTAGGGCGGATTGATCATGGTAGTGGTGGTGGTCTCTAGCGGCGAGATGTGGCACTAGGCTCAGTGTTGGCAGTTGCTCGCGTGTGGTTTATGTGGTCGGATGTATGTTGCGCGAGGTGCTTAGCCAGGTCGGTGATATTGGGAAAGTGATGTTTATGCTTCACTGGCCCCATTCTGTTGACTTGGAGCAATAATTGCTACAACTGTTTCCCTCCTGTGGCCTAACCTAAATTTTTAACATACACACCACCCTTTTCTTGGCCGTAAATTCACTATCCACACTTCACAAACAACATATTTTTCGGCCATGCCGGGAATCGAGCCCGGGACCCTTAGCTTAATAGGCAGATACGCTACCGATTTAGCCAAGGCGTTGGACTGTAGACCACATATAACCCTCTATTTATTAAAGTTGACACTAACCTCGGTGGCAAGTGGCAGCTTTTTGTTTGGTATAGCTTGTGGGCTGAGAAATATGTTTTTTTAAATTATTTCATGCTTAAAAGTATATTATGTTGAGTGTTTATCTATTTAACTTTATGAGCTAGAATCACTTAGAAAATGTGTTTCTTATTTATGTTAAGCCTGTGCAAATCCAAGATTTTCAAATCCGAATTCTCAATAACTAAATCAAATCGAATTTAAACAAAGATAAATATAAATTTGTTATATAATCCAATTCTGAGTAAAATTTGAATTTGGATTAAATTTGTTTAATATTTGCCCATTCTTGGATTGTATACACTGAAAGAGAAATAAGAATTATTAACTATAGTTCATATTTATTATTATATTATTACGGCTGTGCGAGAACCACTTTTTTCAATTCAAGACAAGAATTATTAAAAATATCGAGATGCGAGAAAAGATGAGAAAACTTACTTTGAAAGAACGTGAGTGTTAATTATGTGTACTAAAGTAAATATGTAGTTTAAAGAATGCTAAAATTCCTTTTGACATTTAGACTTTCACCAAAAACTTTCTCAATAAAGGTTGTTTTGGGAAAAAGTGTGGCCTATTTTCAGGTCTTTGTGGTATTACTAGGAATAATAAATTCTGGATTTGGTTTATCAATTTATTAGAGAAGTTATTTGATTTTTAAAGTATCTTGAATTTTTGAGATTCATTTTTTACTTTCGAGACTAGATTGAGATGTTTCTGATCAATTTTTCAAGATATTTTTGAGAATTTCACATCCCTGTATATCAACACTATATGCTATTATGATAATACAAACAGTGAAAGTTTAAATTATTCAAAAATATGAATAATAGATTCAAATTTATTAGCTAAACCCATCAAACCCAGATTTGAAATTTGTTTAGAATAAAAATTTTGGACAGAATATTTCTAAAATTAACATTCATTCATTAAATTAAGATTAAAAATATTGATTCGAGTCTGTGACAATGGCTTCTACCTTGGTAAATAAAAAAAAGTGTCAAATATAGATCATTTTAAGACAAATTGACTATCCAATATTTTTTCAATTAAATGAAAATTAAACTTTTTTTATATGTTACAATTATAAGATAACTTATCAACATTTTATGAAATATTTTATTATTAGTTAGCACTCTGAAACATAGCAAAGTATTTGACACAGATTAGATTTGAAACATCAGAATAAGTCTGATTAGATTTGAAACATTACCAGAGTAAGTGTAAAATAAATTATTCAATTGAGAACTGAACATTTTATAAAATAAAATATTTGATCCAATTACTTTTTAAAGTATTGGATTCTACCACAATTTGATTCACTAAAATGAATTTATGTTGAGTTTCAATTCACATTCGACTAAAATTTGTTTTACGTAGGTAATTCGATTTGAAACTCAAAATTGTTGATTTGAAAATATTAATAGGTGTGAACAAGTATTTACAAGGAATTAAAAATGTGAACTGTAGCACCAGAACATGCATTACAGATAATCTTGAAAGCGCCATTCGTGTTGCAAACGTATCAATTTCTCTCCTTCGAAACAAGCAGTGCCAAGTCTCGCTCAAGACTAGATTTTTTAAAGGTTTTTTGTTTGCTGTATAATTTTTTTTGTTTTTATGTATGTATGCATGCATGTGTTAAAAATAGATCTTGCTACACCAAAGTTATATTTGGGCATTATATTTCATGTGTGTCCCCAGTTAGCTCGCCAAGGAATGATACGGGAGGGAATCAGCCATGCCTGTTCTAAACAATCCAATCAGTGTTGGTGGAAGTAGGTCTTGCTCAGTAGATGTTGGTGGAGATAAAGCTGCATAAAAAATGTATAAAGCAATATACTGAGATGTTTTTAAGCACAAAGACCACACAAGTATTCAAACAAGAGCTAAACTAATGATCGGAAGTACTTTTTATTGGATCGCAACACACAAGATTCACTCACATCAACTGATGTGTATGTTTGAACCGTTTGTCATCTTTGCTTTAATATGTTTCGATGCTATGATTGATTAGAGTTTTTACATGTGGTTTGTTTCCACATGTTTGTGTACAAGCTAACATTTTTTCTTTTAATTTGTTATAATGAGTTCATTTTTAAAGTACCTTGTCAAAAACAAAACACTTTTGGAAATCTCCCATTGTCTGTCTGTTGTACACACATATCAAACTTTTGAACAGTTCAGCATATAGACCTAGAGCTGTAATTTGGTGTGCCATGAGTGCTAACGTGCTCACACGAAATGGGCTAGCCTAGTTACAAATTTGAAAATAATAAAATATCTGAATTTGGAACACATTAAAAGTAGCCTCTGCTCCTTCTTCCCATCTATAAAAGTACAGATTGTATAAATATAGAAACAAATACGACATATTTAGAAACGGACACACTTCGCAAGAAAAATACTAGCCGCCTCATTGGCCGAGTTGTCTAACACGTCACTCGTGTTGGACTGGCCTGCTGTGGACGGGGAGATTGTGGTTCGAACTTGGTCAGGCGCACTGAGGGAAGATTTTCCTTAATGGGTTTTCACTCTCCCTCGATGAAAATGTGGGTGCACTTCCTCTAAATTCAACCTTCCTCAGCCCCAACTCATTAGCGTAAACAGTACATAAGCGTATAGCCCAAACGGGTAGTAAGCCGTGCTAAAACAATACTTTCATTGAAAATATTTTTCAAAAAATTTCAATGTTAGTTAGAACCCATGGACACTGCACGCAATCAGAGTTGACATAACAGGTCCACAGAAATGTGAAGAGGTTACCTTTTATGTATAGGACATTACACATGAACGTATCTTCACACTTGGCCCTTATTTAATTTGGGTAGCCCACGAAACTATTTGAAATTTTGAAAGTAGCTCCCATAACGAGTTTATGAGTTTGACGTCATATGATATAAACTGAGACTTGCATTGAACTAAGTGATTATTTTATGTTAAGATACAAAGCCATGTAGGTGCCAACTAGATAAAATCATGATAACCGAATGAGCGTGTATACTCGTAGGGAACCAGTTATTTAAAAAATAATGTAAGTTTTGCCCATTTTACTTGCCTTCAGCAGACTTCTGAGTTATAGGCCTAACTGAGAAAATTTTAATTTTTTTAAATAGTGATTGTAGTTCCAAGTCTAAATAAAGCTTATTTCAAAAGTGAAGGTATGTTAGTTATAAAATAAGTTTGTTTGGATGCTGATGGGCTATTTTGAAAGTAAGGTGCTGAGATGGAGTTTTCTGAACTTTCGATAGTGAATTAAGCAAAGAAAAATGATTATCTCGGTCTTCAATATCGGTTCCTAAGACAACCTAATTCAATATTTATTTATAAAATTATTTACAATTTATTTCACCTAGTTTAATATTTTAAGGAACATTATTCACTTCATTGTCTTGGTTTAGACTTAGCCATTTGATCACCAGACTAGTTTAATATAAATGCCACATAAAAAAGCATTTTACACTAGTCATTAACTAGTTTGTTACAATAATTGACACCTATATCAAAAACTGGACAGAAGTTTCTGATGGATATATTTCCAATACAAGAATCCAAAGCATTTAATGCTTCCCACAAGTCCTTTGCATTAAGACAGTAAATAATAAATGTGATAATACCAGTCATTCACAGGGTGCCATTAACTGGTAAATCAGAATTTATTATGTTCCAATAATTGGTATCATATTAAAAATAAAATTTATATTGTGAAGGCTATATTTATTGTTATTTTTTAATGATTTGACATATATTAATTAATTTAAAACTACATATTTATTAAAATATTACGTTATATAATATTTTGTCAGTGATAACTAGCCTGATCAGGGTGATCACTTTCCATACTGCTGTTATTTATCTAGTGAAGATGTACAGAATCACTTTTACAATACACACCGCATTTCACCAAATATTTTCTTCCAATAAACCTGAATATTTATAATCGGCTTTAATCAAGAGCTACCAGGTAGCATAGTAAAATAATATACCTTAATATTCTTGAAAACTATAAGTAAAGCCAAACACTGCTACACTGTCACAAGCTGATATGTTTACCTTAGGCTTATTTTTTAGATTTAGGGCCTACATTTAATGTGGGCATGTTATCACTGCCTGTATACCACGTTTAAGATTTATAGGCCCTATGCCAAACTGGTAAAAAGTTAGTCACGTGTACGACAGGCGTGATTTCCATAAAATTTATGTTTTTTGTATGGAACCATAAAAACATACTAGGCTTACCTTTAGCTTGATGTGTTTGTCCATGATTCGGTTGTATTGGAATGCTAACAGTTGGGTGGGCAAATGAGTTGGACCTATTTCCTCCTTCATTAAATCCCGAGGAAAAAATATATTCAAAATCAATGTTTGGCGACAATATCTCAGATCATACCATATAAAATACTGTATTTTACTTAAGATAGCACATAATTAAAAATATAATACTATAATTATTATATTCATAATGAAACGGAAAATATTATGACACTATATTAGATATATCTATAATATTGAAACCGTTAGCATTCCAGAATGCAACCGTGAGATCCTTCAGCACTGGTGGTCCTCTATTCGGGTGAACTGCCATGACAGCCTATACTAGGTAGAGGATGGATTGCTCCATGACAAGGTGGCCACGGTTACTCCTCAGATATTCCTAGACCTTCCTCAAGAGACTCGATGAAAAGTTCCATGGAACCAGTCCCGGAATGCCCTTGAGTAGCTCAATGCAATTTTTGAGCTTTGCTCTCTTACTTTCTGGGGTAGTTGTGAGTGTAGCAGATGTGAAAATGGTAGGAGTAGGCAGTGGTAGAAAGGGTTTGAGGGTGGAAGGGGGAAATAAGGGTTGGGATTGGGAGAGGAGCGGTCTTGGACGTGTTCTCAACCAAGAGGGAATAACCGGATGACACTGGTTTCTGGTAAGGTGGCTTTGGCATGTGGCTTGGCTTGAGGTGGAGGAGTTGGTCTCCCTGACAACACACTGGTGAAAGATTGCACCAGCGGATTTGGTGTTGGAGCTGAAGTCATGGTCAACTTCCATACCACAACGTGCCCCTGAGACTTCTGGTCTTCGCTTAGACCATCTGTCCTGCTTTCTTGACCCTTGGAGGCTCATACAGTCCCTGCCACCTGCAAGGAGTTGTAGTGGGACAGCCCCGCCACGCTGAGTAATGGGCTCTTGAGCAGTGCAGGCACTTCAGGGGAGATCGTCTCTCCTCTGGGCAACTGCCCATCTCGTGGTCACCACCACAGAACCCACAACTAGGGTCTGCACTGCAATCCCTCCGTACATACCCAAACCGGAAACAGTTCTTGCACTGAACCAGAATGCCAAGAGACTTGTACTTCTCCATCTTAACGTGGAGCCTGCACAGGACTGTGTCGTCAACCCCGCTTGGATTATGTGTGGTTATAGTTCTCACGTACCCTCTGGATCCGGATGCAGTGTCTAGAAGAGCTCGGATAGTTTCTAATGACCCCAGGGGCTTGTTTCGTGGGAACGAACCGGATAGGAAGGGTGGTTCGGCGAGATACCGCGGTGGACCGGATAGGAAGGGTGGTTCGGCGAGTTACCGCAGTGAACCAGATAGGAAGGGTGGTTCGGCGAGTTACCGCGGTGAACCGGAGAGGAAGGGTGGTTCGGCGAGTTACCGCGGTGAACCGGAGAGGAAGGATGGTTTGGCGAGTTACCGCGGTGAACCGGATAGGAAGGGTGGTTCGGCGAGTTGCCGCGGTGAACCGGATAGGAAGGGTGGTTCGGCGAGTTGCCGCGGTGAACCGGATAGGAAGGGTGGTTCGGCGAGTTACCGCGGTGAACCGGATAGGAAGGGTGGTTCTGTTGGGCGGCTGAATGACGAAGAAATACACACAAACTGTTGATGATGGTTTATTAGTCGTGGGGTCGAGACCGAGCGTGTATCTCTGCTCCCGTTGACTGATGCCAGCAAGTGGTCTGTCAGCTCCTTCTATCCCCCCAGACCGGTCGTTCGGGAGCGCTCCGCTTGCCACCGAGCGGCCACGAATCAAGTGAGGGGAATGTTGGCTAGTGACATTGAACATAGAAGGGGGGGGGGAGGGGTAGAGCATGACTGGCCACTTTGGGAATGCAAGAGCGTTACATTGAGAAATAAGGAGTAGAGGGGTGATAACAATCCCTCCCCCCATACTCGCGAAAGAGCTCTTCATCCACTTCCTGATGGCTACAATACTATTGACATAACTTAATAGCTACTTAATGACTAAGTACAAAGGTGATAAAGATACACGAGATACATTCATGGTGTCTTGTTATTGTTCCCAGAGTTCAAACTATACTTGAATACCTTATCACAAACATTTGAGTCAACCGTCAATCTTATTTAAAAACTTATCGGTGCGTGAGAAAAAAATAAATGATAATGAGCCGTCACTGATGTTGATTACCTGATGCACTCTGTGGGAATAACCACCTAATATTGATTATTAACTTTATTTACACTTATGGCGGGCAATGTTGCCCCACATGTCACCACACTTTGTCCCCGGAACCAGACCTGGGTCGAGGCCGAAGGACTCTGTAAGGAGGTTCCGGTCGATGGTCTGTATCGGAGGCTGGTGGTTCAGTAGGCGTGGCTTCTGGGAGTTATTCCTTGGTAGCCCTGGGCTTTGGGGCGGGCCGTAGCTGCCCACGATGTACCTTTCTTCGTTGACCATCTGGGTGGGTTACCCAGTATACCGCCCCTAGTCTTTCTTCCACCGTGTATGGTCCGTCCCATTTGGGGGCGAAGCTGGCGTGGAATCCTTCAACAGCATTGGAGAGGAGCTGGGTTTTTACCATGACTTGGTCGAGACGATTGAACTGGGTGGATTTCCGTTTAGGCTCTTCCGTGTACCGGTGTTGATAATGTTTCTGGTGGATTCTTGCTTTTTCTTGTCCCTGTTGGGCACTATTAATAGGATCATCTATTGCGCGGGGATCTTTGAGGCCATCTTGGTGATCTATGTTGGAGAATCTCCTTTCTCCAGGTCGGCGTAGGGTATGCCCATTCAAGAGCTGACTCGGCGTCATACCTGTCGCCTCATTTCTTCTACAGCGTAGAGTGAACAAGATTTGGGGAAGGTGAAGGTCCCACTCCCGGTGATTCTTGGAGTTGCGTAATCTGATACCTTTCTTCAGCTATTGATTTCTCCTCTCAGTCGGGTTGGCCTGGTGGTGATACACTGGTGTGGTCCAGGGCTTTGCATCCCAGCGTTGGCAGGCGCTGGTCCAGGAGCGGCTATGAAACTGTCTTCCGTTGTCTGACAGTATCACCTTTGGGTATCCCCATCGTGAAAATACTTGTTGCTCGAGTGTCCGTATCAATGCTGGAGCTTCAGATGAGGCAAGGAGGTATGCTTCGATCCAGCGAGAGAATAAGTCAGGTCGGGAATGCATTTTTTTTCCTCCGCCATTGCGCGGGTAGGGCCCCATGAGATCGAGAGCGACGGCTTCCCAGGGTTCATGTAGTTGTCGAGGTCGGAGTGGCTCTTTTTCCTGTGTGGCCCGACTTTCAGGCAAGCGCAGATTAAGCAGTTTTTAACATATTTATTCACGTCCCGGTGGATCCCATCCAGGTATAGCTTTGTAAGATGGCTCTGCATGTTTATTCTCCTCCTGGGTGGCCAGATAAGGAGGGGTGGTCGTGATATTGGAAAAGTACCCGCGGTTGGAGGTCTCGTGGAACTAGTAGCCTCCAAGGTTTTTCGTTGTTAATTCGGCGAAGGACTTGCGTGTCCTCAACACGGTGGGAGTACAGGAAATTTACGTCCTTTGGGTCAGTGGGTTGAGCTCCTGCTAGGTTCTCCCATCGTCTAAGTATTTCCTGGCATTCTTCATCTTGTTGTTGCCTTTCCACAACCTCCTTGTATAAGGGCTCTTGATTGGCCTCAAGGTTTTGTAGAGACAGAGGTTCCACAAACTCGGGCTGCTTTCTTCCAGGGGGTATCATCCGTTCCCAGTCGTTGTTGGCGGGTCCAGTGAGTTCTGAATCTGGATGGCGTGACAGAGCGTCGGGAAGCTGGTTCTCTCGTCCTGTACAGTGTTCTATCGTGAAACAGAATTCTTGTAGCAGGAAAGCCCATCGGGTGAGCTTGGTTCGTTGGTCCCTCATTGAACTAAGCCAAGTTAAGGCTCGGTTATCTGTACTCAGGGTAAAGGGGCGGCCTTCTAGATATTGACGGTACCTCTTGATTGCCCACACCACAGCAAGGCACTCCTGCTCGTTGCTGTGGTAACGCTGTTCTGTTGGAGTGAGTTTTGCACCGGCATGGCTGATAATATGGGGACCACCACCAGGGTTATCCTGGTATAAGATGGCTCCAAGTCCCGTACCACTGGCGTCTGTCTGGAGGATGAAAGGTTGGCCTGATTTTGGTCTTTTCAGAGGTTGTAGGTGGTGAAACTCTGACTTGAGTTTTTGTAAGGCTTCTTCGAGGTCTATGAAACCATTTCCAGCGGGTGTTGGCCTTCAGTTGGTTGGTCAGGGGTGTCGTAAGTTCGGCCATCTTAGGCAAATCTCCCGGAGCAAATTGCAGAGACCAAGAAACTGTCTTAGTTGCCGGCAGTTCTTAGGGGTGGGGGCGTGCGTAATGGCCGTGATGGCTTGCGGTTGCGGCGCGTTTCCATCGGCAGTTACTATATGTCCCAATACTCCAAGGTAGTCCACCCGAAGTTGCACTTGTGTAGAGAGCAGGTGAGTCCATGTAGATTGAAGCGTTCCAGGCCCTTCGATAGGTGACTCAGATGTTCATCCCATGTGCGTGAGTAAATGATGACGTCATCCAAGTAGGCGAAGCAAAATTTCCCTATGTACCCACGTAGGACCTCTTAGCTCATGAGTCTTTGGAAGGTTCTGGGGGCGTTTTTTAGCCCAAATGGCATGACGACAAACTGTGGGGCTTCTCCTTCAGGTGTGGTGAAGGCTGTGAGAGGTTTGGCGTTTGGATGTAGGGGCACTTTCCAGTACCCTGACTTCATGTCTAAGGTTGAGAATATCTGGGCGTCTCCAATGTCTCGTAAAGTGTCATGGAGGTTCACTGAGGGTGGTGGTGCGTCGACGGTGGCTTAATTGATTCTCCTGTAGTCAATACAGAAGCGTGGCGTCTTGTCCTTTTTCTCCACGATTACAATCGGGGAGTTATACTCGGACCGGCTGGGTTCCACGATGCCTTTAGATTTAATTTCTTGGATTTGTTCCTTGATGTTGGCACACCTTGGGGCAGAATGACGGTACGGCTTTACGAAGATCCGCTCGTTTGTCTTTAAGGTGATGACGTGGGTTGCACTCCGGGTTCTACGGAGAGGTCCCTGGGTTGAAAAGATGGCTCGGTGATCGTTGAGGATGGCTAGTAGTCTTTCAGCATATGGAGTGGTGACGTCATTTTGGACATCTGATAGGGCGATGGGTGGGGTCTCGTCGCCTGGCCGTGCTGTCCAGCATAGCGTGCGTCGTTTGTTTACTCCAAAGTGTAGGCTTTGAGACTCGTAGTCCAGTACGCATTTCTGCTCGGCTAACGATGGTTGTCCAAGGATCAAGGGTTCCCTGAGGTCAAGGGCGACCATACAGGTGACTGAAATGGGTAAAGATTGGATTGTGAAAGTGAGATGTACTTCACCGTCAATGGGGAAGGTGATTCCTTTCTTTGCTAAGTATACTGGCGTTGGGAAGGGGGGATAACGGTGTATGACCCTGGGTTGGGAGATTGTTGGATTGCAGGAAATTGGCGGCAGCTGCAGTGTCGATGAGGGCTAATAAAGGTCCAGATGTGGTTTCTACCAGTATCCTAGGTAGCGGGGCTGGAGATTGGTGAGTGATCACCGAAGATGATCGTTGGTGCCCCTGGTTCTGACCCATTGGGGGTGGGGCGTGGTTCCCCTCCAGTCGATCGTTTCCCTGGTGGCTTCTTTCTTGTCCGCGGTGCCGTAAGACTGGACAATCTCGATGGAAGTGGTATTCGGGGCAGTGGTGGCATCTTGGTGCAGGGAAGCCCTGGTCTGGAGGGTTCCGGTTCATTCTTGAAAGAGGTGGGGGTGCTTACGGTTTTGGGTGATCCTTCTCAATCGCTGTGGCTCTGTCCACAAGTTCTTCGATGCTGGGTGGGGGTGGAGCGCGCAGGAGCGATCTGATCCCTGGTTTGATGAGTAATGGTATCACCTCAGAAGGTGAAGATGCTGGCAGGAGTCTCTGGTAAAGTTGCACCTTCTGGCGGATGAGCTTTTCCACGGATTCGTTGGGGATCTGGGCCTTTCCATAGAGTTCTGTGTGGAGGGAGGCCAAGGTCGCTGGATTGGCAAATCAAGAGGTGAGTCGAGTCTGGAACTGTTCCCACGTGCTCATGAATTCGCCAAACTGGTCCCACCAACGGTCGGCTTCTGACTTAAGTTGGTGACGGACTATAGGTACCCAACCTTGAATTTGCGTATGAGTCCCCTCTAACAAGGTGGCGCAGTCATGGGCGAAGCTGGTGGGATCTTCATGGCCTCTTCTGTGGAATTCGGGCAGTGAGGGTGGGTAACCAATTGTTTGGTTGGAGGGGATTTGGTGAGAATGCGTATATCGGACGTTGGTGTTTGTACTGGAGCTGGATGGAGGTTTGATTCAGCCAGGAGGACAGTGGAAGGTGAGGCCGCAGAGGTCACGTGGTTCGTCGGCCCATCCCAAGCAGGAATAATGGTAGGTGAGAGTGCAGCTCTCACAGCTAATATCATTGCGACTGTCTCCAGAACAATTTGTTTCGGCACGGGGTGGAGATGGTGGCTGGGCTTGGCATGTCCTGTCCTGTTGTCTCTCTTGCTTCATCCGCCCATCCCAGGCAGATATGATAGTACGGTTTCTGGCATCTGTCACAATTTATGTAGTGACGGTCACCTCCTTGGGTGCATGAAGTGACAGCGCACTATTGGCTTCGTGTGAGTACCATCTTGAGAGTAATATTTGGGCGCCACTGGGTGTTTATTCACTCCCGGAAGTGTGGTGTAGCGGGGCGTGGTCTCGGGGTGGTCCGAAGAACGTCTGTTCTTCCATTAGCTGAGTAACTGGCCCCACGTTGGCTGTGCCAAAGAATGTCGTACACCCCGCTTGGATTATGTATGGTCGTAGTTCTCACGTACCCTCTGGATCCGGATGCAGTGTCTAGAAGAGCTCGGATAATTTCTTATGACCCCAGGGGCTTGTTTCGTGGGAACGAACCGGATAGTAAGGGTGGTTTGGCGAGTTACCGCGGTGGACCGGATAGGAACAGTGGTTCGGCGAGCTACCGCGGTGAACCAGAAAGGAAGGATAGTTCGGCGAGTTATCGGGTAGACCGGATAGGAAGGATGGTTCGGCGAGATACCGTGGTGAACCGGATAGGAAGGTTGGTTCAGCGAGTTACCGCGGTGAACCGGATAGGAAGGATGGTTCGGCGAGGTACCACGGTGAACCGGATAGGAAGGGTGGTTCGACGAGCTACCGTGGTGAACTGGATATGAAGGGTGGTTCGGCGAGTTACCGCGGTGAACCGGATAGGAAGGGTAGTTCTGTTGGGCGGCTGAATGACGAAGAAATACACACAAACTGTTGACGATGGCTTATTAGTCTTGAGGTCGAGACCAAGCGTGGAGCTCTACTCCCTGTGAATGATGCTAGCAAGTGGTCTGTCAGCTCCTTTTATCCCCCCCAGATAGGTCGTTCGGGAGCGCTCGGCTTGCCACCAAGCGGCCACGAATCAAGTGAGGGGAATGTTGGCTAGCGACATTGAACATAGAAGGGGGGGAGAGGGGTAGAGCATGACTGGCGGCTTTGTGAATGCAAAGGCGTTACATTGAGAAATAAGGAGTAGAGGGGTGGTAACAACTGATATGGAGTACAGCCTTGCGGTATGCTCCCCAGGAGTCAGAGAGACAACGAAGTTTACCACCTCAGCCCCTCCCCGGTCCTTTGATCTTGTTTCCACTGAGAGATTATTTGGTTCAGGGGGAAACCCAACACCACCAGCTCTTCTAAAATGTTCCCAGGGTTGGTCCGTGTCAGGAGTCCCTTCTACACGACTCTGCACGGTCGCTCCCGTCCCAGCTTGTAGGATCAATGCTGGATCTCCAGGTTCAGCAAGAGCTTCTGTAGGGTGGGGTAAGCTTCCCCAGACTCGGACTGGAGTCTCACTCGGTCCCCCGGCTGCCTGACCACCTCCACAGGCTCTCGAACCTTGGATTGGATGACCCTCGTCACCATAGAATAGTCCTCCACATCACACAATATTATGGGAGGTATCTTTCCCTTGGCTTTGTGAGCTGGCCCAGAACCACTTGTATCAAGCTTGGGTGAGGCATGGCTTGAGTTGTTACCTTTAGGTGTCCACCACTTCCCACCTTTAAACAACGCTGGCGCACCCTGGCACACCCTGGCCCAGGCCACCGATGACTTCACTCTTATCACCAGAGCTACAGCCTAAATGATTAGGGCTGTCCCCCGGTAGTTTCTTTGGTTCCAGCCTTACCCCTTCGGCGGAAATCCCTCAGACTCATTATTGGACCCCTGGATCGACTCATCACGCATCAAAGGGAGGTCTGGTCCAAAAGACAGTCCCTCCACGTCCACGGAATCACACTAGCTGTCAACACACGCAATGCGTGTGACCCGGTCTTCAAAATCTGAATAAAATTCAGCTAGGCGTTTCTTACCTACCGACACCCCTTGGTAGGAGATGTTGGAGTTGACGCAGGTTTTTGAGGCCCTTGCGGTCACGTTCGCGTCAATGCATTTTGCAGTGGTCTTTATAGGTGAAAGACGTTTGGGTTCCCCCTGATCAGGGCTTCCGTTGGCACCGTTAGGTTTCCACCCATCGTGCTGGCGGGATCTTTAAACATCCTTCCCGGTTTGCAAGCTGTTGGCCCTAAAAAGGGCCTCCAGTTCTTTTTGGCCATCAGCGCCACGCACACCTCCTGTAGTTAGAGGGGCCCCACTAGACTCGAACGCATCGGCATTGCTGCCGACGCTTTGTAGGGGGCCGGAACTGACCAACGAGCCGAGGCCCGAGAATGCAATACCGGATGCCCCAGTGGATCCGTCAATGGCATGCATAACTCCGGTAGTTGGAGGGACCCCACTGACTTCAACCTGGTCATCTGCGTCTACCTCCCCTGTAGTTGGTGAGGTCATGCTGGCCTCTGTGTTAGCCCCGAGAAAGGCCAATGACTCCTGGTGGCAGCCAACAGTGACACGCACGCTCACCTCCAGTAGTTGGAGGGACCCCGCTGGCTTCGCCATGTTGGCTGCTTGTTGAGCCCACTTTCCCGGTAACTTGTGAGGTCACGTCAGCCTTGTTGGCCCTGGAAAGGGGCGATTTGTCTCCCGAGGTGACTCTTGCTACTCTCGGTCAGCAGTACGCTCACCTCTGATAGTTGGAGGGTCTCCGCTCTCTTCACTTGGTTGACTGGTCCTTTCACCAACCTTCCCAGTATTTTGGGAGATCATGCCAGCTCTGTTGGCCCTGGAAAAGGCCTATTCGTCACCCTAAAACGACTCGCGCTTGCTTCGGCCTGCGGCACGCTCGACTTCGGCAGTTGGAGTGGCCCCACTGGCTTCGGCCTTGACTGCAGGCTTGTTGCCCCTCGAGATGGCAGCTCCCGCTAAAGCCTCAGCCCTCAGGCTTGTGGCAGAACACTTGACAACCGGCACAAGCTCCTTCCTGACTGGAGGAGCCTTCAGTCCCCGCGAATCTCTCTACCAAGACAGGCTGCACAAACCTGCCGCTGATGGGTGATCCCCTGACGCTCACCACCAACTTCTTCTTGTTAGGGGCTGGTAGCTTCCTGGTCCCGGGCTTCTTCATCGCCTCATCCGGTGGTCTTCCACCTGACCCCGATGCCAACTCCTTTCTTCTCCTTCACGGTGTCTCCATCCGGACGTAAAACAGTCGCTCAAAACGCTCTAACAGCCAAGCGCATGCAAGGAAGGCGTCCTGCCTTGCACTACAATCAATTGAGTGGAAATTTACCGAATTTGCGTAGAGGAAAAGGGGGATACCCTTTAGTAGAACCACCCACAGAACACCCAGCTGGTATTCGAGCCCAAGACTTCCTTTCACCATGAAACTTGAGCAAGCGAGCTTGACGTTTATTCTGCGTAGTCAACGATATGGCTAACAGGTTCTTATTCTAAAGATAACTTTCAAAGTCAGTTTTCAATATTATATATTTATATGTCATAGAAACTTTTGATAACTCAACTTTACAACACAAATTAGTTACTATATTTCCATTTATGAATTAATTTGGTTACTTGAGTAAAGTATGTCTTTTTATTATAAAGTATTTCAAAACAATAAGTGAAAAACATGTCAAGTGTCCCCAACTGGCCTCTAAACCCTTGCCATACAATCTGTTATTTTCAACAAACACAAGTTGTGGCTTTGACCTGTAGGGGTAAGGGTGAATGATGCTAGCTGCGCTGATGTTAGCTGTCCGGACTATTTATTTCTCTATCTTCCCCCACCACACTTTCAGGCCAACGTTTTCTACCTCAACGAAGATAACAATCTTTTGCTTATCTAGTGTTTTAAGAGGAATCGAGTACCTTTTTCTTATTTTACGGCGTGGCAGTTTTTGAGTGGACGAGTAACGTAGGTCCTAACCCTGGGATGACTTACTCCAAGCGAGCTCTTGAAAGCCAAAGCAGATGTATTTCAGTGTTTTAGGAGGGGGTCATTTTATCATATTTACTCATTTGGGATTCAATTCGGCCCATAACCAATTTTTAACGTTCACTTATACCTTTAGGCTCAATCAAATGTTTGGGTTATTTTAGATTAAATAGGGAGAAGTGTAAGTCCGTTTGATCTTTATTGAAGAACGGTGCTTTGAATTAGGCTTTTATAAGTTTTGACTTCTCTGAAACCTTAACTTAGTCGGTAGCATGTCTTTTTACTGATAAAACGGTCCCTGGTTTAATTCTCGTCATGGACGAAAAATGTATTATGGGTGAAATTTGGGTTTACTATTTCACATTGCTAAATTAACGGCTGGGGACTGGATGTTGTGTCTGTCCTAGTCTCAAGATAGATTATAGCTACGACAGGCCTAGCCAGTCAGCATTGGAAGATATGTGGCTTGAATAAAAAAGTTTTAACTTTGGTAAACTTCTCTCGGCGCTAGCAATAATTGCAATTATTGTTACAGGCAGCATGAATATAATTCTAAGTACATTATAAAGATTAGGAAAACCCTCTTTCAATCACTTTATATATACATAAGTTAAAATATCTCGGGTAGATGATAATGAATGTGTTGTCAGTTTTGTGACCAATGTGACTTTGTGACGCGTGTTTTAAGTCCAGGCCATCCGAATCTTTCCAGTCTCCACATTGTAATGTGGACTCCGGCTTGGAGCAAGTACAGGTTCTTTTGAATATCTGGAGAATCTCATTATTTAGTTGTATATTTTTAAGAATTATGATTGATATTTTAATCCATATTTATGAAGAATTATATTTTTTGACATGACCTACATCCTTACTTCATGGGTATATACATAAAAAATAACTATTATAATTTTCCGCCCTAAGCAACTACCTACCCTGCCCCCGATAGTGCTGATTATGTTCTATATTTTATTTATTTAAACTACTTGTGACATTCAAATGTGTTTAAAAACATAATGAATTATTTTAACAACCGTTTTAACATAGTGTTATTACACTATTTTATATATATCGCTCATTTGCGAGAGTAATTACATAACTCAAAAATGGTCATTTTTTATTTAATTGCAAAAAAACGAAAGGGAATCTTGAGTACTTTTTACTGGAAGAACGACTTGAACGAGTTTCTAAAAATGGCCGAGAGAAAGCAGTAATGTCGTTATTGCGCTGTGCATTTTTGTTACATGCTTTATTTCTGTAGTATGTTATCTCAGTTAGCACTTTGTGTTTGATGTGTAAAGTCTATTTCGTTCTCAGAAACAAAGTCATATTTTCACTTAAGTCGTCCATGTCGCAAAGGTAAGAATAAATTTAGCTTAATTTTTTATCATTAAAAACGTATTATTTCGACTTTTGACTTTCTTCGTAATAAATTTTACTTTGTTTATGCTGGGAATATTTTGTAATGTAACGTTCTTCCAACAAAATTATTGTTGTTTTCGTATTAATTCGCTTTATTCTGAAAAACTATTTTCATTTTGTAATATTGAAATCAGTATTATTTTCTATGATGACGTTATTTTCTATTAAATATTACTGTTAATTAGTATTTGGTTTTGATTATTAATGATTATGACGTTATAGCCAAAAAATATTTTAACTCAATAGATTTTAGATACCAGTTTCTTAGTTGTGACTTGATAACTATTTACCTAATTCTAAATGCTAATTCTACTCAAACTTATTAAGTTAATCATGATTATTTATTTTACAGTATTTATGGCTTCTCGGGGTAAATTTATGATAAAATTAGCCGCGAAAGCTTTAGAAACCGAATATGTTTCCACCTCTGAGCAACAACTCCTAAAAGAAGATGGTATGCAAATTTGGCTTAGAAATTTAATGTATACTTTAGATGGGGACTATTTTAAGCTGGTTGAGAAACAAACACATTGGGAGGCACATTACTTTCCGTGCTCATTCTGTCAACTGTTATTTATTTAGGTTCATCTAGTGAAAGAGCTTATTTTGTGGCTTGGGAATGGTGAGGGATAGCTCTCATAATTTCCTCAAACATGTAATGGAATTATCCAATCTATTTGTATTATTCTCTGTTCGTTTTGAATTTTGCTATTTGATTTGAAATAGTTCCTAGTTATTATTATGAAATAATAATTAAATTTACTATCCTATTCATGCAATACAGAACCAGTACTAAAACCAGATCTAATGCAGTCAAATAATGACAAGTCTGATGTAGAGAAAAATAATATCATTAGCAACTCCTGTAGTACTATCTGTAGTGGATCTTGTTCGGAATCCGAGTCATCATCTGAGGGTAAACTCACTGTTTATTTTTCTAATAATCTATTTTATTAATTTTACTATCAGTGACATTATTCCATTATTTTTGAACCAATATTATCGACTACTGTGTAGTAACTGATTTATTGTGTATAGTTTCTTTGTTTCTTTTTTAGATTGTGAGGATTTGATGAATTATCCAACATATACAGAAAAGAAAGTTGATGAAAAATAGAGTAGTGAAGATGATTATAATGAATGTAACCAGAAGGAGGCCAAAATCATCGTTTCTGATTATGATAATAAACTCAGTACCAATTCTAACAACTTTGCCCCTAGCGTTGCCAGTACTTCATTCAAGTCATCTCAAAGTAACTCAACTGATTTGTCGTTCAACTTGAGCTCAACCAATAGCTACACAATTTTGACGAGTCCATTAAAATAAAGGTAGAAAGCGCCACAGGAATGAAAGGAAATGGAAGAAAAACCTGTCTAAAAAGTTGAGTAATAGGGTGAAGTCATACGAATCCCACACTCCAAATAAAAGGTTGAAGAAAGAAAGACAAATGAAACTGGCATGTACGGACAATTGTAAACTTAAGTTTTCATTTAAAATAACTGAGGAACAACGCCAGAAAATATTTGTTGGTTATTGGAGTTAGGTGATATTGAGAGACAGAGGAATTTTATTCAAAATAATATTCAAGTTGTTCAACCAAAATACCGTTATGTTCGTGAAGGTGTTTCCAGAAATAAACGCCGAAATAATAATGCTTTTTACTTTCATCTACAGGAAAGGAAAGTTAGAGTGTGTAAGCTTTTCTTTAAGAATACATTTGATATAAATGATAGGCCAATAAGAACAGCGTTAGAAAAACAAAATAAGGTTGCTAATACTTTACTCGAGGAAGACAAACGAGGGAAACATGGAAAACATCCCAAACTTGATGAGACCATCAAGGATGGTATTAGAGAGCATATCCGTTCAATTCTACAAATTGAAAGCCATTACACACGCGCTAATACATCCAAGCATTTTATTGATGGTAGTAAATCAATTGCAGATATTCACAAAGATTATGTTACAAATTGCAAGGAGAAAAAGGTTTCATTTGGTAACTACGTGACATTCTACAGAGTTCTTACTGAATTCAATATTCCATTTTTCCAACCAAAAAAGGATTTATGTTATGTATGTACAGATTATGATAATGCTGAAGTTGAGGAAAAAGAAAACCTGGAAGATAAACATAAACAGCATTTGTTTGAAAAAGAATTATCTCGTTCAGAGAAAGATGAAGATAAAGGTAAGTCTGGTATTATACTTGCTGTGTATGACCTACAAGCTGTTTTCCAATGTCCAAAAGCTGATGTGTCGTTTTTTTTATTACAAATCGAAGTTTAATGTATTTAATTTTACAATTTTACGATCTTCACAAGAATGCCACTGATTGCTTTGTCTGGGATTAATCTTGCGGTAACAGAGGTATTAATGATTTGGGTACCTGTGTTTTCAAGTACTTGAAAAAAAAATCAATAGGTGAAAAAGAGGTGGATGTAATCTTTTACTCAGACAATTGGGCCGGTCAACAGAAAAACAATTTTATGATTTTGTTGTACATGTTTGTAGTGCAAAGATTTGATAAAATCATGTCCATTACCCATAAATATTTGATAAAGGGCCACACACAGAACGAAGGTGACTCAGCACGTTCACTAATAGAAAGACAAGTGAAGAAACAACTGAAGAGTGGACCCTTGTATACTCCTATTAGAACAGCTAGAGAAACAGGGGAACCGTTCCACGTGTATGAAATGTGCTCAGAAGACTTTTACGATTGGGAGAATGTGACAACCCAGATGGGAGTCAATATAACAGTGAGTACAAAGAATGAGGCAGTGAAGTTGATGGACATAATAGTTTTGAAAGTCCAAAAAGACTTCCCACGAGCCCTGTTTTACAAAACGTCGTATGCCGAATCACAGTTTAAAGAAGCTATTGTTATAAAAAAAGAAAAAGGAAAGTGTAGAAGTTGAATTAAAGAAGGCCTATGACCGCAAACCTGAAATTTCCGAGAGGAAGAAAGCTGACCTTTTGGATTGCTAAAGAAAAATTTAATCCCAAAATATTACAGTTCCTTTTATAATGCTTTGTAATAGAATAAGAAAACCTAATGTACTGAGTATGTTAATTCAATTTTCATAAATGTTTGTATTAAAAAAGTTATGAATGAGATTACAAATTACTAATGTAGGAATGTTTGTTTAAACGTTTTTGTGTTGGATTATGTTAATAAAGTATTGTCAGTTTACTATTTTCATTATTTTTAATTGACTCAGATTTCTAACTACCAATAGAATCATCCTTATGAATCATTAAAAATTATCAAATGCCAAATTTTTTTACTACAACGACACAATTACAAATAATTCGAAGTTGAAAAGATAAGTTTGAAAAAAGTTTTTTACAACAATGACATAACCTCAAATAATTCACAGTTGAAAATAATATGTTGCTGGAAGAATGTCATAAGTAAAAAAGGGTTGCTTTTAGGGGTAGGTTATACTAGCAAATGATAATTATTTGTATTGAATGAACAGATAATGATACCTTTAATAAAATGTTATTAGTGCCCATGATAAATAGTAATATTTTAAAGAGTAGGGAGAACTTTTATTAATATTAAACTTTGAAACCCCTTTCCTGAAAAATCACGTTTATTGAGTTATGTCATTCTTCTCGCAAATGAGCGATATATATAATATGTTTTATTATTCTTAAAACAATGGAATTTATTTCAGCAAGTATCTTGGTGTTGATGGTGCCTGTTGGTGCTATTTTATCAGGGATTATCATGGAAACCTATGGCAGACTTAATGCTATTAGGTTAGGAGCAATTCCTGCTATCATTGGTTGGATTATGATTGCTTCAGGAAGAAATTATACGGTTCTACTTATAGGAAGAATGTTCACAGGAGTGTCTTCAGGTATGTTCATTGGCTGTAATTGTATTTATATCTATAGATATATAGATAGATAGATATAGATATAAACCTCTGTGGACTTAAATTTAACAATTTGTCCAAGGACATTTAAATAATATTCTATAATATTTGGTTTGTTTCATGTTTAATTTAATAAATGTTACAATAATGCACCTCTAATGTATGCTTATTTTGATGTGCTTTTAAACACATCAAAAACATTTTACATTCCTTTACATCCGTTTCCTTCTTCGAAATCTTTTTATGAGTGAAAGACGAAGTTGACCGAAAGTTGAAATAACTTATTTATAAATATGCTTAGCCACCAATAATACTCCTTATATTTCTCTCTCTCTCTCTCTCTCTCTCTCTCTCACACACACACACACACACACACACACACACCTTTCCTAATTAAAAATGTAAGAACATCTAACACAACCCTGGTCAAATTACGGTCCGTCATGTGTGTTCATGCGGTAAGCAAGCGATAGCTACTGTATTTATCTATGAAAAATAATTTTGTACTAAATATACCAGAATCAAAAAATAATCTTTAGGAATAAATCGTCATTTCTATAAAACACACACCATTTTAAAAATCTCAACTACTAAATTTACACCTGACATTAAATAAATGATTAAAGAGGTGAGAAATTGTATTCATATAATAAATTTTGATTTATTTGGAAATCATTTACTTATTTTTACATGCTATTTTCCTCTTTTATGTTGTACATATATAACATTGTTTTATAATAAATTGTGTCTACCGAAACATATTTATTATATTTGTCAGCCCATTCTTATAATCTCATTCTAAATATGACCCTTTAGGCCAAAAATTTGCCCATGTCTAATCTAATAATTAATTAAAAACTGCAAAAATCTATTTTTATAAAATAATACATGCCTTTCATATTAATGATAGCTTTTAAAATTGTATATTTGTTTTCATTATTTTGTTGCATTAAGTGTCCTGATGCTCATTTTAGAGTGTTTCTATCATTGGCTGCATAATCTGGAACTCTCACAGCCAATATAAATCGAGACATTAAAGATAGATTTTTTTTTTTTTTTTTAGTCGCTACGAGAAATAATTTTATTTTGATTACCAATCCTTAAAAATACACAACTATTGTAAATATATCTCTTATCTTTTTTCTTAAAAATTTACGGCTTAAATACCAAATAATATTTATTTTTCAAGTCTAAAGGAATTTAGTCAATCTTTATAAAGGTACAAAAAACAGAATCCATGCTATCTTTTAAATCGTAGGCTATTGTTGACTCGGCTTCTTTCTTCTCGAAATGAATTAAACTGAGATTACACAAAACAATAAATGTACGTGTTGTTATCTCACTCAGTACCAAGATAACAAACTTAAGAGATTTTGAGAACAAAGTACTGAGAACGATATTTGGGCTGAGGGATGAAAAAATAGGAAGGTTAAGAAATGAACGTAATGAACAACTTCATTGCTTGTATTCAACGTCAAACATATTAAGGATAATCAAGGTGCGTTATATTAGGGTGATTACAGGCTTGTACACAATATTTTAGTAGAGGAACCTGAAGAAAAAGACCTCTTGGTAGTCCAAGACGTCGAGAAAGTGAACATGGATTTGAATAAGGTTGGCAAGGGATTGGATGGAGATGACTCACGGTAGATATTTAGTGAGCTAGAATGGAATAGCTCAGATAATTAAATTTGGTTCCCAGTGAGCTGTAGTATCTCTAAAAGAGAAAGAGTGGAAAGGGTGAAAGAGCGATTCTTAAATTGCATTTAACTTTTAATGTTTTTGTGAGGAAACCATTTGTACTCTTTTGATGAACAAACATTTTTTCTAAAGTAAATATATTTGGGTACCTACCCTTAGACTTTCATTGATATAAAAACCTTGCTCATTTTTAAGTGTTAAACCGATATATTTTAAATTGAGCTTACGCTATTTTAGAATGTCCAACTGGTGGTATGCAAACATTTATTTGACCATTTTATTTTTTTGTCTTATCTGTATGCACATGCCGTACAAGTACAGACAGTCCACTATAGGCTTGGGTCAAGGCTGATAAAGAAACAATGGATTAAAATATAAAATTATTTCAAATTGGTTGCATTTTGCGCAAATTAACAAAAATAGTAGTTGTTCGAAACGTATTCATGGCTCTCTCCTCGAGAGATTAACACAGTCGAGCACCTTAAGTCTTGTTCCTGAATCTCTGGTGAATTTTAAAGTTTCGACACTGTTTATCGGTATATTTATTATTATTATTATTAATTTTATATATATATATATATATATATATATATATATATATATATATATATATATATATATATATATATATATATATATAAGCACTAAGTCCTACTACCTTTTCAGGCTATACGCACAGTATCTTAAATCAAAACTCACTTTGCTAGTTGGGGACTCAAAACCCCAGTGAGTTTTCTTTGCAAGTGGATGTAAACTAATGTAATTCCAGAGCCGTTTTTTGATAGGTCTTACCGTCTAGCCCCAAGAGACCTCCAAAGAAAGGTCCACACTAACTTTAAAGTTGCTCCGCCATTGTGAATTTTTTTGGGGGCTTAAAAATTAAAATGTTTAACTTTTTGGAATTTTCCCGTTGGTTAAAGGCTCGAAGCTGTAAGTTTGCCAAATTTCAAGTTTCTAGCTCATCTGGAAGTGGGTAAACATTAATGTCAGTGAGTGAGTCAGCCATGTGGCTTTATAGTAGTATAAATATAAACACTAACACTATTTCTTTTTTAATTAAAAGAATAATTGCTTATATGTACCTAATTGTAAAAATGCAGGTAAATTTTAATCTTGATAATATTCATGAAATAATTACTCAATTACTCACATTAACAAATCATCCGTTGTAACTTTACTATAGCGGGAACCTAGGAGCTAAGGTGATTGTCTGATCAAAGGTATTTGAATAAAGCTTTGAGTGATGCATTCTCAGTATTTTACTGTAAATTGGTCTAATATCAATATGTAATAGTCTCATCTGGAGGAAGTAAGGCTGTCTTTATACAAGTTATTTATCCCTGTGGTTTTTATTCTCCAAATGGATGCGGTTGCAATTCCTCTAAATGACCTCATTATTTCTACCTTTTTAATTAGCCTGTTAATATATCGATATTGAAAATAAAAAAATAAACTAAACACTCATTTAATGAATTTAAATAAATCGGTGATGTTACGACTGATAGATTGAGACGGGGTGGATGAAGACCTAATCTTTCAACTTGTGTTACCGCACAATGACTTTGTGGCCATGATTATGGTATAATCGTACAGAAACATGTCTGCAAGAATTTAATCGGCTTTCTTTTAAACGCCAATCACCTGCTAAAGGAGTAATGGGACTAAACAAGAATAAGACTTAGATTCTACACTTAACTTATATCAATCACCAAAGTTTAATCACAGTTCAAGACCTTACAATCACATTCTTTTGTATCACTTTGAAAGACGCTATACTTACGAGGTTGATTGTATTTAACTATTCAACATCAGTGTTTGAATGTAAACTATGGGTTATCCTCAACTTTTGTTCTAGATATTTTAATATGTTGTACATGTTTTTTTTATTTGTCGTCAGTTTATGGTCTAGTAATTGTTGTTGATTTTTTTTTGATACATTTTTAAACTTATCATGATATATTTAAGCACAGCTTAACCGGTTTTTTAACATTGAAGTAAATCAATTTCAACCTTTTAATAATTTTTAACATTTTATTAATTCATCAGTGTATGATATCCTTTCACTTTATATTGCTAATCTTAAGTTTTTATATAAGTACTAACCATAATTATATATTTTATTCATGAAAATTAAAAATGTAATCAAATCGGCTCTTTGCTCAAATTTGAGCATGTTAAAATTTATCTTATATGAAAATGTATTGGTTTACCTTAATCTTAATGTTTGGTTGAATAGTAATCCTATATATTATTTATGTTGTCAACTTCCCTTCTCTCAACTAATACAAAGCCTATAGCGATGAATAAGTTATCAGAGGATAGAATTTTTTTACCAACTTCTGACATAGCATACTCAGTTTACGTTAAAACACATCGTTTAAAATATAATTAGAAAGAATAATATAACAATATTTTTGCATCAATTACAGTAAAATATGGGGTGACCTGGTGGTCTAGGGGTAAGGTGTCACACTTCTATGCTGGCGGCCGGGGTTCAATCCTCGGTCCCGGCAAAAATTTATCTGATTACCAAACCCTTCCTTCACCTCTGACAAGACATCTTGTGAATGTGAGGAATGCCAGGTCTCCACCGTGGTTTGGATTCCACGTTAAACTGTAGGTCCTCCATTTCATCTCACAATCACCCTACCATTACACATTAGCGTAAGTGCGTATAACCCGAACGGGTAGTAAGACGCGGTGCTAATAATAATATAATAATACAGTAAAATAAACTTTCTTTGCTATTTTGTGTATTTGCTGAGTATTTAATTTCAACAACCCAACAAAAGCAAAGAATAAATCATTTTGTGTGTGTGTGACGGGGAAGGGGGGGGGGGGCGGAGGTTGAGTGTTCAAAAGTTCTGCAAGGGTTTATTGGCTAGTAATATATGATAACAGTTTTAATTTTGATATATGAAATATCTAGATATATTTAAATACATATTTTATTCGAAATGTGACTGGATGAAATATGTATTTGAAAATAGAATCCACCATCTATAAATTACTCACCAATGCACTTAACTTCAAACCACTTCGGATGATTCTATGATAAATATCATACCTATCTCCTCATTTAAATTAAATATTGCTCTGTACCCTTTATCTACTCTATAAGGTACCAATCTTATCTTGTATTATTGCTCTATGGTATAGTTCATAATGTAATCCATTAAGGTAAGACATCTACGTTTCTAAGTAAACCTAATGTACAGGAAGATTTCAAAACTACACACTCTGCCTTAAATCATGATTTATTGAATTGAATAATGTAACGGGGCACAGAATTAGTCCAAGCAGCTTGGTCATACTAAGTTAGCCAAACATAATACCCCAAGTTCGATTCCCGTGTTTAGATGTAATTTTAAACATATATTTGAATAATTGGTATAGAACCATATATATATAAATAAACAGTTACATCTCGAAATTCGTTAAAAGCCAACTTCACTAGGTAAAACTAGTTCCAGAAAATCCACTCAGTCAAAACCACTCTTAGCTAGTTATTTCTAGAATTAACTGTATATCGGTGACATTGAGCTAAAACTGAAAAAAAAATATTGGATTGATGTTTTTAGAATATTAACCAGGCAAAACTAATCCTTACTAGAACCATCAGTTAAAAGGGTTTTTGCAGGTTCGCACTTGCACCGGAGGTGTGGCGTGCTACCAAAGCTATACCCGGCTTAGCACTTCTTTGGTTTTACATGACAGCTAGCCGAAACTAGCAGATGGTATCAGTTATGTCAACATCGTCTGAAAGTAACTTTTGTCAACATATTTGGAAATAATTATTATTTATTAATTACTACTATTAGTATCACTCAAAATATTATCAATCACTTTTAACAATACTTCCCGAAAGATTACAGTATAATTTTACTTTCCATAATCAAATTTAAGAAAAAAAGTCTAGTAATTTCATTTTAGTTTTTCTTTTAACTCTTGTGGCAATACAGGTTAAATAGAGCGTGAAATTTTACATTTAATGGTATTATATTCAGTTATTAATATTTTTATAGCTATCCTCGCATATCTTTAACATAAATTAATGGTTTGTGATAATAAAGAGGAAAAAACCTTCAAAATGTTTGTGAAATAATAAAGTTTAAATGTTGTAAACACGAGGATTAATACCTTTCACCGCCTAGCTGGCAACGGTCCTCTTTTTTCTACGTCATCATCTGGCAGCTTCTATCCAGTGGCCATATTTGTTTTCAGCATATAAAGTCACTTTTAACGATCTCTTGCTTTTAATAATTAATTTGAATTAAACAGCAAAAGAAAATTTCAATATTAAGCAACTAATGAAACGGTTATTCCAATAACCAAAATCTAACAATTTTAAAATACAGTGTAATGTAATTGATTTGCCCCTAAAGAATATGTGAAAGCATTGACAATAATATCGTCCTAATTTTATAAACGTATCTTATTTCATTTAAATTATAGTATATTACGTGGTGCTTAAAGCACTTCTTCTTCTAAGAAGGCAAAAGCCATTGATCAGTGACGTCATGCACGTGACATTAGTCAAGTCAGTTTGACAATATAAGATTTTAAAATAATAACTTCCTCTTCTCGAAAATTCGAATAGAGATTCTAAAAGATAACTTGAGTCAGTTTCCGGCCCTCGAAGCTTCTAGTGACACCGAGATGTTTTTGTTTTGTATTTTGTTTTTCTAAACTAAACCTTCTCGAAGCTTCCATGAGCAATGGATATATACGAAGGATGGTGCTATGTAAGGACAGAACTGACAGAACTCACTTGGCGTCCAGTACTGCTCACTACTCACTAGTCACTAGCACAGCTCCTGTCCGCGATCCCTACAATAGGCCGCGTATATATTTCGACGATATGATCTATTTTCTCTAGAAACAAACTGAGATTTAAAAATAAAAACATGTCAACATAAAAAGTGTGTATTAATTATACAATAACTCTTTAATTGGCGCTAGATCACGGGGCTATAAATACCAATTAACTCACAACATCAAAAAAACCGTACGGATTTAATTAGTGCTCGACCACGGGGCAATTACCAGCTAATTAAACGGTGTAACTTCAATCGACGCTCAACGCGACGAACCAGAACATCACAATTGGCGCCCATCGCGGTGCAGTAAAACAGAACTTCACAATTAGCGCACAACGTGGGACCCGTAATTCTAGAACTTCACAATTGGCGCACAACGTGGGACCCGTAATTCTAGAACTTCACAACAGTATAACATTGAATTATCGTGTAAAATAAATTTAATAAAACCCATGCGTGAATCAACCAGTTGAAAAACAAAATATTTTATATTTGAGTACTATTGATTTATATTTAGGTGTGTCTATGCTACCCGTTGATAATTTTATTACAAATTTGAATAGTACAGTGTCTTTTTTGAATATTAATTCGGCTAGTTAGTAATCTGTGTGTTCTTTTGTGAATATTATTTCGGTGTTTGAGCGTGTTATCGGATAATAAATGGTTTTCGGTGATATTTGAATAATTATTTATCTAATATAACACTAAAGCGTATGATAAAATAAAATAGTGAGTGTTTCTCAGTGATCGATATACATTATTCGAAAATTTAGGTGTATCAAGACTATAAAATAAATCTTTTAACCCCAAGATTGTGTTGTGTTGCCCTCTAGGCTAAACCTCGAGTTTTAGAATTTTTATAGTAGGCCTATTCCAAAAAAACCTGTGAAGTGTAATAAAAATTACTTGCGAGTCTTTCACCAGTGTTGATTAAATAAATACCAGACTAAGACGTCAAGTTATAAGTTATTGTATTTTTATTAGAGACTTTGTTACAACTGTTTAAGAGGAGTGAATCTAAAATAGATTTTTTTAATTCTATATTGTGTCCCGCACAGCGACGTTGGTAAGTTTGTTTGTTTATTAATTGTCTTTTACAAAATCATGAATATAACAGTAATTTATCATAGATTTTCGTACAAATTAAGTCTAAAGTTTTCTTCATGGTTCTTTAATTTCATTTTACGTAGTCCATGATTATGGTATTTTTATTCCGAAACATGTCGGAAGAATATAACTCAGCATCATTCTAATGGCTGATTATCACAAGGAGTAATGGGATTGAACCAAGATAAGGCTTAGATTTTATAAATAATCTTAAAATAAAAATTATTATATTTTTCATAAACGTTGTAACTAGAACATTTTCATTACTTTATTAAACCTTATTGGAGATGCTAACCCACTAATTCAATTTTATTACCTAATTTAAAACACTATTGATCTTTAAATTTTGTTTTTGTCCTTAATTTGTTGTATCAAGTTTTAAATCAATCTTTTGAATATTAAAAGTCACTTAATTCATATACTAATTTTAAAACTATCTAATTCATTCAAATGGAAAGCTATATATTTTGTTATAGATATTCCTGAGTTTTCACTCTAAGTTCTAAGTTTATTACCACTCCTTACTTTAAACTACTTTAGAATGTTTTCTGAAACGTATTATTATTATTATTATTATTATTATTATTATTATTATTATCACCACTTCTTACAACCCGTTCGGGTTGTACGCACTTACGCTAATGGGTAATGGTAGGGTGATTGTGAGATGAAATGGAGGACCTACAGTTTAACGTGGGATCCGAACCACGGTGGAGGCCTGGAATTCCACAAATTCACAAGTTGTGATTAATACACGTCTTGTCAGAGGTGAAGGAAGGGTTTGGCAATCAGATAAATTTTTTCCGGGATTGAGGAATGAACCCCGGACCCCAGTACAGAAGTCTGAGACTTTAACCCTAGACCGCCAGGTCACCAATATGTTGTAATACTGTTAAAAAGGCTTATGATTGTTTTTTTCTTCTATGTGTAGTAATAGACATTCAGACTTCTTACATTTATAATGTTGTTAATAATACTAATATTAACAAAAAAAATGTATTTTTTTTATTAAAAATTATTTATTCATTACAATAAAAACTAATATGGAATTGAATGTTAATTTTTTTTAAATTTATATTCTTGAAAAAATTAATAATTAATACTAGGCCATCAACATTTCAAGGTCAATAACATATAGAAAATAAATAAAACAGTCATATAGGTTTCTTGTATAGACCTAAAATTTATCTGTCAGAAGTGACAGCTGCTAAACACATGTTTTTGCAAATCATATGGTTCGGCGTAGGGATACATAATTTGGTCTAGTAAATTTTCAGAGCTGTCAGCTGTGAGCTGTCAGTCAGCACCAAAGAAGTGGTGTTGGAAGTATATGTTCATCCTTCTACCGGCCTCACTTTGTTATTGGTTGACTGATGCTTGTGACTCGGTAGTTTTTGTTTTTGACAGTGTTTATAACCTGTTTATTTTTCGTTGTTTCTAAAGCATGGATATTTAAAATCAATATATAAATGTTAAGGGTAGACGGTGAACGTGTGTTTCATGGAGCATTTATTTAATTCAGAGAAAAATAAAGAGCACCTCTACAATTTAGAGACAAGAGATGCTTACAATCATATTTTGACGGAGGTTGAAGAAGCAAAATCCCCACCTTTCTAATACCATCTATTGAAATGTGGAGGTACTATCGAAATTGGTGAAGTGATAAATTTGTCTCAGGAGGTGAAACCGTCAAGTTATATTTACCAGTCGAATAAATCTACAATGTTATTGAAGCGGCTCATGTAGCTGTAGGACATTGAGATCGAGACAGGCTGAAAATGAAAACTTGAAGAAAATATATCAATTTATTATTGATGTGAGAAACCTGCTAACTGAAAAAGAAATGCTTGGTTCGCAAGACCATTCTTCATTCGGAATTAACCAGCCACACTTCCAGATCAACCTCATTGATGTGCAATCTCGTGCTGATAATTGGTTTAAATGTATTATGGTATCTCAGGGCCATTTGACAAAGTTTGTTTCAGTGCGAGCATTACAAAACAAGAGGGCAATAGAGGCTTCCTACCAGTTGACAAATATCTTCCTGATATTTGGTGCCCCTTGCATTATGTAACGGCAGATAGTTTGTCGACTCATCATATCCGAACTAACTACATTATGGACAGAGCTAAAGATGGTACATGGTAAGACAAGGCATAGTCAAAACTAGGGTTTACTAGAACGAGCCAATCAGGACATTGAAACCATGGATGAAAGACAACCACTCCACAAATTGATCAAACTGTCTTGACTTTGTGAAATTTATGAACTAATCAATCGACATACAAAGCTGTGTCCAGTATTGAGCCAAAAGCTGGGATCCATACTTATATGCAGCCATCAGAACTAATAAAAAAAAGGTCCAGTATGAGGACAAACTTCTAGAAGTCATCGTGCAGTTAAATGCGGAGGAGGGGAAAAAATGACCAACGAATAGGAGGAGGAGGATACTCTTGCGCTCAGTCAAAAATGTCTTCAGTTATATAGTTAGCTCATGAAAATGTATCAGAACAAACTTTTAATATGATTACATTTATTTGTGATGTAACACATCTTCCAGTTGATGTTGGGTGTAAAGTAATCAAACATTTACTGGACGGGGACAGATCATAAGCAGACATTTGAAACATCGTAAGAGTTGTGCTTGAGAAAACTAAGATAGTCTGTACAAGATTGGGACAAAGGTTGGAGTGCTGGATAAATTAAATTGCAGGTATATTCATTATATTTTAAAGTTTAAATTAAACCATAAACATAAAGTCTGATGGACTGTAAGCACTTTATATTTATTTCAGATCTGAATTTTACGTTTCCCCTCAACTGTTCTTGACGACTGAACAGATACTCTATCACGAACTTTCTTTGAGGACTGCAACGAGGAAAGCATATATAGGAACAGAACAAGGGTTTGTACGCTGGTTACGCTCGAAGAAATGTATTTCTATGTGATGCTTATGCAGGAAATAGGGAAATATTTTCTTTTCGAAATGGCTAGCTGCACACCTTATTGCAATGAATGAAAAAAAGGGTGTAATAATAATAATAATAATAATAATAATAAAACTGTGTTATTCTCAAATAAGTGTTATTATTTGTTCCTAGAGATTTTTTTTTTTGCCTAACATTTGTTTTTAACGTTGAGACATTTCAGTCAATATTATTTTTAACTAGTTAGTATGTTTACAGTATTTTTAGTGGATTCTAGTATAGCTAACTGCATTGTGATAGTTCTAGAAATAACTGGTTAAAGCAGGTATTGACGAAATGGCTTTGCTGGAACTAATTTTAACTAGTGAATTCGGGAAGTAACAAACTTTGGATTTTAACTGTAAAATATATATTTCCTATTTGCTCAAAAGTTTATATTATTAATTTGGTCCATTTTTAAAGCCTGCATAAATTGGAAAAACTATCAGAAGAACGAAATACGTTTGATATAGCGCTGATTTCCTTTAAATATTTAATTAAAGGTGTTGCAGTGCTCAGAATAATCGCCACAAATCAGATTCACTCTATACCGGCAACTGTATAGTTATATCTTTAAGGAGTTTCCCCAACTACTTTTTTTTTTTAAACCGATTGACCCCTGTGTTCGACTTTAGAGGACTCAAAAGGGGACAACCCCTCAAGGAGGTAGAATCTGTCACTCCTCATAACAAGATTTTATCTTTACTCCTTTGTCTCAATGAAAACTGTTGACAGATTTTAAAGCTCTTTCACTAAGGCCGTTTTGAAATGGAAAGGGGGGGGGGGGGATAGTAGTCCGTAGCCATTCAAACTTCCCCAACCCCGAAACTTTTTTTTCTCTTTAGTTTATTGTGTGACAATACAATACACTTGTTTAAAAGTGATAAAGTGTTACTGTGGTCGATTACCAAACCAAGTGTTCAAGAACTATCAAGTAGCCAGTTGAATCTGGACTAAAATATAATAAAAACTGCGGTATTCAGAATAAGAATAAGTAGGGTGAAGGGGGCCGGTGAATTATAATGAACACACTTTTATTTTGCCCCGAATCTCCACTACCCCTCCAGCTTATTTGCATTTTAATTACGCTAATGTGGCCGGGATGGATAAGGTAGAGTTCAGAGGAAAGGTATTTGTAATTGCTTGGAAGGAGAGTGGAAAACTATTTATAAAGAATCACTTTCAGTATATCCCACCATTATTTAAATCTTGACCTTCCCGTCATCAGTAAACCAGACTACATGAACTTTATATTTTAGTCTACGTGTCCACCGGTATGGGTAAGAACACAACCATGAAGTCAGCTTCATTGATCGGATGGTCTAAGACAGGGATGGAAAACCTTTTCCAACTAGTGTGCCAATTAGTCTGGTTCATTAGTTTCAATTGTCTAGTGTGCCACCTGTTATTTTCCTCATAAACCCCGTCTTTAACTTCCAACTTCCAAATTATATTTTATAATATGTTATTTAATTATTAGATTGCATCACATGCAAATTGTGAATACATTGGACTGCATGTTCAGTGATTTTATTTTGCAAATACCGCAAATTTGTATTTTAAAAGTAGGAAAGTTTTAAGAATAAGATATATTTTACTTTCACCCTAACAATTATTTGTAAAAGAATAATAAGCCCATAGAATTAATATTAACACACTTCTTTATTAAATCGTAATGTTATAAATAATAAAGAATTAAAAAGCAATATTGACCCTGGGCTTTAAGTAAAATCTCATACTTATCACACATTTAGTGTGAAACTTGTTGCCTACCGTAATAGCCATGTCATTTATATTAGGTTAATAACATGTTGGCTCTAATAACACGCGAGATGCACTTAGGTCTGAACCAAGACGGTTTGTAACTGTTCACTTTACAAAGATTATCAAAGATAAAGTACAAGACCTGTAGATTAAAAAAAAAATTATGTTCACGTGGCGTGCTACCAAAATCGTGTTCGCGTGTCACCTAGTGATCCGCGTGCCATAGGTTCGCCATCCCTGGTCTAAGGTGTAACTCTCACAACAGGTTGGTTTGCTGGCAAGAGGTAGATCATAGTTTGAATCCCGGTCGGACGTGCTGAGGGTGTGGTTTTTTACAAGTGGTTTTCCACTCAACCTCCATGCAAATGAGGGTGTACTTCTACTTAAATATAGCTTCCTCATACTTAACACGTGATTTAAGTATAGTCCAGAGACGTATAACCCGAACTGGTAGTGAGACGCAGTGACAAAAACTTAATTGTTTACTGCATCACTTTCGTGTTAAACTGGATTGCTAGTGATGGGAATATCGGAGTTTGAATCCCAGTCGGGTGTATCTAAGTGGGCGAGAATGTTCTTTCTAAATGGTTACCCACTCTTCCTCCGCTTAAATGCTGGTACATTTCCTCTTAGTATCTACTATCCTTATTACTATTCTATTAGCATAATTAATGAATGCGTGCATACAACCCAAATGGCTACTAAGGCGCAATGAGAAAAAACATAGGTATAATAAAATATAATATATTTAAATATATATTAAGAATCTATAATAGTTTTATTTGGGTCATCAACCAATCAATTAGAAAATACTTTTGAAAATTCCAAAAATGAAATAGGATGATTCACTAGCTGGCAAGTAGTTCTAGTCCCAATAATTATTCTCAGTATAGTTAATAAACACAAAATATATTTTATCAAACTGAATTCTTATTTTAAAATTGTAATAGTATTTTATTACTAATCTTTCACGTGCATTTCTCTAGAACTACTACACTTCAATGAACATGTAACAATACCAATCTTTTTAATGAGTCCTTAATAATGTTTTATCATTTCACAAGAATGTTTTATACTCCTTGGGTGAGGGTGTATTAACAGTACAGAGACAACCAAAACATCACACTCACAGTTTATGTTTCCTAACGCGTCTTACTACCCGATCAGGTTATACGCCTATGTACTAATTACGCTAAGAGGTTATGGATGAGGTAGGTGTCATGTATAGTAAGTGCACGCACATTTGCGTGAAGAGAGAGAGAGAGATATAGGGGGGGGGGGGAACACATTTTTAGGAAAAACACTCTCAGTGCACCCAACCGGAATCGAACCCCAATCTCCCAGTCCTTGGCAGTTGAGTATAACACGAGAGAGCGTGTTAGACCGTGCGGCCATCGATGCTGGTAAAATATTTATAAAATGGCAATAGAAATTTGGTTCCAAATTTGTATCTTGGGAGTATTTTACATGAAAAATAGCACTCGATACTTTAAAGACATTTTACTGATGAGTGAATTTTCACTAATGGACTAGATGAGAAAGGTTGTATGATAGTGCCATACCATTTATTATGTTTATTTGTAGTGGTACCTATGCCTGCTTAACAAATTGCAGTTACTTATCACACAGAGAAGTAATAGAATGTATTAATTTTGGAAATGTTGACCCCCCCCCCCCCCACACACACCACTCCCTTCTGCCAATTTCCTTAACTCCCACTTAGAAATTTCAAATTTTAAGATTTATTTGATTAACTTGAGGGGTCCTTATACATGATCACAAATTTACATTTTCTCTCACACCAAAAAGTTAGTTCTTTATATCCCCCCCCCCCCCCCCCGCTATTCCCATACTTCCTGGGGACCCATCTTTAATACTTAAAATGGTTATTCGGCATGGTGCCATTTACTTTGCTCCGAATTTTCATTATTTACCTATTTACCACACTGGGACGTAGTTGTTTCTATTAGTTTTAGAAATTTAAAACCATCCCCCCATTCCCTAGGATTTGAACTACCATTTAAAAATGTTAATGTTCAATACTCATTTGGCTATTTTGAGTTGTTTCTCTATCTGTCATCCAAATTTTAATTTTCTGCCTCAGTCGGTGAGTAAGTTTATGTTAGTCTATGTTCTAAAACCTACGATACTTCACTGTATGTCTATATTCCAAAACATTATTTGCTAATGAGACTTGAAAATAAGATTTAAAGTTGATATATTTGAATAGTGTCATAAAGATCTTGACACTGTTCTCTGAAAAATAAGGTGCACAAAAGAAGACATCCGTCTCAATACGCTTAGTATATTTTATCTTACTAACTACAAACATTCATACAGACAGATAGACACAATCGACTATAGTACAGAAAGATTTAGAGTATGTATAGCTAAGTCACATTACCAGTCCATACATCGAGTCCAAGTGGACTCTGTTGAATTATGAAGAGTCTACCATGAACTCTCACTTGTGTATTTGAAAGAGTTTATTAAGTTTTCAAAGGTTAAGGTTTTTTTATTAAGTTGTTTACATAAACAGACGCATATTCGTTTTGATCCTTATGTATATTAAAATTTCAGTCAACCATAGATTTGTCTCAAGTTTTAGTTTAGATCATAGATATTTTTAAATCTCTTTTTGAACAAGTTAGAACAATTATATTTAAGGCAGTTTTACTTCATTATTATTTTAATTGTATACAAACGGTTTTTAATAATATTTACTTGCATTAAAATGAAGATATCTGCACCGGTAGGCAGGCGGAATAGACATCACTGACAAGCCTCGTCTAGTATTGTTTTTCTCGCGAGGAGGAAGTCTGGTTTCGAATCCCAGCCGGGTGTACAGAGTGTGTTTTTTACATAAATAATTCCTCACTTTCACCCCACATTAATGTGGATACATTCACTCAAAATCCTAGCATCCTCATTACTACTTAATTAATATAATTAAATTAATACAGCCCGAACATATAATAAGATTATGAGCAAAACAATTAGACGGCTAATTAATAATATTTGTGATTTTCTAGATAAAATAATTATGTTCTATGGCATATATAGTATTTATTTATATTCACCTATAGATGCAAGTATTATTCACCAAAAATAACCGTTTAGTAATATTAATATATATAAATAATTATAATTGTGTGCATATACACACCACTGGATGTGAAATAATCGGTAGGCTCATGAGATTTATTTAGAGTTAAAAAATAATAATTATAAACTATTGTGTTATGAAGATCAGAGGGCCCAAGTTGTGGTGACACGTTTCGGACCAAACATTCATCACGAGAATTGTCCCTGTTAAAAATCGATTGGAGTAATTATAATTATTTATATGTATTTATATATTATAATTTATGAAAAACATAAGTAGTAGTAAGGAAGCAAAATTTAATCGTAATTATAATAATAGAATTCAATGTAAAGAATAGTTACAATGTGGGATAGAAATGCAAGCATGAACTTAACATTATCAAACAACTAGCCATTTCCAACGGATACGCCCATTATTTTGTATACTGCATCCTTCAGAAACAAAATGCTCAATTGAATAATAATATCACCTTAAACAAGTCTAATACTACTTCTAACATTAAAACTAAATGGATCAAATTCAATTTTACTCGAAAAGAAACTCATAACATAACCAACATTTTCAAAAAACATAAACTCAAAATATCTTTTAGCACCAACAAAATATTAAAAAATATATTAACAACTACAATCGCAATGAAACCAACCAATATCAAGAAAGTGGTATTTACCAACTCACATGTTATCGCAATTGTTTACATTGGTTAAACTGACGGGCGAGATTCGACTAGATTCTCTGAGCACTTAAGAGACTTCAAATACGAAAGAAACAAATCCAAATTCTCTGAACACCTTAAACTATCTGGCCATCAACCCACCCCATGAATAAATGAAACTAATTTATAGCTCTTCTAAAGGCACAACCATTAAGACCGCAGAGAATATCTTTATCCAAACTGCGCTACTTAACAATAAAACAGTTTTTAATAAACAAACCAACTTCGAAAACCAAACTCTTATCAATACTCTTAGAAAACTTCCCCAACACACAAAATTAAAATATCCTATGTGTTCCAGCCCTTCCTTCCGTAGTAGCAAATGACCGATTCGGGCCAGTGTCGTGAAGATTTGAACTTTCATTCTTCCCTCTTTATAATTTCCCCTTTTTCTACTCCTTTTTTGCCCCTTCGGTTTACATTTATTAACTTATTCATTTTCCTATATATCTACCTCTGATTTTAAACACTTTATTTTTTGGCTATCCCACCACCTTTGCATTTAACTTTCATTATCTTTGAATTTTACTTCTTCCAGAACAGTATAACCGTAGTTTACATTTACACATCCATTTCCAAATTAATTTAGTTCTATTCCATTCTCTGCTGAAGGAACTCATTTCAGGAATCTTTAATGGTAAATATATTTCATTTTCTACGAGATGTTGTCGGTGACCTGGTGGTCTAGGGGTAAGGTGTCAGACTTCTATGCTGGCGGCCGGGGTTCGATCCTCGGTCCCGTCAAAGATTTATCTGATTACCAAACCCTTCCCTCACCTCTGACAAGACATCTTGTGAATGTGAGGAATGCCAGGTCTCCACCGTGGTTCGGATTCCACGTTAAACTGTAGGTCCTTCATTTCATCTCACAATCACCCTACCATTACACATTAGCGTAAGTGCGTATAACCCGAACGGGTAGTAAGGCGCGGTGCTAATAATAATAATAATAATAATCTACGAGATGTTTCCCTTATTTAACACTTGTTCAGTAATTTTAGTCTCAGGTTGATTATATCGGCTAGCATTGGATTATTTGCACCACAACCTACGTTGATTTTGTCTTATTTAGTCCTAAGGACGAAACATGTCAATTAGTGATTGATTCACATTCAGCATCACAAGGAACAAGCGAATCTCAATCTCAAGATAAGATTAGAATTCAATTTTCAATTCAAATTTATTTAATTATTATTCTCTCCTATTTGACAACTGTCTACCTTAACTTTATAACGTGTCATTTTTTCATCATAATGTGTATTCAACTTTACTTGACTCATGTGTTATTATTACATGTATTTTAACATGTTTATTTTTATATTATATGTGAATTGACTCACATTTTTAATATGTTAAGATCTTTTTAGAATTTGTGAAGGACAGTAATTTAACGTTAAACTTTTCATCTAATCTAAGATTAATATCTTTTACATCATTTATCTATCCTCATTCAAATCATTGCTTTTACATCACTTTTATTATCATAAGTCTATTTATTAATTTGTTATATTGTGATTTTGACTAATTTTGTCAATATTGATAGCTTCTTAGATATTAAATACAGCATTAATATCTTAATTCTCAATTGATCTTAGACTCAGTACCATTTAAAACATATTTTCTATCCCACATTGTAACTATTCTTTACATTGAATTCTATTATTATTATTACGATTATTATAATTTAATTTATATATTTTAATACATTTATATATTATAATTTAATTTATATATTATAATTTAATTATATATTATAATTTAATTATATATTTTAATTTAATTTATATATTTTAATATATGTTTATATATTTTAATATATAGTATATAAATTATAGTACATATTAAATATATATCATAAATAGTTCATTAACACACAACGAAAATAGTTAATATAATCCTATAAGATAGATTATAATACTTCCTTTTTTTAATATTGTGATAAAAATATTTTGAAAAGTAAAATATTAAAGGAGAATGTCACTTGAACCACTAATAATTTAACTATCACAACTATAGCAGAACAATTATGTGTCCTATTCAATTCGAAATGTAATCGAGGATTAACAAATAACAACAGAACAACTTTAGACCCTTTCTCTTTGGTTTGAAAATAAAAAAATAACTTTGAGAACAAATGAGCTGTGTTGTTATTTCATTGAAAGAAAGATGGCAATATTTAGACTTGGCTATGAAAAGGTAAAAGAGCATCATTGTGCGATGTGACCAGCAGGAACTCATCCTAGACGCTACCTACTAGTCAAAGAACCTTTTAGTGAATGTAAATAATTGTTTGTAAGCTAGCTAATATTGAGAGAAGGTCATGATATTTAGCTCTGTAAAATTTACCAAACCTAACTTGAAGTGTTTAATTCCAAATTATACATTCTTGTTTATTTTAGTAAAACGGTTCGTTTGAAAAAAAAGTTTTGACGAACAACATGCGTATGTCAGCACCCTTAAGTATGTTTGTAAAACTTACTATATTATCTAAATGATTGCGCACTTTCAATTACATTTTTGTTTGGAAATATTTTCATCTTTGCCAGATGTTCAAATAAAATAAAATAAAATATAATAAAATAAATACTTAAATAATTAAATACTATAATAGAGCATTCGGCTGAAAATTAAACACAACTCTTGTGTCACGAAAATGGATACATTGGTTTTTATTAAATAAAATAGCAGTTAAAAGGAACTTTTAAATTTCATCTGAAAAGTTTTATTTCTTCTAAATACAAAATATACTTTTGTAATAATCTGAAATATTTATTTTAATTTATCAAAGATATTTAACGTGCACTTTCTTAACCGATTGATTATATCAGTACTTAAATTTAGAACAGACACGACATCGAACCCATAGCCATTAATTCATCACTGTTAAAGGGGAAACCTACAATTCATCAATTTTTTTTTGTCATGCCATGAATCGATTCCCGGACTTTAAGCTCAACAGACAAGCACACTACCAACTGAGCAAAGGTGACTGACGGCTTTAATTCCGTTTAAGTACTGTTTAGGTCCCAAATAACACAGTAAAAACCAATATGCTAGAGTTTAAATTTATTGCTTCCCAAAATATATTTATTTTCATAGCATGTGCAATAATCCTTAATTATTTAAAACATACATCACGGGTATCCTTACAATGATCTCGATTTTAAATAAACAATGCAATCTCTATTATCTATACTCATATTATAAAGAGGAAAGATTTTATTTTTTGTTTGTAATGGATAAACTCAAAAACTTACTGGACCGATTTTAAAAACTATTTCACCAATATAAAATTACATAATCAGCGAGTAAAATAGGCTATATTTTATTTTGAAAATTTAATTTATTCCTCATAAAAATGTCGATAGTATATTATATAGACGTTGTAAAAATAAAAGATGTTGAAGGTAAAGTGGGGTTGGTGAAGGGGGCCGGGGGGGGGGGGGTAGGGGTGAGGAAAGAGGAATGAGATGAAAATAGGGAGGATATAAAGAGAGAGGGGGCTATACAGTGATAGTAGGACTGTATTTTCAAAAAAATATAAGTAAAAAAAAGTTTGTTTTTATATTGACATGATGAATGATTTGAAGCTTTGTTTTACAGGAGTCTTTACAATATTTTGTTACGGGGAAGGGGGCTAGTTGGTAAATAAATGACTCATATTGGTTAAAGTTTAATTCGATTCATTGTATTTAAAATAACTATAGCAATGTTTGAACATACAACATGTGGGCTATGTTCTGATGGAAAAATATATATTATTATTATTATTATTATTATTATTATTATTATTATTATTATTATTATTATTATTATTAGCACCGCGTCTTACTACCCGTTCGGGTTATACGCACTTACGCTAATGTGTAATGGTAGGGTGATTGTGAGATGAAATGAAGGGCCTACAATTTAACGTGGAATCCGAACCACGGTGGAGGCCTGGCATTCCCCGGAAAAAATATAGTCTGAAACTACAAATTATATATTTAATATATACTTGGCTCATTTTATATTTTTGGTTTTACAGCCCTAAACAAAAAAAAACACCCTTCCAGCATTTAATATTTTAAAATAAAAACTTGGTTCATTAAATTATTCACATTGATATCAGCGTCCAACTACATCAAATAATTATGTTTGTTAATACAAAGATTCTTTGATGTATGGTCAACTTATTCGATTTATGTTTGTAAAATATCTTCATATTATCTTTTCTGAACACAATCGTGAGTTCTTTTAAGTGTACTTATTTATAGATTATTATAAAACTGTTTTTTTTCGAGCTGATGAATTCTTACCGTTTTCAACCAAATTAGTAATCTTTTACAATATCAAGAATAAATCAATAGTACTTTAGCAAGATTCATATTTACTAGACCTGGTGTGTTCACGAATGTGCCATGAAGACTATTTTAATGCAGTTAACAAGAGTGTTACGTATATTACTATTTGCTAACAGGGCAAAGGCTCCTTAATTCGAGTCCTTCACAATATTAGTTTTCTTACTTCTTTTGAAATAGTATTTACACACTAATGATTAAAGCATAAGAATAATATCCTAATATATAACTATTTTAATGGTTGACAAGTATTGAAAAGTGATGATTTTCGTTTGTTTTTTAGGAATGGTAACCAGTCCAGCTGTGGTGTATATAACGGAGGTAGGCACCCCTAGTTTGAGAGGATCTCTGATTTCATCCTGCCCAACACTAGCATCCCTTGGTATGTTCTAGCAAATTAATAAATTGGACACATTAACTACATTTCTATGCAATCATATGTTATAAATGAATAATATATTTAAATATTAAACTGATATTCCTATTAATGTGTATAATGTTCCATAAATGTCTATCCACTACCAGAAATGTGACTTAACAATAAAATAAGTTAAACATTCGTCCTATATTCACACACACCGCTGGCTTATATTAAAATAATGATGTTAACAGATTAGCTCTTGGCTTGGAACTAGCTTTACTGCAGTGAAGGTGTCTGACCTCTTCTTAGGGCTCAAGATCTAGATTTTTGCAACCGTCCAGATAACCATACCATATTAATGTTCTGTTAAACTTATCAAAGATGTTAACATTGAACCTTTATTATGATATATTTGATTTAGACAAGTTATTAAAATATAATAATATCAAATATTTATTTTAAATGCTATAAGTTTTGTCTTAAAGATACAAAGTTAAGATGTCAGCTATATACTTCAAGAGGTATCATTGATAATGTTGTATCAAACATTGAAACATTGACTTAATATAAACTGGGATTTAAGCAACCTTTAAAAATAAAAAATAAACATTTATGAAAAACCACCCCCAGCTCACTCGACCGAGATTCGAACCTCGATCTCTCCGTCCTCAGCAGTCGAGCTCACCATGACTAGCGCGTTAGCCAACTAAGCCACCGAAGCGGGTTCCTCTATATAAAAAGGCCTGCGCGATTAATAATGTTCATAAGCTTACTCATATATATATATATATATATATATATTTTTTTTTTGCTATGAGTGATCTCCATGTAAAACGATTATAACGGGTATAACAATGTATAAATTGTAAATTTTGCAGTTGAAGTATAAAATCCATTATTTCATAAAATAACTAGGTATTTTATGAATTACCTCACTGGTTCAGTTAAAGTGTTTAGTAAAATTATTAAATTAAATATTACTAGTCATTTCATAAAATAACGAACCCACTGCGTTAAAGCTTAGAATAAATATGTATTTCAATTTGGTAGCCCTGATATAAAATTTCAGTATATTTCAGTCCATGATGATTTTAACTTGTTAAATTATGATGGAGTACAGATTTCATAATTAATTGCTTGGAATCTGATATAGTTTGAGGTATGAATCGTACCTCGGACAACAACAAAACGGTTATAGCAGGGACTTCATTGCATTATCTTGTTTACTAGGCTTTGTCCATGAGTCAGTCTAGTGACTCGAACACAGTGCTCTCCACAGTCATTGTCCATGAGTCAGTCTAGTGACTCAACACAGTGCTCTCCACAGTCATTGTCCATGAGTCAGTCTAGTGACTCGAACACAGTGCTCTCCACAGTCATTGTCCATGAGTCAGTCTAGTGACTCGAACACAGTGCTCTCCACAGTCATTGTCCATGAGTCAGTCTAGTGACTCGAACACAGTGCTCTCCACAGTCATTGTCCATGAGTCAGTCTAGTGACTCGAACACAGTGCTCTCCACAGTAATTGTCCATGAGTCAGTCTAGTGACTCGAACACAGTGCTCTCCACAGTCATTGTCCATGAGTCAGTCTAGTGACTCGAACACAGTGCTCTCCACAGTCATTGTCCATGAGTCAGTCTAGTGACTCGAACACAGTGCTCTCCACAGTCATTGTCCATGAGTCAGTCTAGTGACTCGAACACAGTGCTCTCCACAGTCATTGTCCATGAGTCAGTCTAGTGACTCGAACACAGTGCTCTCCACAGTCATTGTCCACGAGTCAGTCTAGTGACTCGAACACAGTGCTCTCCACAGTCATTGTCCACGAGTCAGTCTAGTGACTCGAACACAGTGCTCTCCACAGTCATTGTCCACGAGTCAGTCTAGTGACTCAACACAGTGCTCTCCGCAGTCATTGTCCACGAGTCAGTCTAGTGACTCAAACACAGTGCTCTCCACAGTCATTGTCCATGAGTCAGTCTAGTGACTCAACACAGTGCTCTCCACAGTCATTGTCCATGAGTCAGTCTAGTGACTCAACACAGTGCTCTCCACAGTCATTGTCCACGAGTCAGTCTAGTGACTCAAACACAGTGCTCTCCACAGTCATTGTCCACGAGTCAGTCTAGTGACTCGAACACAGTGCACTCAACAGTAGGTCTACACACTCCAGTTCTAATAAGTTGCTAACCGTCTGTTTATGGATAAATACGCTATTTGATGTATACTTTTTTTAACGCACTACTTAAATTTTAACAGAAATTTAATTTGAGCTCTAGTTTAATTTTGATTTTCCTGAGTACTTATTCTCGGGTGTGCTTTGGTGTATGCCATTTTTTGCGCAGCCAATGATTTATGTAAGGGCGAATGATGTAAATTTAAAAATATATATAATGAAAGAGAGGTTTGAATCTTTACTGAGTAAGCGTGACGTGAAAAAGAATATTGCTTTGTTTACTCATTGAAATTTGTCAAGTTTGATATCGGAATTCAAGAAATATAACATAGCAGACAGAAGGAGTTACTAATGGTTACCTCAACGATATGATGACCTAGAAGTTCGGGGAGTAGGAAAATTAATATTTCCAGTGACAGATGCAAAACCTGATGATGTGTTATATTTTTCAAATGATGCGTTGTTAGATATTTTATATGAACGAATGGGAGCCTTATCAACAAAAAAGAAAAATTGGAGGGAATGGAGTTGTTATTAAACTGATGACATTTTACCATCTGAACTCAAGATCTCAAGTCTCAACCTGAAGGGAACTATAAATTTATCTTAGTTAACCAAGACCATCTTAAGTTGTTTGTGTTAAGGCCTCTTCAAACAAATATTTGCGATTTCTTGATAAAGTCCTGTTGTTTGGCGCTCCATTTATTATTCGGACAGTCCGACAATGGCAGATAATTCCGTAATAAACTTATAGCTTACTTAAAAATAGCTTGGCTAGAGCTTACCACCGTTCATGGTAAACCAAGGTACAGCTAGAGCCAAGGTAGCATCAAGTGGGCTAAACAGGACATAGTAAACATGTTGACAGTTTGTATGCAGGACAATAAATCCACTTCCTGGTGTAAATGGCTAAAATGTATTCACTCTGGTATCAAACCCCTTACGAGGCTATGTTTGGTTGTACACCTAGAGTCAAAACTCCTAATATGAAATAAGTAATTGATTCTTTGGAGGATGAATAACAATTACAAGATGCTTTGAATGCATCAAGTACTTCATCTAAACCTGATAGATACGTTTTGGTTTAAGGAGTCAGGCCAACTGAAAGTGTTAAAAGTGTGTGTCTTTTGTTCAAAGGATGGCAATGAGAACATATTTTGTTGGAAATGTGAACAGCCTGTCTACGTATCATGCTAGGAAGACTAATTTGAAAGACAAAATTGTACTGAAGGTCTGCAGGCTGTGTTCAAATAAAATGAATATGGAGAAGTAGACAGGGAGTTAAGGAATGTTTGGAAGGTCAAATAATAAAATGAAATTAATATCAGGAATTACAGTCCACATTCCAGAAACTTAAGATGACAGAGAAAGAGGAGAGGTCAGAGGCCAGAGGCCATGGAATAAACCCAAAGAAGGATGTTTTCGGTTTGGAAGAAGAAATGGTCGCATCAAGCAGCTGTTTTCTCTGTCCCAGTTCATTGTGTGTGAATATAAATTAATTATAATTGAAGAAGTATAAAATATCGATATATCGTTTCAGTATGTTGCTACAACTCAAAGTACCGCTACTGGTCAAGGGTTCAAAAAATGTCATGCAATAATAAGCGTGACACCAAAAAGCGGGATTGCTTCATAAATAGTATATTTATTAATTTTGAACGCCATTCTAGCAGATTTTATAATTATTTATTTTATTACCTATTACTTTATTCAATAGTTTTTCTATGTATCTGTCAAGTTTTAGTAGAAGTAGCCTGACAGTATTGTAAAACCAATTGTTCAATTAAAAATAAATCGCATATATTTAAAGCTTTAACTACACGCAAACAGCTAATTTACTGAACAACTAGTTATTTCATAGAATAACTAACTAAAGTATGTTAAAGTGTGTTTATTTCATACTTTAACTGATTCAGTAAAGTAATTAATGTAATACTTAGTTATTTTATTAATTAATGTATAAATACTAAAAATTAAATTGTGTTAGAAAGAAATATTCTCTGCCAACAATGCACTTTAAAGGTTAAGGAGATCTCCAATTAAATTGAAAAGTCTCACACAGTTGGCACACCCAGGTTATTAAGTCTATTCTAAGCGGCAATTGAGCATAACTCCACTTAGGAATGCCTCCACAACGATCATTACTTAAGTAACATTAAAGCCCATTATGGGACATACAAAAGCTGATAGGCCAAGAAAATACAGGATATACAAATCCTATTAAGCCTCGTTTCCACACAGCGGGTGTGAATCAATAGACAGTGGGACCCCGTTATTAACAATAGTTCTTAATGAGTTATCCCCATTGTCCCAAGTTGTTATCGAGGTCAAATCCACTTATATTAATAATAGTAGAACCATTCTGCAATAAAACAGAGTTACCAATAACTCGATTGCTACATGGAATAATACAAGCATTAAGACACTAACGCATATAAATTAAGATGCTAATATATAGACACACTGGCTACTAAGGACATTTATTATTTTTATTTACAACTTACACACGTCTTAGTGCTGGTAATTAAATGAAGTTACCTACACGAATATAATTTACAACTTACACACGTCCTCTTGAAAGTAATAATGTTAAGTTTCCTAGACAACTATCATTTACAAGTAAGCACCACATTCCAGCAATTTTTGCAATTCGCCGAGTGAGTAAGATACTCCCATGAAATTATTATTATTACATTATAAATAGTGTTTAAATAAATTGACAAAGTGCCTAACATTCAAAAAAACGAAATTTAAATCAAATTCTAACAATTCCAAGTATACGTTAAGAAACTCAAACTACATCTGACGGAGAATTGTTACTTCCATACGGAAACGCTCCACCTAGTCGGCGAGACCATAGACACGGTACCATTCTCATAGACATCAGCAGGTGATTACAATCAAACGTAGCAGTGTGTAATAAATACTATTTAGTGAGCTGAAAACCCAAATTTATATGATCAAAATAGAGGAAGAAGGAAGGGCAAGGAAGGAGGAATCTCATTTCCCCAGGCGTCGTTCCTGTCTATTAGATAAGTGGGAGTCGATCACGTGACGTTTATATCTCGTGACCAGAGTAGTTGACTGTGGTAGAGAGCTTCAAGCGCTTGCGTGAGACATTCTTTCTCTCTCGTCCAGCTTTATCTAAACTTGAGGTTGTAGGTAGAATCGAATAGTCATTTGAACACACACACGCCATCGGCTCGAGTTGCAGTAAGTTTGTACATCTAACCAAACTGCAGTTAACACAAAATGAGATCATGGTAAGTATAGACATATTGATTATACGAGCATATAATATCCAGCGTTGTAGGTCTCCTGTGTTTTATTTAAACAATAAGCAATTACAAACATAAAATTGTACCATTGGGATTATAAAAGAGGTAAAAAAAAACGAATCCTTACATCACAAAGAAATAATAAAATATAGGGATAAAACTGAGATAAAATATACTATAGATTGTTTCATTTTTCTGTTCAGACAAAGTTTAAATCAATAGGTCAATATGTTATTAAAAATTTAGTATAATTATAAGATAAGTTTCTAATAATAATAAATATCATTGATGAATATGTTATTAATATGTATTCCTCAAGTTAGTCTACCACTACCAAAAGACCAGTTGGAATGTATCCGTCTAGCACTCAGAACTAGTACGCCTCATGTACGGTGCTTTACCAAATACAAGACTAAGCCTACCTAGGTCAGAATTGAACTGACCCAATCCATTTTGGTTTAGGTAGTTGTCATATTGTATTTACTATAGCGCCACGCTTGAGACGTATTAAGTCGGACAACGGAATTTCCACATGTGTGTCACCCTGGCCACTCGACTTTTAGCCATCCGGTTTTTGAAAGTGCCCATTGTTTGTGCTACGTTAGTGCTGGTTGGTGCTCGATTTTCATCGTTTGTGTTATAAATTTAAAGTACTAATTAACGATTTCTTATGGGGGGCTAGGGAGATTTCTCCCTGGGCACCCGTTATAAGGAATAAATGAAATAGCCCTTTTTTGAAAACGCCCATTGTTTGTCCTACGTTAGGGCTGGTTAGTGCTCGAGTTTCATCAGTTAAAATACATAATAACTTTTTCTTATTTTATAAATTAAATTATTACTATATTTATTTAACATTATAATTTCTTTCTTATCATTATTTTTAAGAGAAGTATTTCTAAATCCTATGTAACTACTCTTGTCTACGTTTATACTAAATTCCTATGCTATAGGCTAATATTCTTTAGTCTTTTTCATTTAATCATTTTTCAAAATTAATCATTGTCTAATTTCTTACCAACTATCTTTTAAATGACAACTCTTTCAAAAAAATACTAAGCCATCTTATTTATTACGTAGGTATTTCCATTATAAAATTTGCGTTAATCACTTGGTTAAATTTTATTTTCATTTAAATAGGTCATAGGCCCTATATGTCACTCTTTCCACGATAATTAAGAGCTAGCGATGTCTATGAATGTGACAAGTTAGAGAGAAAACAAATGAAGAGAAGTCAACAATATCTATTATTATTAGAGAAAGGATTTTTATATATCAACATGCAAATTATGTACATAATTATGTAATATGATTTGCTAAAATATGTAGCTAAAATGTAAAAATATTTATTAGATATGTAATGTTTAATATAATAAACTTAATTTTTTTACACAACAATTTTGGATTTTTAGTCATAGATAATTTTAGTTTTACGTGATATTGTATGTCGCAATAATTAATACAAAAATTCCGAAAAATATATGTCAGTATTACATGTATTATTTCATGATTTTCTAGAAAAAGCAATAAAATGATTTAATGAAAAAGTCACAATTTAAATTTCACAATCACCATGTAATAGTGTTTATATATCTGTCCAGCTGAAATTAACACATTATTTTGCAACGCACTTTATACTTAGTAATACTTTGAATAGCAATGAACCATGAGGTACTTCTTCAAATTTTCCACGGTCATGGTGTGTCGCCGGTCAGAAAGAATGTTTTTATATCGAAAAACAATTTCTCTCCATCACAGGAAGTTGCTGGTGCAAATTTAAGCAGGTGGAATTTTTCTGGGCAGATATCCGCAGTGGGGTCCTCTTCCTCCCCGTTCAGGATCTTGCTTACTGAAACCAAAGTCGAGTAGCCCGGATTTCTTGTCATAACAGCCTCACATTTTTTCTTCATCACTTTTATTCCAATATCCCCCTTCCCACGGCACTTAACTTGGACTTAGCATCGTCTACAATTTCCAGTGATTTCTTCAAAGGCAACCCACCAGTTTTTAATTTTGTAATGCTGGCAGCAATGAAGCCAAAATTGGTTTGAATATATGCTAATTGACATTCTATTTTCGACTCATTGAAAGCACTTTCCGCCTCTCTCACTGACACTGCCGATTCTCCCGGAAATTACTCATTGACAGACTTTATATCTTGAAAATGTTCATTTTAAAAGCAGGCAGCCTCAATCCACGCCTACCCACGGATAATCGGGAGTTGACTGTAATTAGATAAAAATACCTAAAGAGCCCATATATGTAGCTGTACATACAAGCAAGTCAAAATATATGAGAAAATTCAATAATGATCAAATATTTAAAATATGTAATGATAAAATTCAATATATCAAAGCTAATATAATTATAACTTTAATTTTATAATTTTTAGGTGCGTAGAGCTAAAGAAAAAGAATATATAATTACATACAAATCCTTGCTCTAATTATTAGTTAATAATAGCTGTTCACGTGGCTGAGAGCGTCTGTGACGCCATATATATATAAATTAAAAAAAGGTTACACTGCAAACCCTCAGGATACTCTAAATATGTCTGCAAAGTTATATTTCTTGTGTTGGGAGTTATAGTATAAGCACACGCGCTAACACACAGACCCGCACTATAAATAAATAGCTTCGTTAAAATGTTATTAGTGATATTGTTTATATCTATCAGTAGTGGTACCGCAACAGCGGGGTATATGAGTATTTTATATCATTCTTATATTTGTGTATGTGTGTGTGTGTGTGTGTGTGTGTGTAGTTAGCTTTATTTAAAATATATATAAAAGCCTTTAATTACCATGAAAATATCATTAAAACACCTTCTATAAACACCCATGTTCTAAATATTTGTTCACGTCCCATCTTTTGAGGTTTAACCAGACACTCATATAGCTACGAAAGTAATTTCATGAATTTCAGGGCTTGTAAAACTCATTGGAGGGGCGGGGGGGAGTCTGGGCTACCCCACCTTCAACCCTGCCCTTTCTTTCAAACTGTTCATAGTTAGCAAATAATATTTAGAGTAAGTAGGTATGTTGAGATGTTGAGATACTGGGCGGGGCGGGGGGAGGAAGAGTCGATTCCCCAAGTAAGATCTTACAGGGGATAGCAAAAATGTTTACATCTTTCTTGGAGCCCACTTACTCGGCTCATTCCAAGAAATGCACTTTGTTTTTCAATAACCTATTGAACGTAGGAAAATAAAAGCATACGAAATATTAAAAAGTTAATTTTACAATCGCAAGTTTTACAGGGTGTATCTAGAAGGTGAATATTAAAATATTCACTAATATTTTGTTGATGACATAGACAATTAAAACTGTACTAAGAGCTAAAAACGCAAACATTAGGTTTTCATATGTATCTGTGGATTCCCCTTTAAGGGGGCATACAAAAAATTCCAGGGGTTACTGGAGCCATCATTTCTACGTCTTTGTTCATGATTGTAACCCTACACGCACAATAATTCACAAACACCAAACTATACTGCGTTTTAAACTGCTTTAGCATTGTCAGCGCAGCTGGATTGAGGGGTGGAGACTTGTTACATGCTTGACCAATCCATGAAGGGTTGGTCATAGCAACCGATACGTTGCCAGATTTATTGATAGTCACTTAGTATGCTTGTATAGTAGTAACACGTAAACTCCCGATATGTGGCAACTATGCCCCTTAGACTACTCACCATGTGGATCCTAAGTGCTGTTGCACACGTACCGATATTATCGGTGTCGGTGCCGGCGCCGATATCGTTGCTAGCACCGATACCGTCATGGGTTGTTGCACACACATCGACAATATCGCTATCGGTGCTTGAGAGGCATAGGCCGTTTTGTTGATGGTGGCGAGCAAACAACATGGCTCCCTGCTCTGCGCAATGATATCGGTGTATTTATCGAGGGGGCCGCTGACATTGCTCCGACAAGTCGGTAGTCGTCACGATAATGCTGTCATGTCAGCATCGTGTGCAACAGGGCCATAAGATTACATGGAATCTCACTACCACCGATATCGGCTCCGGCTCCGGCACCGACACCATTATTATCGGTACGTATGCAACAGCACTAAAGCAGCTTAAATCGCAGTATAATACAAACGATTCTTGCCTTTGATATTGTCGTTCTACGGTAGTACATGAATGCGTACCAAAGCTCATAATGGTGATGTTTTCAGGAATGGTGATCGCATACGCAGAAGGAATGTATTTATCTTGGCGTACAGTAGCATGGCTCAGTCTGGTATACATAGCTATATCCTTGATACTCGTCACTGCTTGGATACCAGAGAGTCCACTGTGGCTGGTAGCTCGAGGTCGTGTGGACGAAGCTGACCACTCACTCAAATGGTTCAATGGAAAAAATGTAGGAAAACTTGTTCACTAACCTATCAAAATAACATTTCAATATTATTCTAGTGAAACTAAGGGGTGGACTGTTCCACTAGGACCGGCATGTTTGTTTGTTTAAATTGGGCTGCTAGTTCACCCATTAACAACATTTAAGGTGTTACAAAAAATGTAATATTTAAATAACTAACACAGCACAGAACCTTCTAATCTGTGTTTAATAGTTAGGTTATATTTATTGATTTACAACCTACACAATATTATATCAAGATTTGTGAACACTTCTATAAAACGAATTTGTTGAAAAGCCAAAATAAAGGGGATACTTTTTAGTTCAATATCTCGGTTTTTTTCAACGTCTGTTAACTTAAAAATTTAACTACATGGATAATGTATATCTGTTTTGTTAAATATGATATTGTAACGTGGGGCGCACGTGACCTGGAGGGTCACAGGCCGTTCACACGTGAAAGTGTGAACCACGAGTTCTTTTAGAGATATTGGGGTAGGCTGCTGACCAAATACGAATGAAAATGCCCACGGAATACTCAAGGTTTTGATTATTAAAATTACCACATATACACACACACCCTGATTAACTATATATCTAAATTAATTATAACTAAACAAGTAATTAAGTAAAATAAAAAGAGCCTTAATCAAGTCTGTAACTTAATTAAACTAATAGAACACACAGAGATGCAAGCAAATTGAATAAACAAATTAACAACTATAAAACACCTAATAACAACTCAAATATTTAAAAAACAGTCACAAAAAGGTTCATTAACACAGTAGTTCACAATAACAACAAATGTCACTTGTCTCACACACGATACACGGCGGTGACCATTTATACACAAACGCCAAACTTGCTGACCCACCCATTGACGCGCTGACCTGCTCGCTGGTCACTCTGGCTCACACATTGACACGCCGGTCCACACAATGTACACACCGGTCCACAAACTCGCACTGGGGACTCCCGGACTCATTAGTCTAGAACCACGAACTGAATACCCACGGCTATCGCTGAGCGTGTTTATATATTGGGGTGGTGACAGCTAAGGGTCTGTAATCCTCCATTTCTAGAATTAAAAGGCCAGAATAAAAAGGATCCAGACCCCTCTAGACGTGTCTCCTCCTCCCCCCCGCACCCCCTAGACCCCTCTAATCCCCCAGTCGAGTGAGAAGGTCGCTGCCTACCTGCTAGACAAGGAGGGAGACATAGAGAACAAGGAGCGCAGCCAGGGTAAACAATGAGAGCACGCTGGTCCCACTTTTAAACACTAATCTTGTTACAATAGCTTACTCTTATATTGTATGTGTGTGTGTATATATATATATATATATATATATATATATATATATATATATATATAATAAAATGAGGTAACTATTTAATATCATCATCATTATCATGAAAAGCTTCCAGCCACTGGCAAGGCTGTTTGGAACGTAGGTCTCTCCCCCTCCTCCTTTTCTCCCAACATCTATCTCCCTCCGCCTTGGCCCTGTCTTCTCCTCTCTCCTCCACACTCCTCCTTACTTCCTTCAGCCATCTGTCCCTTGGTCTTCATCTCAGCCTCCTACCACCCACCTCTATTTCCAACGTCCTCGCGGGCATACTTTCCCTCTCCATTCTTCTCACATGGCCATACCACCTTAGTGGTATCTTCTCTACCCGGTTCTAGACTGGTTCTTCATTTACTATTATTCTTATTCTCTCATTTCTCATTCTGTCAAATTTCGCCACACTGATTTTACTTCTCAGGAATCTCATTTCAGTCGCCCACATTCTGCTTTTATAAGGTTCCTTCATTACCCACGTTTCTGCAGCGTACGTACATATAATATAATGTAATATAATATATAAACAAATATATGACATTTTAAAGTTTGGGTGGAATGGCCTAAATACAACCATGGTAACACGTGAAAAATTCTAATAGATATTTGACTTTTTAATACATCAATTTATTTTAAATATAATATTTTGTATTACTGTATACAGAAATTATTTGTAATGATATTTCATCGCAAACCAATGAAAATCTCTAGTGAATGAATTAAAATTAGTAACTTATATGATTTCGAAATTGTTTCATAACTGCTTAGGAAAAGTAACATTGTTTTAAAAATGATTCAAGGCACTCCTAAATATGTTTTAATCATACCACTACTTAATGAAGGAACTAGAATTCAAATAAAATATTGTATTTAGTATATTATCAGAGCTCCTGGCTATGGATCCAGAGGTCCCGGGTTCGATCCCTAATGCTTCCAGATATTTTGTGGGTCTGAAACGCTGCCAATTTAACCTCGTGATGACAAATGAGGAGCCACTTGAATGATAAAGTAGCGGCTCATGTATAGAAAAATGAGATTAACGGTTAGAAGGACATTGTGCTGACTACATGACACCTTATATCCGCAGAGGTTGGCACCATCGTCTCCAACAGATTGAGACCTGTATGACTTGATTGTGCGCTGACGCCATGTATGTTGTTTATATTATAAACAGTTTATCGTATCACTGTAGCTATTGTAATCTAAGTATTTAGCTATCACTCTCTAACTATTCCTATTTTCCTCTATTATTGATTCGCTAATATGTTCTACTCTTTTTCATTATGTCATTGATATATAAATCTCCCAAAAAACATGAGAATTGTAAAAGGGTTTGACAAGTACAGCCCCAAACAACACTCACTAAGATGTCATACTTCATAGAGACCCTTGCTAAAAAATACAACAAAAAACTTACATCTGTAAAAAAAATTCACAACAAACAGTATTTTGTTAATATCAAACCTATGCTAATTATTTTACAAATACTAACAAAAGAAGTGAAATCGATAAGTCATCATACACACCGAGTTATTCATATTTCAATGACCATTTTAATAAATAACCAAGTATAGCACAAATAAAAAAAACATTTCACAGTTACTATACAGAAAAAACAGTTTGGTATAGGTTACAGAAAATTTAATGTAGACTACAAAATTAGTTTGATTATAACAAAATAATTTTTTAGTCTACATTATTTATTTGGTAACATGTACATAATAATTTTTTCTGTGTAACAAATATGTATCAACTAAAATAACAGCTGCTGTTTTATTTTAATATTATACATGAAATACTTTACAAATAAAACTATTTTATATTAAGAAAGCATAACAAGTATATTATTTTATTTCAAGGAAATTAAAAACCTAAAGTTAATTTAAATACTGCACAAAATGTTGATTTTTACAATTATTCGAAACTTGTAGACAAAATATTATTATTATTATTATTATTATTATTATTATTATTATTATTATTATTATTATTATTATTAGCACCGCGTCTTACTACCCGTTCGGGTTATACGCACTTACGCTAATGTGTAATGGTAGGGTGATTGTGAGATGAAATGAAGGACCTACAGTTTAACGTGGAATCCGAACCACGGTGACGGCCTGGCATTCCCTAGACAAAATAATTTTAGTACAAAAACGTATATATAATAAACAAATTACAAGTTGATGTAATATTCTACATGTAAGTATGTAACACAACAAATCTTAAAATCCCCTTTGGCAGGGATGCTTAAAGTGAAAAAGGTGTAAATAGTACCAAATGTGTGGTAATTTAGAAATTACAGCCATTTGCTTTTTCGTAGACTAGGGGTAGTTCTTGTCACCATGTCGCTGACGGACTGTCTTGATAACTTCTCTGTATGCCCTCATATATATAAATTATATGTATATATTATATATACTTATTATATGTGTGTGTGTGTGTATACTCATATTTCTCTATCGTTCTTACTTTGAGGTTATCCCTTTGATTTGGAAACAGTTAAATATAAAAAAAACTTATTTAAATGTATCTCAAATGTGTGGAATAATTAGTTGCAAAATGTTATTTAATGTTTGTAAAACACGACTACTGTATATCAAATTTCTTAACGCCTTTGTTTCAAATGCTCTAGGAGAATAAATAAAAATATGACACAAATAATGAAATACAATATGCCTGTATTGTATGTGTGTATACACTTTATACAAAGTGAAAATTTTGTTTTCACATGAATATATACATATCAGAAACATACGATTAAATTTTAAAACTAATAGTCCAAAACAAAAAGCAATAGTTTGTTAATGACTTAAATGACTTGAAAGTAGGTCACTGAAATCAAATTCTAAAGTTACTTTGCTAAGGGGGAATGTAAGCTATTTAAATTATTAAAAATCTAGCTGAACAAAAATAAATTATTCATGCCACGCTCTTTAAGACGGAAAAACTAAAATTATTAGTGTCAAATGCACATATTCGACTAACATATTAAAAATATTTTACATACAAGTGGAAATTACGTGAAATGTATTTTTACGACTAGTAATGATGTGCAGCAACAACAAGAGATGGCCTACGTGAAATATGGAGAAAGACTCTAAACCTATACAATAATAATTATTTCCCTAAGCACACGAAAAATAAACTTATCACAGTCCTAAACAAAATAAGTGGTCCGAAACTCCACACGGACTTTCTCGCTCTATTGTTTAAAAATGGATCTATTTACTCAACTCGTAATACATGTGAAACGAATTAATATACAACCCAAAAATAAATTGCACTATTCTTATGTAAAACATTTTTTGAGACCTGGCTTTTAATTTTGTAATTTTATTTTTAAAGAATTAATGTCCTCATTTGTATGTTTGGGTCAATAAAAAAGATCGGTATTGGGTCTAAAAGGGTCATCACTTCGTATTAAAATTTTGACTTTCAGTTAAAATTTTAATATCTTATTAGGTCTTTTAAGTCTTCAGATAATCACATTGTTATTAATACCTCATTTATAAATTTTGACCAATAAAAAATGTAGATATTGACTATTTAAGTCTAAAATGAAGTAGATGGATCATTGTTATACAAACATTTTTCCTAAAAGGTTTAAGGAAAAAAAAACTTTTTGAGAGACTTATATTTAATTACTCTATGGCATTGGATAATGATTGCGTTAAAACTCTCTTTACAACTAAAGCTCACAAAATTGTTTTAATATATTTGTCAATATCTCAGAAACTGTTGGTTTTATAAAAATATATTCCATATAAAAGTTTTTTTATTTTTAATAGTAAGACAATTTTGCAATGATAAGTTATCTAGTATCTCAAATAGTTGCGGGGACACGCAAATTTCAGCTTCTATAAAGTACCCTAAAAATAATTTTCATGGGAAAATGAAAATAGTTTATTTATAATCTTAATCAACGCCTAGATAAAACTTTTAATCACAATCGTTAGAGCCTGTTTTGAGGAAATCGATTAATTTTCTTTTTGTTTTTTACTAAACTACTCTTAATTTTATGGTTAAACAGACACACAGACAGACGGCATTGCAAAAAGCACTTTTTAGGGTGCGGGGGGTTAGATTTTTTTTACGGTCGCAATACTTTACCTTTAGCGTTAGAAAAGTAAATATATATATTTTTCTAATAGCTTGAAAGTTATTGGTTTTATAAAAATATGTTCCAAATAAAAGGGTTGTATTATAAATAGATCTACATATTTGCAATGATAGGTAATCTCATATTTTAAATAGTTTCGGACATATGATGAAAAATGAAAATTTGCGCATCAGACCGGAACACTTATTCATTTTGGCGAAATATTGAGAGTAGCCATTTTGTTTGTAATATTTATAATGTTTTGAAATAAAATTTAATCAAAATCGCTAGAACCAATTTTTATAAAATAGATTTTTTCCTCTTTTTACCCTTCAGTAAACTACCCTTAATTTTAAGGTTAGATATACAATTCCAAAAAGACCTAGGGGCAACCCTATGAAAACCCTGTATATCTAGTTTTAACCACATCGGTAAAATAGTTTAGGCTCTAGTCCAAGGTACAGACAGAAAAAAAATTCAAAAACCACTTTTACTTTCTCGCTATCTTACAGGTAGAGAAAGTATTGTGATCGTCAAAAAAATGAGCTCGAGATTTTGATGGATGTTGACGTCTCATGACCCCCCGGACCCTTAAAAGTGGTCTTTGCAATGCCATCTGTCTGTGTGTCTGTCTAACCTTAAAATTAATAGCTGTTTACTAGGGGATGAAAAAAAAATCAATTTTCTCAAAATCGGTAATAACGATTATCTCTCTCATTTTAGACACAATAGTCAATAACTACCTATTTTAATGGTCAAAATTTATAAAAGAGAAATTTAGTAGCAATGCGATAACCATAAGATGTGCATCCCCCAATAAAATGACGAAAATATAAACCATATGTCAAAATTTTAATACCAAATGCTACCCTCGGGGACCAAATATGTTTTTTTTATTTATCCAAATATACAAATGAAGACTTTAATTCTTTAAAAATAAAATTATGAAATTTAAAACCCCAAATCAAAAAAGGTTTCACGTATGTCTAGCGCAATTTGTTCTTGGGTTGGCTACTGTATATTATATTACGAATTTTGAGTAAATATCTCAATTTTTTAACAATAGAGCGAGAAATTTCGTGCGGAATTCCATACCATTTATTTTGGATTTAGGGGAACATGAAACGTTGACATTCATCAAAATGTCGAGTTCGATTTTTTTGACGATCACAATACTTTCTCTACCTGTAAGATAGCGAGAAAGTAAAAAGGATAAACAAATAAAAGGTTCTATACTAAATATGCTCTAAATTATTTAGGGCCTACCTAGCAACTATCACTATAAAGAGGTAATTAGTTTATTGTTTGTATATTCGAAATTTGATTCGTACAAGTTTGTTACAAAGACAACTAAAGAGAGGTTTTTGAACTAATAGAAATGTACAAAATAAAGATATCCTTAAAGATTTTCTTTAAACATAGTTTCTATTTAAAATAATATGATACTTATTATCATTTGAGGTTTGTAACCTTATTGGTAGACTCCATACTAATTTGCAGTAGAGTTGTTTTAAACATTCAAACTAAAAGATATCACTGGAAACTCAGCCCTAAATATATGGCAATAAACGTGTGGAACAATTAGAACATTTTGTACACAATCACATACAATATGTAAGGGACAATATTTTAATTGTAGCGCACAAATATCCCTTTGGAGCTGGTCTTATTTTTCTTCTGAAATTTAACTCAGCCTTATTGACATGGATACAACTTACAAAAAACATGTTCAATAATAGTGGACAGCTTTGAAAATTGATCAGAAGGGCGTGTTTTATCTTCTAGATACTGTAATGATACTCGATATATATCTACAAAACATATTTATAAGTTATTTCACTTTTAATATAACAGCTTACACTTTCCCTCCTTTTAAAGTTTTCAATAAAATTAAGTTTAGTTAATTACTTACTTATAAAAATACAATTCAATAAAAAGGATTATTTACATTCTGTCGTTTAGTAAATTTTGTGTCTCGCAAATTTTCCCTTAGTGAAATCATGATTTTTGGTTAGATGATCTTAAAACAAGTAGATAAAAGACTTAATTTATTGGGGGAGAACAGGCTGTGCGGATTATAATATTTTCAGAAACCTATTACATTTAATTGAAACATTATTGATGGATTACCCCATTATGCAAGATATTGTTTGTGTGTGTATATAAATTAATTTGCGTCAATGTTTGTATAGCCCTAAACAAATTAAAATAAATAAATATAATCAACTAAAGAAAGCCCAGAACGAAAGAAGAAACAACAACAAATTCAGATTTAATTACTATATTAGATAACTGATATTCGATATTTGTATTTGGAAAATGGCTTTTCCATAAAAGCTTTCCCTTGATTTGGAAGGGAATCTGATATTTCACTATAGATGAAAAGGGAAGAAATTTAAGAAAATAAAAGATAATAAATTCCAGTTAAACCACATACTTTAGTTATTTGAATATAGTGACTTTGTTGACATGGGATATTCTCTACAAATGTTAATTAATGTTTTTATTTTTCAGACCCAGCTTCACAAAGAGAAATTAGCTTCCATGGTTAAGTCACAAGATATGAAGGCACTCGTTTCTTCGGGCTTCTTCCAGAGAATGAAAGGATTTTTGAAACCTACTGGCTATAAACCGATGCTTGTACTATCTGGGCTCTTCTTCTTCCAACAATTTTCTGGAATTTACAGCACATTGTTTTATGCTGTCACATTTTTTGAGGTATTGTTTTACTCAAAAATATTATTTTATACTTGCTCGACTACCGATTAAAGGTTGTTTAGAACAGGAAAGTGATATTGATAACATAATACTAGCTTACTGTTGGTGAACCATTACCATAACATTTTCCCGGAAGAATTGCACCATGGGGGTGGAGGGGTAGGGGGGGGGGTAAGAGATCAATCATGGCTTGGCAAGTCTAGCTATTGTACTGGATAGTCAAACTAATCTTTATTTATAATGATACAGTATAGAGAAAGTACTTTTTTCAACCTAGAACTTAAGGTTTAGTTAGTAATAACAAAAAAAAAAACCTTAGGAGGGGCGCAACGCTCACATTTTTAAGCCGGCGTCATGACATGGTAAATCTAATGCAAATATATCCTGTTATGAATCCGTGGGCACTAATCATAGGCCGTGGACTGTCCCCCCCCCCCCCTCCTTCCAACGTTAATAAGCGCGCTTCTGACGGCACGCCAATAACAGAGCGGTAAGACGCTCGGTCATCCGGCACACTCCGACCGCGTTCTCAGAGCTCAGCGACGTGGTATAAAACTACTCCGGGGTAGCGTTCGTGAATGCGTGGTGTTGATCTCCCCCTCCTGACGCTCATCCGATGCTTCTGATTGGTTCCCTAGTGGATGACCCAAGATGTCACCGGATGGCGTTCAAGGCTTGCGCACATGCTCTCTTCCATTCCTCTTCTTCTCCATCCAGGTAAATGGCAATTGTCGAAGCCGAGACACTGCGAAAGATTCTATTTTATCTTAAATACATAAAAAATTAATTTACTTGTTATAATAAATGCTTGAAGTGACTGCCTTTGTTTTCGATGCACTTAAAACACCTATCTAATACTGATTTTATCGCACAAGTCGGGCTCAAGAATTTCTTGAAATTTAAGTTCTATAACTTATTTAAAATGATCCAAATCACAGAAAAAAACATCGTTTATTATTATTATTATTATTATTATTATTATTATTATTAATCCCAGCATGGAGAAGTCACAGGGGGTTAAATCTGGAGATATTGCAAGCACTCCATTGCTCCTCTTCTACTTATCCACTCGCCCAAATGGTCATTTAAAAAATTACGGACAGTAAGTGCAAAGTGCGGAGAAAATCGATCCTGTAGTCAGATAATCCTGTCTCTCATGTTTTTAAAAATAGGACTATTCTCCCATTCGATTATAACTTCATTAAGCCTTTTCAGATAGTTAACCATGGTCACTGTTCCATCGGAAAAATAGGGCCCAATTATACCTGCACTGCATGTCCTTGCCTAAACTGTGAGACATGGTGCATTCAATTCTTCAGTGATGGCGGCATGTGGATTTTATTTGCCTAATAAACACAATTAGGCCTATTAACACGTCCATTCAATTTAAAAGATGCTTCATCGGTCCACAAGATACGTTTATAGAATTCAGGATCCACCTCGCTTTAAATTGTGTAATCCTCACAGAATTGAAGACACCTGTTGGGATCGTCTTCATACAGGGCTTGAGGTAGCATTGGCCTATGTGGTTTCAAATTGGAGAATTTATAAAACTATACGTTTTTGATTGTAAATCTGATATCAAGGATTGTAGCACTATTACCGTATGTTCATTCTTCGATATATAAAAATAAGCTAAGGCCTTAAATTCTTAATAAAATAATAAAATCAAAGAAAATATTGGTGCAACGATCCATAAACGTAATCAAAAAATTATCACTATATAATAATAAATCTAAACGGGTCAAGGGAAATGATGCGACCCTAACTTATAACAACATTTACTTCATCAATAAAAAATTAACAATTTCGATTGCAACAAAAATACAAAATACGAAAACCTTTTAAATAAAAACATCCAAGGAATAAGAAATTTGTAGCAAGTAAATTTTGTTTACTGCCTAAATAGACTACATAAACATTTATCTAAATTTCATAATAAATCATTTTCATAATTCTATTTTGAGGAGTTTAGATTTCAAGAAAAAACTATTATAAATCAGGCTAGCCACGCATAAAGCAATTGTAACATTTCATTTTTTATTTTGTTTAAATTATTTATTAAAAATCCAGCATCTTGTATAAAACTGGGTTACATAACTGTATTGGTAACACTTTTTGACACGGCAGCTTAATTGATTTAGTTTTGCTTCTTCTAGAATATCGCAACATGTTCATTCATCTCTGAAATAAGGGAAAGTAGCTGTAATGAAATAAATTTTTTATTTCTTAGTAATTCAAATAAAAAGTTCCCACCATCAAGATATTTCAAATAAATGAACAATTTCATAATATTAAGCTCAATGAATCTACATGTGTTAGAAAATTTTCTCATCCACCTAGGTGATCATTTATTTATTTTTTATTATTTACCATGAGACTCTATTATCAGATTATATTTTCTATTGTTTATTATTCCCCCACATCTCTTTCGAATACCTGTGTAACACAACCATTCCGAGAAAGATTTATCTCTATCTCTCTCCTTTCTGGAGCCTAATAGAAACAGAGTCCAACCAGTGTAACAGTATAACCGATGGGATGCACAATCACGCAACCCGATCCTTCTCAGAGTTTCAAAATGGTGAAAAGAAGGATCTATTAAGGATGAAAAGCCACAAGGAAGGCCAAGATCTGTTCGAACAGAAGAAAACACTGCTCAAGTGTTAGATTCAATCACCTGTAGTCCCAGACGATCAATAGTCAATCATAATACTGCTCTCAACCTGTCAGATCAAACTGTTAGAGGAATGATTAAGGATATAAAATTACCTTCCTATAAAATTCAAGTTGTTATATTACTCACAAATAAACCTAAAGAACAAAGAATCAAAAGTTGAGTTCTGATACATTTTCTGATCGAGAACCCTGACATGGTGAACAATATCTTTTCTTCGGATGATGCTCATTTTCACCTTAATGGAGCAGTCAATAAACAAAACTTCCGTTATCTAGCCATAGAAAACCCTCAGGAGATTCATCAGTGGCCTTTGCATAGTGATAAAGTTACAGTATGGTGTGCTGTGCAGTGACGTCTTTTAAATAACTTGAGGGGGATGATGGTCAAACAGTAACATTCAATATCGATAGATACACAAACATGATTCAAGACTTCTTGGTGCCAAGAATTGACACGCTCCCTCAACGAGAGTCCCTTTAGTTCTAGCAAGAAGGAACCGCAGCCCACACAGCTCGCGTCATCATGGCTACCGTCCGCAACTTGTTCCAAAGCCGTGTGATTTCTCAATTTAGAGACGTGAACTGGTCATCTTGTTCTTCTGATCTGTCTCGTTCTTCTGATCTGTCTCCTTCCGACTTATTTCTTTGGGGTTACTTGAAGGCTGTAGTGTACAATACACGGCCAGCCACACTCAACGATCTAAATCACGCATATTTGAAGATCCAAAACATACTGGGGGATATTTTGCAACGGATGATGATGAGTTTCGCTAATCGGCTACAACAATGGGTGCAATCTAACAGAAACCATCTGAAGGACGTAGTTTTTAAGAATTAAAGAAAAGAGGAAAAATAAAATCTCCTTGCTTTATTGTGTTAAAATATGGTGTTGAAAATATATCACTGATGTGTTTTTAATATTTATTTTTAAAACCTGTCTGGTATTTCTCGAGAGTCCCGTTGAAATAAATGTATTTAGAATATCTATATTTACATATAGATAAAATTAAAACTTGACCCCTGTCATCGTCATTCCAGGCTCCCTAAGAAGATCCTTACAAGTGACTCCACAGTTTAACTACAACTCACAACAAAAACAACCCGAAGAAAAGATCTTTACAAAGTGGCTCCACAGCGTGGGATTCCCAGAATCATATAACTTTACTAACCTGTCCGCTCAAACCTCTTATTAAGGTTATAAATTGCTTGGCGCGTTGGCGGTTGAATATCATCAAAACGTTCTTCAAAAGCTGTTTTTACTACAGAGAAATCATTATCATATTTCAACCAATTTTTCATAAGGGACACTCGCTGTTCAGATGAAATATTTCTACTCATAATGATGTTTAAAAACCAACAGCGTTAACAATGACATCACGCACGCCACTTGCCAGACTAAGTAAAAAAGGGTGTACATGCTATTTCAATAGGGTTTGAGGGATGAGGGAACAAATAGTGCTGAGGTAGGGGGAGATGTTTAGACGTAACAGTTCTATTTATAGAACGTCATCACCAACCTTGACTTGGGCAACAGTAGACTGAGCTAAGGACAGCAGCTGTAAAGCGACCTATGCCGGACCCGGTATAGCACTGATATTATACATTTTTAATACATCTGTACCTAGCATCATGTCAGCAAAGGTTGTAGAAGATATCTTCAAAGCTAGTAAGAATTTTAAACCAAAGCACAAACAGTTGCGAGATGCACAAAACGAGTCTTATATAGTCGTGAGGGAAAACTTCAATACGATCACGGAACCGCTAAACAATATGATTTAGATAAGGACGTAACCTGAACTAAATCGAAACGAGAAGGAAGTTTTGCATAAAAGATTTCATTATCTACATTTATTGCATACTTATCTTCAAACACCTCAAATATGCTCTAATAAAACTTATGGTGTATGTTATTATTGAAACACGACCAATTTTGGGAATACACATGTCCTGTTTAATGAGAATGACGGAACTGCAATTCTCAATAATTATGCAATTCCTCACACTCGGGTACATTTGGAATTACTCTTCAGAAAATTTTCTATGATTTACACCGAAGAGGAACTGAAGGTTTAAAAGTCTCTACTCGAGGAAATAAACACTCATCAAATAATAAGAGACTAACAGACTTTTATAAATTACGCACATAATCTAAGTATATACGTATTATGAAACCTTTGTTCCAAGATGAGCTTGAGAAAGAAGAGCTGGAGAGAGGAGGGATTAATTATACCTATTGGGATGACCCGAACGAATTGATTGATCGGTTAAGACTCTTGCATGCATTGGCTGGAACAAGTCCTTCAGCACGATAACGAGAGTGTTTTCATCATCAAATAATTACGTGTCATGTCTTTTAAGATGGATATTGTACGTGAATTTCATAGTTATGTAAGGAGTATTTTGCCAGAAGATATGTTAGCGTACGAGGATTGAACGAGTTATTAGAGGCTGATCTGGTCGAGTGAGATTATACCTTACTCTAGATTTTATATAGGGTACATTACTTTCTCACCGTCATTGGTGTATATTTATAAAGGACTTGACTCTACCCACCAAGGTTAAGACGGAGAAGAACGTCACTGCAGCTACGGTACATGTCTTTGGACAAGCGACCGCAAACGGTAACCCCCCTTCCCCTCCCGCAAATCATCTGCAGACAGATAATGGAAGCTAGTTTTATAATGCGGATTTCAAAGCTCCCACGACAAACAAGAGGATCCATCACATTATCCGTCATACAACAACGTCAATGCAAGTGCCGTTGAATGATTCAATCAAACGATCAAGAACATGAGTTGGACGTCTGAAGGATCGTATCTCTGGATCAATGTGATCGATTCTCTACTCGACAAGTGTAATCGAACAGTATAGTCAACAATCAAGATGAGACCGATAGATGTTAAGAACGATACTCTCTTACTTACTGATTATCTGCATGATAAAACGATTGATCCTACACCGAACAAGTTTAATGTCAGCGATATCGTTCGTATCAGTAAACATAAGTAAGTTTTCGAAAAAGGATATACCGCAAACTGGGTGGTAGAACTTTTCAACATAAGTAAATTCATCTAGACAAATCCTAGATGTCTTCTAATAGATGATATGAGAGGTAAGCCTATAATTAGAGGATTCTATGCCAAAGAGCTTGGGAAGATATCACATCTACAGTGAACCGTGTAACGGATCGCTCCACTGGCTGGGATACTACTATCCAGCCGTGGAGGAGTCCATCCAGTCCATAAAGGGCTGCACCGATAGCTGTTCCATTTTCATACTGAAGAATGGAAACAGCTTTAAAATCGTGCGCTTGCTGTACATCGAGGATCCATAGGAGAACCTTTGGGATGAGGATGTGATGTGCAAAGCGTTGTACCACGTCGAGAAGGCCTGGTATGACTGTGTCAAGTGTTAGTGAGAGCTCGAGAAGTACAAGACTTAAAATGTGATTTATTTTGAAAAGGGGGGGGGGAGGATAAGGAGGAATAAGGTGGGAGTGATGCTTCGGATAGATCCAACATTGTCAAGATCAAAATTATGGGGAGAGTGCTCCTACCAGGGACAAACTTTGGCCATGAGTATAGGCATCGGTTTAACGCCTGTCAACGAGGACGTATATCTCTTGAATAAGACGAGTTTGACTTTTTTAAATGGCGAAGTGCAAACAGACTGTACCATAGACTATTATATGTGTGCGAGAGAGAGAAAAATAAATCCATATTTTCTGTTTATATATTAATGTTAAAAATATACATGTATTTAAAGACGGTGTAATCTGTATTTAACCTTGGTCTCATTCCTAAGAGTTAAAGATGATATATGTGCAAGAGAGAGATACATGAACCCATACTTTATTTATATATTTGAGAATATATATGTTTTAAAAGAAGGTATACTTTTTATTTAACTTCAATCTCAATCCAGAATACTAATTATTAATCTTAATGTAAAATAGAAGTAGTGACGATTACTATTACAATGTTATAAAATGAAGGCTTGGGAAGGAACAAACATAAGAGAGATATACAAGTTTAACAAATCAGTTTATTTAAATAGATTAGGTTAATGGAATTACATAAGGTTTATATAGATATTACTCTAAAACAGTCCTCTGATAATTACGAGAAATAAATCGGTTACAATATAAGCAGTCATTCCAATAGGGAACAAATGAAGAATTTGATCAACTCAAGCGGGGTTGAGTCTATATTACGTTTGAATGTAACTCTTAAATAGGACTTAACACACATTCCGCTACGACGTTACGTCTGCCTCAACACAACGGCAATAATAATAGAAAGCAAACATTAATTTAAAGTTAGGCAACAATATATTGTATCTATCTAGCCTCACGACTAATAGACTTAGACCTGAAAAGCATTTACATATATTATAGTTAATATTCGTTAACGATATCAAATTCTAGAAAATCCTAGTTTAGAGTTACTTCGATGGCAGTTAAATGAGCTAGCTTGTATTAGTTAATTCCATAGTGAGTTATTTAAGACACAGATTAAACTCCTAGTAAAAGAACTATCAGTTTATACTTAGTAGATGTCAAGCTACCAGGAATCTAGGCTGCTAAGATAATATGACCGGTCAATTCCTAAATAGTACTGCTTGGACAATCAATAATATATTTATATTTCCATCCTATCTAGGGCACATAATCGCTAGTACCAACAATAATTGTATTAACTAATATAAACGGCCCCTGAAGGGGGCCGGAGACCAATCACTGTCCCAGCGGGCCTCTACTACGAACTAGTAGTGCTCCCACAGGTTGCGTACCGTAAAAAGATACACTAAAGAAAAATATTAGTGACTGATATCGGTCACAGACATAATTAGGTCATTGAACAAAGCGTTAGATATACTAATTTCCACCATTAAGTTAACCTAAGCATGGCCATATAGTCTAGAGAGTTATGACTTTTTCTAGTATATAACATTATGTCTTATGGACAAAGAAAAATAAGTCAGAAACACTGCCTTAATAAATCATGTCCTAAGAATCTAGATAATTTGAGCATCAAGCCCATCATTCTAAACTACGCAATATGGACATATAAAAACAAGTTAGAAACTCTGACACAAAAAATTATCTCTTATGGACATAGTATAAGAGTACTACAATTCTAACGTTCTTTCCTAATACAAATACTAATAGTGACAGCCGTAGCTACTTCTGCGGCGGGGAGGTGAAACCATCGCCTCACACATCGTGATCACCAGTTGCTTTGTCAACAGATGTAGGATGACATCCAAGAAGTTCCTCCATCGAATTGATACAAAAGAATACAAAATGTGAATCTAGGCAAGCCCGTTTTATACAAACAAAACTAACGTCTTCGGTGAGGGTCGTCACCCGGACACAAAGAGGGGAGGGGAGGTTGCAGAATTGCACTGAATGACAACTAGCGCTCGTAGACGTCGTGGAGAACAGAGAAGCAGCGCTGCCATTTCACCTAAGTGGGGACTGTGAGTGAGATGCCTTTTTGCTGATCCTACAGCAACAGTCATCTGAAGCACTTTCCTGAAGTTTGGGTGTTTTCCCGGCAACATGAATTCACCAGGAGTCAATATCTGCCACACATTATTAGAATATATTAGCTCTTGTATTCATCGTGCTAATCATATGTATGGTATTTTGAGTGTACGTGTTAAACGAGACGCTTAGCACGCTTCATAATATATATGTCACGATTTTGAGTATGAGCTGAATGGGAAGTGAAAATAGGCTTACTATTAAGGCACGGTCTGGTTAGAGTGTGTAAGAAAGAATATATAATGAAACTCTACTTAACGGAAGAGAGCATGCACGTGAATCTGGGACGCCATCCTGTGACGTAATCATCCAATCAGAAGAGTCAGATCACCGCTGGGAGGGGAGATTGACACTATCCATTCACGAACGCTACCCCAGAGGAGTTCTACACCACGTCGCTGAGCTCTGAGAACGAAGTCTGAGTGTGCCGGATGACCGAGCATCACGGTTGTTCCGCACTGTTATTGGCGTGCCCTCAGAAGTGTGCTTATTTACGGGTGGGGCAGGGGGACAGTCCGCGGCTTGTGATTGGTGCCCATGGACCCATCACAGTATATTTGCATTAGATTACCACGTCATGACTCTGGCTAAGCCAATGAGATTGTCTCGCCCCCAAAATTGGGTTTCGTAATTATTTTAGTTTGCGTATTAAAACTGAATCTCAATAACCCAAGAGATTGGTTAAACTTACTCAAACATGTTTTAAGGAAAAACACGGTAAATTGCGTGTAGGTAATAATGATACACACGCATTTTAAAAGATTGTCTCGTGTTTCCTATTTCCATTGAGTTTACTTGTTTTATACAAAATACTCTTTCGGTCCTCTTCATGTATAAATGAAGGTGAATTTCCTTTTATTCCTCCCAATCCCTCATTCCTTAAATAAATATGGTAATAACCCTTTTAAAAGTTTTTAATACTGATTTTTTTTTTAAAGTATTCTATTTAACCCTGATTTGCAATATTTAATAAAATTATAACCTTCCATTTTATCTCCTTTGCATCTCTAAAATGAGATGTCTAAGATTAATACAAAGTTTTTTGATATGCCATAATACAAAGGTAAAACATAAGCTTATATAAATCCAAGTGAAGTTTAAACAAAGAAGTGTCTCTACATATAAAAATATTAAGACAGCTTACGCAAAGCGTAAATAATATCAATTCTTCACTGTTTATTAATTTAGTTTCGTATTGTTTTAGGACGTGGGTAGTGGAATCGACCCAACTTTTGCAACTGTCTTAATGGGTTCTGTGCGTTGTCTCATGAGTGGCTGCAATACAGGTCTGATGAAAAGGTTTGGTCGTCGACCCCTGTGTATGTTGAGTGGATGTGGCATGGCGATTTGTTTGTCAGTCTCTGGATACTTCACTTGGAAAATACTAAAAGGTATATCATGGAATGATGTAATAATATACATAAATCTATGTTGGTCACCAAAAGATAAATTAATTTTTTATGGTAATAACGAAAATCAAAGTTGAAAAAATACTAATCTGTCACATTAACTGGTCAAATGAACAAAATAATGGGTCTATATGTTTTAAATGGTCGTCTTTAAGATGGAACTTTAGTTAAGCATTCATAATTAGCCTTAGGAATGGGGTTTTGAGGAAGACTCCTTTTATTTACACATTTGATAACTTGAATTTAAGTAAAAATAATTAATCCCTCGTTACACATCCAACAGAAGTTAAAACAAATTTTTCCCCATAACATAAAATCAAATGTAGCATTTAGCTATAATGAGTGTACAAATAATATAAATTAAACATACCCCATCGTACTGCAGTCGACGTCAACAAGGAACACTAACGCGAGTTACTATCAAACACACATACTGAGCACCACGTTGGATTTAATACTGACCCTCGATTGTGCAATCGCCCTGTACCAAAGATCTTAGTGACAAAGATCTTTTGTTGTGAAGATGTTCTACTCACCCCTAGTTTAGGAGGAGCTTTGAACTATAAAGAAATTTCTCGATGTATATTCTCATGCACGTGTGTGGTTCCCGAATATTCCATGTGTGTCCCCCACCCCCCTTTTCCGTCGTTCTTTTTCTGGGTTGCGTTGAATATATAATGGTGTCTGAGCGATCAGACGTCACTCTTGGACTTGTTCGGGTTGGGAGCAGGAGAAGCTCTAGCTTCGAATTATATAAAATGTAAGGTCAAAATTTCCTTTCGGCTTCATTAATATTTCTTATTTAAATCATTTAAATTTCTTATTATAAATTCTTTTTGGTAATTATATTTTAAATTTATAATAATTGAAAATATGCTCGACTTCACTTCTAAGTCAATTTGTTACACGATCGAGACATTTATATCGATGATCGATCTTTGTTTGTTCTTCGATAATAAAAAATCGACTATAAACTTTAGGATGTTTACGATATGTTACCATTGACAAAAGAATCTATCTTGAATCTCATGAATATTGTATTATTTGGTCTTTCAATTATAAATTTAAATATGTTCATGGTTACAGTAATGCTTCTAAAATTAAATGATAGTTCTTTTATCCATGACGTCTCAACATTAACCTTTGCAATTTATTGTTATTATGGTAAAATTGTATAATGTTTACAAAAAAAAGGGTTGGGGAAGTAAATATTTCGGTAGAATTCTAGATAGATATTTTGTGGCGTGTTAAATTGTCTATATTATAAATTTTTAGGAGTAATATTTTTTAATTATCCAGTTAAGGATAACTTATTTGATTATCTGTTTTTCTCTTGTAACAAATGAAATCGTAACTAATTTTCTTGATATTGTTTTTTAAGTGATCAATGCCATTTTACAGTAATGGGTTAATTTATGATAATGGCGATCTAACTAAAAGATTAATATTTTTTGAATAATATAAATCCTGTAGGTTTTATATATATAAATTATTGCTTGCATACGTTGATAATGTCTCAGATATTTCGTATATGTCATTTTGTCGCATTATATTAATTATATATTTTCTCAAAGGATTGATTGCCTGTCAAATAAATACCAACAAAAAAACATTTCATATACTGCAGCAATTTAACATAGTCCCATCTAAACGACTTTCCTTCCCTATTAGTTTTCCCACTAGCTCAATACCTTTTCTGAAGAATGGCAAAGTCCAAAAACTTTTTTTTGCCTCATCTCATGATTATTAAATTGACACTTTATTCTTATCTATTTTTAAATTTGACACAATCTTGTGGATTGTATATGAGAACTTTTAGCTTCTTTTATTTCTCAATCTAAACATCATCAACGTTACATTCTAAAAGGGTGCGATAAGGTAGCAACAATTTATTATTGATTGTAGTCTGAAGAGTAAAAGTAGTCATACATTTAATAAACATTGCTGACACATGGGTGTTCCTATTCTGGCCAAAACAGGTGTCAGAATAAAATGTTACATTTACTAGAATGAAAAATCAGGCAAGAGACAATTTAATTCACTTGCCCATCTGCCATAGACTCAATTTCATTAATTTGCCTATCTGCCATATACTCGTGCCGCATGTAATTTCTTTGATTCTCCAGTGAAATCGTCATGGAGTGTGAGATTAAATGTCCAAAGCTGATGTTTATATGACTTAACATAGGAACTCACGGTGTTGGTAAACACTTCTGAATGTTAAATATGGAACGTTTTTTGAAAGTGTTGTGCTTTGCTTCATCCTTATCAACTAATTGTTTTATATGAGCGCATTAATTTTGTGTTTTAGTATACTTTCTGATTATGTTTTAATATTAGCATTAACTATATCATTGCCAGCCTTGGATTTATGTTTTCAAATCATCTCAATTATTGATATTTTGCAATTACTTTTAATACAGAATCATACCATCTGATGTCATAATAACATAAGTTTTGACAGTTAATATAGGGAACAAGCACTCAGTCCAAGGTGTCTCAATAATTTACTATAAGAATTCTTCAGAAGCTCTCTTACAGATCACTAATATACAACCCATGGTAAGCTTAACTTAATCTGCAATTCACCATATCTTTTTTCTATCTATTCAGAATAAATATATTTAAGGAGGTGAGGTGTAGCAAGATTGGTGGGATATGCTCACTTTCACATAATCCTTCTCACAGAAATGACTATTTGTCAAAACTTGTTTAAAATATCATGCTTGTTTAGGCCTAACCTCTCAACCAATAGTGTGAGTGCTCAATAGTGTGGCGCATGAATACATTCATTAAAGCACTTTTTCTTTACTGTCGTGTTGGTGTCATGTAACAGTCATGTTGAACTTTTACCGTGTGCGGTCTGTTAAGTAAGAACAGTGTGTTCCAAACCTCAAATATAGCATTTAATAGGTTATGGGCCCAGGCACCCTACAACTGCGTAAATATCCACGTAATATTTCGTAAAAACTGTACGTCGGGCAATTCACAAATCCGTTTTGTGAATTTGCGTTCGCGTTAGGAAGCGACGTGATTCGCCATTTATTTATGTAGGTTCGCGCGATCAGCAAACAAACAGCTTTGTATTTTGTGTTTGAAGTTATATAATCCGCGAGACCAAATTAGAAACAATGGCCGAAAAGTTTGACGTGCCACACGTAAATAAGTTCGACGGCAAAAATTATCATCAATGGAAATTTCAAATGAAATGTGCCCTAAGGGCAAAAGGAGTCTTTGATGTTGCAAAAGGAGCCATAGAAAAGCCGGCAACAGACAAAGAGAAGGAACTAGAAAAGTGGAACAAAGACGACGCAATTGCTATGTTTACACTCACTACGGCAATGGAACTATCACAGATCACATTAGTTGAAAATTGTGATTCGTCTAAAGAAATGTTAGAGAAATTAGACTCTATCTTTGTGCAGAAATCAGAAATGAACAAAATGCTAGTCCACGAACGCTTTCATCAATACAAGATGGACGCCAACGACTCCATTGCTAAGCATATTGCCATGATAGAAAATCTCGCGCGACATGTGAGAGAGACTGGTGAACAACTCAGCAATGTTACTATAATGACTACAATTCTTGGTAGTCTACCTCCCAAATTTAGAAACTTTAGACAAGCTTGGCTTTCACTAGACGAGGCTAGACAGACAATCTCAAATATGACGGCACGTCTGTTGGATGAAGAGGCCAGTCTCACATCAAATGAACAATCGGAAAGTGCATTTTCATCTTCGACAAATTTGAAAAGCGATTTTCAAAAGTCTAATAACTCTCAAAAGTCCAATCAAAAACAAAAGAATAGATCAGGAAAACCAAGGGTAACGTGCTATAATTGCCAAAGAAAAGGACATTACGCAAGTGACTGTCGTGTACCAAAGAAGCCCCGAGAAAACGGACAGCAAAACACACACAGTGACCGTTCCCAACAGGGTCATTTCTCAGCATTCAGTGCAGAGAAGCAGGAGGTTATGCTTATGTCAGCAGTCACCACCGAAGATAACTGGACAATGGACAGTGGTGCTTCTGCACACATGACTAATCGTCGTGATTATTTTTATAAGTTTGAAGAGACTGTAGACAATACGAGTGTCGTGCTTGGAAACAACCAAGGTCTTTCTGTGAAGGGAAGAGGAAGCATTAAAATAAATAAATTTATCAGAGGTAATTGGTATGACTCAACTACCACAAATGTGTTGTATATTCCTGAACTAAGAAAAAGTCTTTTCTCTGAAGGTGTAATAACTGAAAAAGGGATGAAAATCCTTAAGGAAGACAGATATGCAAAAGTTTACGAAAACGGTGAGCTAGTAGCAAGTGCGGTCCGTGAAACCAACAAACTGTATCGCATGTTATTCCGCACAGTGATCCCACATCAAGACGTAGGCGTAAATTTCACTGCAAGTGGAAGTCTAAAATTGTGGCACGAGAGACTCGGACATATAAATAAGAGAACTCTGCGTGAAATGGTCACCAAAGCTTGGTCGAAGGTGTAAATATTAATGACCTTGAATATTTCTTCTGTGAGTCGTGTCAGTATGGCAAACAGCACAGGTTACCATTTTCGCCCTCAAAGCATGCCAAGGCCAAACCAGTGACGTGTGTGGTCCAATGTCAACACCATCAGTTCAGGGTGCTAAATATTTTGTATTATTTAAGGATGACTGTTCAGGCTATCGTGTCGTATTTTTCATCAAGCACAAAGCGGATGTTGTTGTGTGTCTCAAAGATTTTGCAAACATGATAAAGAATAAATTTGAATATTCTATTAAGACCCTACATACTGACAATGGGACAGAATACTGTAATCAGGGAATGAAAGAGTATATGTCAAAACATGGAATTGAGTTTGAAACAACGGCACCTTATACTCCTGAGCAAAATGGTAGAGCCGAACGTGACATGAGAACCATAATGGAAAGTGCACGTTCAATGATATATGCAAAGAATATGCCAACATATTTATGGGCAGAGGCAGTAAACACAGCTGTTTATATTCTAAACAGGACTCCAACCTCTCAAGCACCAAACTCGACACCCTATGAAATATGGAGTGGAAAAAGACCTGTAATGTCACATTTAAGAATCTTTGGCAGTGAGGCATACATGCATGTACCAAAGGAACTGCGAAACAAACTGGCACCGAAAAGAAAGAAACTTACCCTTGTAGGATATGATAGAAACTCAACCAACTATCGTTTGTTGGATCAAAATTCACAGAAAATTACAGTATCAAGAAATGTGATTTTCAATGAGAATTCAAGTAGTTTCATTCCTCAAAGAAATACTGTAGTCCCAGTAGTGATAGAAAACACACATCATTCTGATCAAAGAATTCAGCAGGAGGACGCAGGCCCTCAACATTCTGAACAGAACAATGAACCCAGGCACATTGAAGCAAATTATGAGCTGCGACCAAGAGATGTCATCAGGCCTCCCAAACGCTATGAAGCTAGCCTAGTGGAAATAGATGTACCACAGAACTACGAGGAAGCAATGAAGAGTCCCGATGCAGGGCAGTGGACTGACGCAATCATAGAAGAACTTGATGCGCTGGAAAAGAACAACACTTGGGTGCTAGTGTCATTACCTCCTGGTAAAAATGCTATAGGTTCAAAATGGATCTTCAAAGTAAAACGTACCAGTGATGGAAACATTTCACGATATAAATCAAGACTGTGCGCTAAAGGTTTCACACAGAAAGAAGGGGTCGACTACAATGACACATACTCTCCCATAACACGGTATGACTCTATACGAGTCTTACTCGCTATCGCAGCTCAACAAAACTATGAAATAATGCAGTTTGATGTGAAAACTGCATTTTTGTATGGTGAACTCAAGGAAGATATCTACATGCTTCCACCAGATGGAATCAATATTGACCAAAACCTTGTCTGCAAATTAAGAAAGTCACTATATGGCCTCAAACAATCATCGCATTGTTGGAACGAAAAGTTTGACGGTTTCCTGAAAATGTTTGGATTCAGCCAAAGTACCGCAGATAAATTTGTTTATCGAGGGGATTTCAATAAATCAAAGGTTCTGCTTGCGTTATATGTTGATGATGGGCTGATCATGGCTGAAAACCAAATGTCACTACAACTTGTACTCGATAAACTGAAAACAACCTTTGAAGTCACAATCATTGAACCAAATTACTTTGTGGGTCTAGAAATGAAACGAAATAATGTGAACGGATCAATATTTCTACATCAAGCCAACTATATCAAACAAATAATCAAGAGATTCAATCTTGAAGACTCTAAGCCAGTCAGTGTGTCTGCTGATCCACACACTCACTTGAGTTCAAACATAGGGGAAAATGAAGAAATAAAAGTACCCTATCGAGAAGCTATTGGTAGCTTAATGTTTGCTGCAATAGTTAGTCGGCCAGACATTATGTATGCAGTTGGAAACGTGAGTAGATACTTGTCAAACTATGGACCAAGTCATTGGAATGCAGTCAAACGCATCTTAAAATACCTAAAAGACACATCCAGCTATGGCATTGAATTTACAAGGAATGAGAATCCACCTCATTAATCGGCTTCTCGGACTCTGACTTTGCAAACGATTTGGACACCCGACGCTCCACAACTTGATACTTCTTTCAATTGAGTAATGGCCCTATAACATGGGCTAGTCAACGTCAACAAACGGTTTCCCTTTCCACTACCGAAGCTGAGTACATCGCTGCATCAACTGCGGCCAAAGAAGTCATCTGGCTTAGACATCTTCTACTTGACATTGGGGAAACAGTGGGAGAGGCCACAGTTCTAGAGGTTGATAATCAGAGTGCAATGCGCCTTGTACGAAACCCAGAGTTCCACAAGAGAACCAAACACATAGACATACGCTACCACTTCATACGTGAGAAGTATGAGAACGGTGAGATTGACATCAAGCATGTACCCTCTGAGGACCAGTTAGCAGATATACTAACAAAACCTCTTCCACGTGATCGTTTTCAGACACTCCGTGGTGCAATTGGAATGACAAGACTGGAGAGCTAATAAATGCTTCTCATTGACATTGATATGTATATAAAGCTGTTTATTATTTTCGTTTTGTTTTTGAAGCTAATTAGTAACTAAACTTAAATAAGCCATATTTCTAACCATTTGCAAGACTGTAAACAAGCATTCATTTAGTGGGAGTGTCAAAACATGTTTAAAATATCATGCTTGTTTAGGCCTAACCTCTCAACCAATAGTGTGAGTGCCCAATAGTGTGGCGCATGAATACATTCATTAAAGCACTTTTTCTTTTACTGTCGTGTTGGTGTCATGTAACAGTCATGTTGAACTTTTACCGTGTGCGGTCTGTTAAGTAAGAACAGTGTGTTCCAAACCTCAAATATAGCATTTAATACTATTAGTGGGCACACATTATCGGTTATACTAGCTTAACCCATGATCTGGTCAACCACAAGGGGGGACTATTGGTACAATGCTATCGTCTTACAAGAACTGAAGTTCACAAGCTTAAAATTATTTGCAATAGTTGTAAAAGAAGACAGGAAAGAAAATACAAACGACAGTATATAAAATAAAATGCTCAACCATTATTATTAGTGCCTTTATAGGGGCCTTTTATGTGGGGTGAAAATGTGAATAATAACCAAAAGGATGGCACATTAAATGAGAAGAAAATAATTTTGGTCTCCCATCCTGTTTGGACCCAAATATTGGAGATGGTTATTCATATTGGGAAAGGGAAAGGGGGGGGGGGGCATTTTATGCAATACTTAAGATTTAGCTGGAAATATATTCCAGCTCATTGCGAGAGGGACTGTAATATGTTCCTTGTTTACTATTTAAACAATTATAAAGGCGATGTAGCTTTATGTAAAATCACTTGAAATATTTAAAAATGTTAAAATATATACAAAATTATACATTTAAAAATCAAATATATTAACCCTAATATGGTTATTCGTTGGGATTTCTATTTTTTTGAGCACCCGAATGGCGAAGAATAGAATATGTATTTCCATAGATATCCCAGCTCTACTAATGAATTCCAGAGTTTTGTATCTCTACTATTTTCTTACAATAGAACTATTAAAAATGTATCTTATTGTAATGGCTACTATATATTTCTATGTATAATTGTGTTATGTTCCTGTGATCTAGTGCGATAGGAGACAAACGCGTTTGTCAACTGGGCAACTGGAGCGTCCCTCCAAAATTTGATCAAAATTAATGCTTTCTAATAAAAGCTATGGTAAAATGTGTATGTTTTACACAATGGGGGAAGAATTAACTCAAGTCTAAAGCTGCAATAAAAACTTTTAAAACAGTATGAGAAGTGTATAATGTCAACAAAAAAAAACTTCCATTGGTAGTTCAGGGGGTGGAGGGGAGGGCCGCTTGCCCCTAAAACAATCTCTTAACAATCAAATGCCCTCCCACAGGAAAAAATTAAATCCTACATACGTGCTTGGCTCATACCGTTTTGAGAATATACTATGTACTTTTATCAAATGAGGAATATATGAATAGATGTTACACCTTTATTTTTATACATTCATCTACACTCTAGACTTATTGGTTCCCGAATTTGTGGAATGGCGTACCACCCAAACTAGAGTACCACCAAGATAGTGCTGAAAATTTAATATTTAGTTACATTTTAATGGCACCAAGGAATATAATTACACAAACTATTTATAGATTAACAGTTTTTATTTCTCATTATTTATCATTTCTACTCAATCAATACGGATAATAGGGTGGGTACAGGTATCAAATATATATAAACAAGACTAATATTTACCCCTCCCCCCCTTCCAGTAAAACAAATGTTTAAATATCTTTTCCCTTAGGTTTGACTTGGTTGTAATATATTTATAGTATTTGATGATACATTATCATTTGACAACTTTAATTTGCTTGTTTTGTTTGGATTCTCACGGCGTACTATTTGGTACCACTGGTAGTACGCGCACCACAGTTTGGGAACCGCTGCTCATGATAATTGAGCCGAATACTTAGCCCGCCTTCCTACTAAGCTAATTGTTTAATTGTCGTTAGGGGAATAATATTTATCATATTTTGATTAATCTACAGCCTCAAGGTATGTCCTAGGATTACGCTAGTTTATGAGTCATGTGCTTATAGAGTCACTTCCCAGTGTAGGTATACAGAAAGGGCACAATAAATATTCAATTATTATTTCAAAAAAGTAGTATTATGCTAATAAAGCCAATTCTCAGATGTTTAGAAAGTGCATGAATAACTTTACAATTTATTTAAAATATCCAGAGAATCATTATATTGTACAATTAGTGACAAATTTGTTTTTCAAATAACATAACAATAAGCAATAGGCAATAGGCATATTATAATTATGTTTTCACCAAAGGTATATTTAAAAAATTTTCAATTTACTAGGAAGATAAAGAAGTTTTCTGAGTAGTGTAGATTAGAAATAGGAACCAAGCGTATTCAACGTAGCCTTTATTCAAACACTTTGTGAACCCAACATGTCAGGAAGAGGTGGCCGGCCGGTCTCTGCTTTGTTAATCTTTCAGAATACAGAAAACCAATCGACCAAAAGAGTGGCACATGCCAGAATGGGGAAAGTAATAGAAAGGTGGGGGTATTTCCTCTCCCCAAGCAGGTATTCGGTTCAAGAAAAAATATAGGACCCAAAAGGAAATATGGTCCATAGAAAAGGGATAAGTATAGAAACGCCACTCTAATGTTGACAATTAGGACCACATCGCTTGCGCTGACTGCGTTAGTGCCACGAAATAAAATATTCAAAACGGAGCGTTACACCTGGAACACAATGAATTTTCTATTGCGGAATGTTAATTAAGCCATTATTATAAGCAATTCAATCAAATGTAACTAAATCCATTATTTTATAAATAAACCACGTTATAAATAGTAAAATCTAGAAAATCTATCTAAATTCCTGCTTTAAAATAAACGATAAATTGATAACAAAACATTAATGGTGAATTTTAGATGGACTTCAGACTTCTCTTTCTATGGAATTCACGTCCACGCATGCGCATTCCTCTGTGACGTCATTTCAAACTTCTCCTAGCGATAGTGCCCCAAACTAGTTTACGGAATCGGCTGGTCCTATAAGAGTGCCCATCACTACTACTAAGCTAAAACCACAAAACACTCTAGTACAGCTAGATTACAGTCTTAGGTTGTAAAAACCACATTTCATTGGCCAGTGTTTATATGTTAGAAAAGGGGGAGGACGTTTTGCAAGGTCATTAGTACCTTCCTAGCTGTGCTTGCTGTTTACAAGTGACATTTCTATGAATATATAAGACTGACATATAAGATCTCATTAAAGAAGAATTACTGAACACACAAAATTGTTGTAAAATGAACAAATAATGTTTTTCGAGTTAAAAATGTATTCCGTAAGACTAAGGGTATACAGCGCAGGACTATAACACCAAGATAATACACCACTGTTTCTAACAGGGGCACAAGTAGTAATAAACTACGAATAAAATGAGTACAATAACTTATCAAATATATCCAAGCAATGTTTGAATTTGTTAAAAATATTATTATTTGTAATTTTTTTTAAGACGACATCGGTGGCGTGGTGCTCCCTATAACCCGGTGCGCCAGGCATTCGCCCGCCTCATTCACCCCTTGGGGTGGCCCTGCATATACATAGCTCTTATATATTATATTCTAGTGTAAATTATGGTGATTATATTAACTGTCCTCATCAAAATGTTTTTTTTTATCATTTTAACTTTTATTTCTAAGGACAATCGTATTGTCTTACAAACAACCAAATAATAATGACAGACGGAGTGAATTAATATTCATGCTTTTGCTCTCCCCTGGAAACTGTTAAAACAACTAGTGACCCTCTTCATTGGCCGAAAGTCCAAGTCGTCACTATCGTGTCAGACTGGCCTACTGATGACGGGGAGAATGGGGCTCGAATCTCGCTCGGGTCTACTGAGCTTTTTATTTTCCTAAATAGTTTCTCACACTCCTACGCAAATTTGAGTAGACTAGCTCTAGAATTCTGCCGTACTCTACTCTTATCACACTAGAGTAAAATATTTTGTTATCGTACAACTTGAACAGGTAGTAACGCGGGGATTAAAAAAATCTAGTAAATCTGTGAAGAACCACAGACTTTATATCAGACTAGATAGCTGTTGCCCGCGGCTTTGCTCGCGTGGAAGTTGATTATATACAAATACGAAAATATACATATGTATTTACAGATTAATTTAAAATATTACGTTACGTTGATGACCATAACTTGACCTCAGATCAAAAATAATGCAAGTCCGATACAAACTTTCACCCTCTTTTTCATCCCTTATTAAATAAAATTTCCAAAATTCCTGAAACACGTATTTATTTGTTTTACGTCAATAACCGAAATACAAAATTTTGTTTATGTAACTTTCAAAATGACGGAATTTCATACATATTATCATACATATTATCATCCCGTATTTTGACCCCTTTGGGGTGGAATTTTCTAAAATCCTTTCTTAGTGGGTGCCTACATAACAAAATGAATATACAGTCCGAATTTCATGCTTGTAGCCTTGATATTTTGCGCTCGGCGATGATGAATCAGTCAGTCAGTCAGTCAGGACATGTTATTTTATAAGTATAGATTATTGATTTGGCTTTTCCCAACTCTTCATAAGTACATTATATTGTAAATAATTCACTTAAAATATGTATACAAAGTTTAGTAGCCAAACTAATAATTATGTTTAACATTATTCCAGTATGATTGCTCAAAATTTCTTAGTTGATCTTACGCCATCGACTTTTCTCTGAACTAAAATGCAATATCTATTGATTTTCAGAAGGGAATAAGGAACTTAACTGGGTCCCAGTTTTGTGCATAATGCTTTACGTGGTGACGAGCATGTTGGGTCTACTGAGTATTCCATGGACAATGACAGCTGAACTATTCCCGACTGAGATCCGTGGACTAGCCCATAGTATCGCCATCTCTGTGGCCAATCTGTTGATGTTTGTCAGTATACAGACATACCTGAAAACTGTGGATGTGCTTGGAGGTCCAGCACAGGTACAAATAATTTTAAAAAGTATTATTAGAATAAATTATACATACCTAATCACACCATTCCCCTATGGGGTAGGAAAGAAACTGTGTGTATAGATAAAAAAAACTAGCTCTTTACATTAATTATATACATAAAAAAAAGTATTAACCCAGAAAAATAAACCTCTTTCAAATAGTTTCAAAAGTCATTCGGGGTCTAAAATTGTACCCTCTCAGTCAACCCCCTAACCCCGTACATTCAAAAAGTTTCTGGAGCCCCTGTATTATGCCATCTTTGCCTCTCTCGGTACTTCCTTCTCTGCAATAATCCACATGAATACATCCATCTACTCTCTGAGATGTATTCATCCGTCTGTCCATTTCACCATCTATCTTTCCATGATTACATACAATTCTGCCCAGACATACTAAATTATTCACTTGTTCTAACAGTTTTCCATTTATACTAATCTGACAATCATTTCCTGATCCATACTTAACAAGAACTATTACATTAATTATTAACTAGTGGTTTGAATTTTTCTAAAATTACTAATAGGCCTATATAATTATATACATATATTAATTAATTGTATTGTCCAACAACATACCGCTAATAGCGGTGCTTTAAAATCACATTTGAATTTTTTTTAATATATATATTTAAGTTAATATTAATTAACCCCATTAAAATTATTTATATTGTACAGGGTTTCGTTGATTCCACACATCATCTTTCATTGTTGTAACCCACTAATTTGAATGTAAATGAACTCGGCCTCCATCTAGTTGTCTACTAGTTTCTTATTAAACAGGTATTTTAAAATACATAGTAGTTAGAGCCACCTGTGGTGTGCACATATAAATCTGAACCAAATAGCGACTTACAATCGGATTAGTGAGCAGTTTTTTTTATGGCTATGTTCTTTTACCACAAAAAACTGCATTTTAGTTTTTTAAATAATGCTCATGAAGTAAGCTTAGTTACTAATCAAATAAAAATGTTAAAAATATAAATAAATCATAAGAATTATGTTTGAATAAATAATTATATAAAATAAAAAGTTGAACTCGAAGAAGCTCTTCATTAGTAAAATCCCCGGCAAAGAGTTATCTGATTGCCAAACCCTTCTCTCACCTCTGACAAGACATCTTGTGAATGTGAGGAATGCCAGGCCGCCACCGTGGTTCGGATTCCACGTTAAACTGTAGGTCCTTCATTTCATTTCACAATCACCCTACCATTACACATTAGCGTAAGTGCGTATAACCCGAACGGGTAGTAAGACGCGGTGCTAATAATAATAATAATTAGTAAAATCTGTGATAAAAGTTAACATGGGACTGCTAGGGTTAACGGGAACTTTTTTAATATAAATGTATAGAAGAATTTGTAATCTAGGACATCCCAGATAACATTGAACACAAACTCTATCAGAAGTAAACAGGGTTTTTTCAAAGGATGGGAAAAGCGGGGTACTTCAAGGGAGGTGTCAGGATGCACTGTTACCGTTCTTATAATTTAGTGAAGACATAAAAGTTTCTACAGTGAGTGAACAAGTATTCGAATAACTTAGTATGAGTATTAATTTCATAGTATTTTTGTAGGTCATTATACCATGATTAATTGTATTAGAATATTTAAGGTTCCATTCCTAATATCTAATTTGGTTTCCTTATATCTGTGGTCAACCGTTCAGCCACTGAGAGTAGTTTTAAATTAAATATGAAAATAAACACAAAACAATAGTTCCTTTTTAAACGCATTCAAGTTTCCAAAATTAATTCAGTCAAGTGAGCATCATAAATTCATAAACGTCTAAGCAAAATAAGTGAAGTAACTAAACTATAACACAATATTTACACAAGATACAATATTTAAGGTAGATAAAATAGGCAAATACAACAAATTCGTGGAAAGGATTAGATATTTAAATAAAAGCATATTTATTAGATACCTACAAGTAGGTTGATTGTGAACTACTTAACCTATTTACTGTTTAAAAGCTGTATTAAAATGTACTAGACATTTAGAATTATATTTTATAATAATTGATTCATCAACAAAGTACAATAGTTTTCTGAATCATATATTGAAAATAAGCTAATTTATTTTATTTGAAAATAAGGTATGTAAGCTATTGGCAAGCTATTTAGGTTTGTGAGAGAGATTTATTTTCAAAATATATAATTATTTTATTTTATTTATCTTGAGCCAAAATTTCACTATTTCATCTACAAGTCTTAAAATTGTATATAATAGTATAGTATAGTGAGACATATTTCTATTAAATGTAAATTTCAATAAATGCATTTAAAATATTTAAGTATGCTAATTTATAAAACCAATGGATATTACCAAAATTGAAAACCCTTTACAGTGTAGTTATAACTAGATGAACAAACCAATTTATTAATTACTAAGCCCTTCAAAATAATTATATGTATGCAACCAAAGTAGTAATTTTAACGTGTTTATTTATTCTTTATAAGTATTTTGAAATTAACTATTTTAGAAAAAAAAAACTGTCATAAATCTTTTCAAGTGTGCTATTTCCTACACAACTATTTTATTAATTAAATAACTCCATTTTCTTACATATTTTTATTGTTTATTTTTGTATATTAAATATAGACCAATTTCAAAATATCTGATAGTTTATTTGTAGATAATCACGACACTCTAGCAACATAAACATGATAAAAAATATTAATTATATCCTAACGAAATACTTTAGATATATTGAATTGGGTTCTAATTAGAAAATTCCAATAACTTCTGTATATTTTGAGTCAACTTAGTTTAGTGATTTATACCTCAATTTTTACTTTCGCCAATAAATGATTGTAATCTTGAATATTTTGACGTCGATATTAAAAACTATTTTGACTATTTATGTGCCCCCGAGCTCAAACCAATTAAAAGGTTACTTGGAGCTCACTGCCACTAAATATAACAATTATTATTTAAGAAGCATGCTTGAATGTTACAGATGCAGTGGTTTTATGCTGCTATGGCTCTTCTCGGAGCACTCTTCGTATATATCTTCCTGCCAGAAACGCACAATAAGGAGCTTGCTGAAATTGAATCTTATTTTAGAACAAATTCATTATATATTGGATCTAAAAAAAGAATGAAAGTGGACAACAGAGCTATATGAATGTTAAATAGGCATACAATTGTAATTGGTAGTACTTAATTTGATTAAATAAATTATTTTCATATGAAATGTTGTTTATATTACTATGGATTATATAATAAATTTATTTAATGATTTCAATTAAAAATATAGAAAAATCTTAATTGAAAAATATGCTACAACAATTGTTAAAATTATTGAGCAATAGCTGATATAATTACTAAATGTATAAAACACTCCACATGAAGATGTATTTATATTTTCATATGTATATATTTATTATATACATTATATTGTATTTTATATATAAATAGTATACTGACATATTCCAGAGTCGAGGGCATTGGGAACTCGAAAGTTCATTGCCCCACTTACCAAAGTACGCCACCTCTCATTATCTTAAGCTAGTTTTATCCAGTCCACCTCACAATGCCTTATGTAATTCAGGTCCATTCTAGTGTTATCCTCCCATCTTTGTCTAGTTCTTCCCAATGGTATCTTTCCACCGGGTTTGCTAGGCAGTACCCTGAACAAGGTTCTAGATTCTCCCATCCACTCTGCATGTCCTCCCTACTGTAAGCTACCAGACTTGATTATCCCAACAATGTCTTGTGATGAGTACATAGTATGTAAGTCATCGTTATGTAATTCCTCCACTATCCAATAGCATCATCCCTCTTTGGACCAAATATATTCCTAAGCACCTTGTTTTCTATTATTATTATTATTATTATTATTATTAGCACCGCGTCTTACTACCCGTTCGGGTTATACGCACTTACGCTAATGTGTAATGGTAGGGTGATTGTGAGATGAAATGAAGGACCTACAGTTTAACGTGGAATCCGAACCATGGTGGAGGCCTGGCATTCCTCACATTCACAAGATGTCTTGTCAGAGGTGAAGGAAGGGTTTTGTAATCAGATAAATCTTTGCCGGGACGGAGGATTGAACCCCGGCCGCCAGCATAGAAGTCTGACACCTTACCCCTAGACAACCAGGTCACCTAAATTTGTTTTTGTTATGTAAGGTAAGAGACCACGTTTCATTCCCATAGAGAAAAACTGGTATAATGGTTGTTTTATTCTGAGTTTTTCATTACTTGAAAGCAGGTGAGCTGTAAACAGCTTACTGGCCGAGTAATAGCATGCCTTTCACGATTATATTCTTTTTCTAATTTCCAATCTAATATCGTTACTGCCAGTTAAATTTTTTTCATAAATATTTAAACTCAATAACCCTGTCAAATGATACGTTGTTTCCTGTAATATCTAAATTCTCGTCCCCAATCTGTATTATCATATACTTAGTCTTTTCAGCGTTCATTTATAACCATAACTCCTTACTGGGGAATGCCAGGCCGCCACTGCGGTCCGGATTCCACGTTAAACTGTAGGTCCTTCATTTCATCTCACAATCACCCTACCATTACACATTAGCGTAAGTGTGTATAACCCGAACGGGTTATCGGGGAAGGCCGGAGGCAGCCAGGTGAGAGAGAAAGCCCCGGAGACTTTATTGGCAGATACATACAGGTTATAAATACATCGAGATAGGTTTACATAGTTAATACATTATAAATTAGTAAAAGACATGAGGAACTCGAAGAATCAAGGCTGACAGCTCCGGGTGTCTGTGGATCATCTGGATCACTTGCGCCGTCCTCTTCCTCGCCTGAGTGATCCCCCGCGGGCCCTGCGACTGGCGGCACGAAGTTGGGCGGGAAGACGGCTGGAGATGAGTCCATTCCGGATGCAGCGATAGCTACTGGCCAACCCCTAGTGACCGCAATATATAGGATGTTTATACGGTGCATGAGAAGTTTCCGGGTCCGTTCTGGGAGTTCCGGGTAGTCCGCCGCCAGGTTCAGTGGAAATTGGGCTTGATGTTTTTCTCTACCGGCGACCATTTCGGAAGTCTTGGCTTTCAGGACTAGAGCCAACTTGAGTGCTGCGCTGTCCTCCATCTGTAAGAGCGGCTCCTCAGGCTGCACCAGCGAAGCCCAAGCCTCGGCTGTGGGCCGAGGGTCTCCTGGGGCGACGTCTGGTGCGGGGTCCTGCCTCCCCTCAAGGTGCCTAATCCGCTGCTCAAAGGTATTGGACAGCTCCTGTATGGCTTGCAGCAGTTCACGGCCTGTGGGTTCCATGGTGGGTGATGTGTGCGGTGAACTTTTCCGAAATTGAACTAGTTTGGCTGGGCTCACTGCCGGGCTGCTTACGCGGACCCTGGAGTTGTTGCTGCCTCGTTCAGGTAGACTAATCCTGGATCCAGGCCGGGTGTGCGCGCTCCGGTGTCTCTTGTTGATGAGCCTTCCGGGGATTCCTGGAGTGTATAGTCCGTGGCTGGGCTCCCCGGGACAGTGGACTTGCCCGATCTTAAGTCCAGATTGCTGGTTGAGTCACTTGTAATGTTGACCACGTCGTCCTCGGCTTCGTGTAAAATAAGAGAAAGTTTATCTCGAACGGCGATGAGTCTATCCCGGTGTGCGCGTTCCTGGGCGTCAAGGAGGTCTATACAATCTAGCGTGGGTGACATGTAAGACGCGGTGCTAATAATAATAATAATAATAATAATAATAATAATAATAATAACAACAACAATAACAACTCCTTACTAGCTTCTAATAAGATTTCTGTATTTCTTACAACAGCTTTCTTACTATTACCCAACAAAGCTAAATCATCCACGTACCCTAAAAGCTGCATTGTACCGTTTAATGTCAACCATTCCCTACTGTCTTGCATTAATCTAAGGATAAATTAAAGAGTAATGGGTAAATTTCATCTACTTGTTTCAATTCAGTCTATTTCGAAAGTTTGTGATAAGTTAGATCCAACCTGTACCCTGCCACACGTATCTCTCAAAAACACCTCAATTAGCTTGACCGGATTTTTGGGTATCACAAACTTAATTAAAATTTCATATAATTGATTCCTTTTAACTGAATCATAGACCTTTTAAAAATCTATTGTAATTGGCGAACAATCATGTTGTATTCCCAATATTTGCAAATAGTAAAATCTGATCCATTGTTTATCTATCTCATCGAACTCCAAACTGATTATCCCTCAAAACAATACAAAAAGTCCTTATGAACACATATTTTATGTTCGTTGGTTTCAGAGATAAAGGCCTTATAAATACCCACTGGAATTCTTAATGGTCCTATTTGATACACTCCTGTCTGTGTAGCTGCAACCCTGCCTGTGTATCAGCAGTGAGACATCACAAGAGGTGCAACAGGGCAAGTCGGGCTATTAACAATTCCAGTGATAGCTTGGATGGCCTTTATTTCTGGAATCAACGAACATAAAACATGTGTTCATAAGGACTTTTTGTGTTGTTTTGAGTAATACTATCCACACTCCAGTTTTACTTACACATAATTTGGAACACCTTGTGTGTTTATATACAGTTTATATATATTATTTACTTTACTTCCATTACTGTTTCCAATCTGTGACCTGGGTCAGTTGTTTATTCAAGTAATATATTTTCCACTCTCAGCTTGCTAGGCCTATCGTAGCTTGCCTTATAATATAACTTAATACTATGAAAGGCACAACATCCAGTCCCCGACCGTTGATTTATCACTGTGAAAGTATATAAACCCACATTTCACCAATGATACATTTTTATGCCATACCGGGTATTGATCCCTTAGCCAAGTCTACAGACACGCTACTGGCTGAACTAAAGTGTTGGATTTTATATATATACTGTGCTATGCTCGGGTCCGTTTGTCTGAGGATCTTAATTAGAAGTAATAATCAAGCCGTGGATGGAAAGATACTTGTATAATTTATTTATAGAATATACAACACAAAAGAGAATTCCTTCGACTCGTGAGCGTGCGCATTGTTCAACGACTCCCCCTCTAGACTAGCCATTCGTAGAGAGAGGTGTTGACTCTTTCAAGTCAGGCCAGTTAATCATGACCTCTCACGTCGTGTCAGCCCACTCTGAGCCGACCCCGACTCAAGCGCTACAGTTTGCAGAGCCCACCACCCAATGCGCACGCCACACACACCTCCCCTTTTTTGAGTCAAACCCCATATACAAGATAAACAATACATAAACTGTGAAGTTAGCGTTATCCATGGAGGTTTAACATATTTATTCCGTAAACTCGAAATGAACTTCAATTAACCTCCTAAATATAATAAGGTATATTAAGACTAAAGCTAGAATTAACCTTTTAAACATAGAAATTATATGGAACATCTTAAATACTTTGTTTACAGAGAATGACCCCTAAATTAATTTTAGGAATATAAATAAACTAAATAACTATACAGCTTCTCCTAACTACATTGTTTACATCCTAAATACATTGTTTACATCCTAAAGATATAGTTTACATCCTAAATACATTGTTTACATCCTAAATACATTGTTTACATCCTAAATACATTGTTTACATTCTAAATTCATTGTTCACCGAGACCGGCCGGTCATCGTAAGGATATATCGAATATAGCTTTACATTTGTAGAGTAGATTGGGTTGCTATCCCTAATTGTTCATTACCTTTGCTTACTGACACAAATTCACTTTTATGTTACCTCTGTTTTCAGACATAAATTCACATTTATATTACCTCTGTTTACAGACAAAAATTCACATTTATGTTACCTCTGTTTACAGACACAAATTCACTTCTATGTTACCTCTGTTTACAGACACAAATTCACTTCTATGTTACCTCTGTTTACAGACACAAATTGACTTTTATGTTACCTTTGTTTACAGGAACAGATTCAATTTTATGTTACTTCTTTCTAAAGAAACAAATTCACTTTATGTTACCTGTTTTTACGGAAACAAATTCACTTTATGTTACCCGTTTTCACGGAAACAAATTCACTTTTATGTTACCTGTTTTTACGGAAACAAATCACTTTTATGTTACCTGTTTTTACGGAAACAAATTCACTTTATGTTACCTGTTTTTACGGAAACAAATTCACTTTATGTTACCTGTTTTTAGGGAAACAAATTCACTTTATGTTACCTGTTTTTACGTAGCAACCGCGGGGGATACTACCACCCCCCCTCTCTCCTAAAGGACAGAGCCCAGGCCACAGACAAGGAAATAACAGATACACAGCCTTACGGGAGATTTGTTGCGCTCCTCGAGTCAGGTAGAACATAAAATATCCAGTGATAACAGCGCTTCCAAGTGAGAATTCTTTGAAACAACTCAATTTCAAAATTTTTCTGATGAGAGAGACAAACCGATAGAGTGAGAGCTAAAAGTTGCTGTCTTGTCTCTCCTAGTACAATAGATCAGGTAGAGGCAATCCCTTACCCCAACTCACCCCCCTTTCATTGAACAAAACTTTCCAAACAATGGGGAGGGTTGGAACCAAATATACAATACTAGTGCTTCTACAGTGTTGACATGAGTCTTGGAAATGCACTTGTAAATGAATTATTAAATATTTTGTGACCAGCTTCTGCAGTCACAATTCTTTAGGATTCACTTTTTCGTTAGACTAGACTTCAAATAACTGGGATATGTGTTCGAATCCCGATCGGTTGTACTGAAAGTGTTTTTTCCTAATATGCTTATAATTCTCCTTCAACGCAAATACGGGCACATTTCCCAAACATTTTACTTTCCTCATTCCTTATCCATTGGATTAAATACGCGGATAGCTGTAATGGGAAGTATGACACGTGTACACAAAATATGTCAGTAATTAAAATTAAATACTTATGTTGTAAAGGTTGCATTTATTTTTTACATTTAGTTGTCAAATAAATACAAATTATACAAGGATATGCTACTAATTTTTTTTAAAGTTAAATACATAGAAAATATAATAAAAAGAGTTTCCTAGGTATATATTGGGTATCGGTAATACCGTCTTATTTTAAACACTGGAAAGATTATATTCAACATTATTTTATACAGATGTGCAATGAGAGTTAACAAATCGGTTTTAAATCAGTTTATAGTAAAATCAAGACTGAAAATGAAGCTTATTTTCTTAAACGCTCTTTTAGGATCACCCAACAAAACGATCATAATGTTTTGTCCAATTATTACACTCTTCCAACACCTTCTCGTGTCTGTATGGAGAATTAAATATCTCTTAATTTTAGTAAAGGGGAATAGAAATAATTTTTTTTTACTCTGAAAACTTTTTAAATACAAGATTATTTTACTATAAAAGAACAATATTTTCATACATTTAACAATCGCAGATTTTCTTAAAAATAACTATTTACATCAAAATAAAATATAGTTTAGTAAAGTGAGTAAAATTGTTGACAGTACAAGTATATATAAAAATACTCTTAACTATACCCACATATTGTTTTAATCACAGCCATAGTTACAAAGAGTTTTGTGTAAAAATTATCTATTAAGATGTAAAATAAAATTCTGTTTATATAGTTTGGACAGGCTCGAGACTAAAATTATGATCACTAGCATTAAAAAATCAATACAATAATAATAATAAAAATGCAAAAATATGATTTAACAGAAATTTGATTAAAATATGTGTCAAATAAATTTGGACATTGATATATTTCATAATATTCTGGTCACTTTGATTTCATATTGTACTAGATCAATCTTTGACATACAATCCTGAACCAACCATGGCAATCACAAACTAGTTATATCAATTAATAGATACGAAATCTAAGAAAGAAAATATTACTTAATCTATTAACTGAGTTTTCAAACGAGCGCAATCACAGGGTGGCCGTTGCGCCCCATTGACAAAGCAAACTTTACCTAAGCAAGATCATAGAAAAATGTTAGAAAAATTAGCATCACATTTCACCAAAGAACATAAATTAAATAATATACTCGGTTACAGAAACATATTAAATATGAAGCATCATGATTTTACAAAGATAATCGTGACCACCAAGTTATGTCACCTGAAGTGGTTTATTTTAATAGTTATGCCGCTCCTAGATATGCGATAATTGCTATGTATTTGTAAATCTAATGTAGGCTATCCACTTTAAAATAGTATTTAGTTTGCGTATTCATTTACTTTTAGTACTTTATACCATTTCCTCTGCCTTTACAAAGTTAGTGTTCCACCATATCAAGTTGTTGGTGTTTAGGGAACTTTAAGGACCCCTTCCATTTCCCAGCAGTAAATTTTAGAAATTACAAACTTCCCAACTTGCATGGTTATGTTGGGTGGTCTTTTTGCCAACTTGGCAAATTTAATTTTTCTTTTATGCATAAAAGTATATTCTTTTGGGAAGGTGGCAGTTTACTCTCATTTCCAAACACCTCTCTCTCCCTCCCCCTTCTTAGCTCCCACAATTAAAATTTGAGTTTTTAAGACGTATTTGATTATCTTATAAGCTATTTCAATCTGACCACATCAAAAAGAGTGTTCTATATTGGTTGTATACATTTTAAGCGCTTCCATTTCCTGGGCTTCAATTTTGCCGCTTTATTTGGCTATCCGGGAAGGTCTATTGAATTACATGGCGATATTTAAAGTGTCTACCTCCACAAGAATTGTATTTATATATCTTTGGAAACATTTTCAGGGGAAATCCCTCCCAATTTTCCCCTCCTTCATTTTGAAATTTAAGAATCCAGTCTTTGATACTTTTTGAGTTGATCCTTATATCCGCCTGACTAATGTTAATTAGTTAATTAGTTAACCCCCATATCACCACCCTTCTTAGAAATAAATAATATTTGAAATGTGTTTGTGGTTATTTGAAATTATACCTCTACACTTCTAACAAATTTTAATTTTCTACCTCCTACTTGTGATGGGGTAACACCCGCCACCCCTCCCCCTCCTTACCTATTTCCTGTAGACTCATTTTGAAATTTAAAATGCTCAGCCATTGTAGTTAATTTGATTGGTCCCTGTATTTGCTGGACGAATTCCAATTTTATATCACACAGAGAAATAATTTATCAACTGGCTTTGAAAATTTTAGCCTCCTGCGTCCCATTTCTTTAACTACCACAAAATCTCAAATTTAAGATTTATTTGGTTATTTAAAGCCGTACTTCTACAAGCATGTCAAATTTAGTTTATCTACCATACTTAATATTTCTTTTAAACTCCCCTTTATTTCCTGGACTACTAATTTTAAATTTTTAAATGTTCGGACTTTTATAGTTATTTGAAGTGGTATCTTTGGCTAAATGCAGAATTTTAATTTTATAACACACTGAGAAGAAGTTGTTTATAGTAGTTTTGTAAGTTTTTAACCACTCAACCCACTTTTTACAACCCACTCTGACAAATTTTAAATTCCACTACTCATTTGGTTACCTGAAATTTTATTTCTAATTGTTTTTCAAATTTTAATCTCTAACCTCATCTCAAAAGTTATTTCTGGCTGTAACTAGCCCCTCCCCCCAATTCCCATTGTCTAAGTTAAAAATTAAAAATTTTCCATTTTTTTATATTTATTTAGAGTAGTCTCCATACCTATGAATTTGAGTTATCTACCACACAAAGAAGTAGCTGAATGTATTAGTTATGAAAATGTTGAGCACGTCGTCTTCGCCTACCATTTCTTCAACTACCGCTTAGAAATTTCAAATAACATTAAGATTTATTTGGTTACTTGTGAAAGCTCCTTCTTCCTACTTGCCAAATTTAAATATTCTATCACATTTAAAAGTTGTTTTTATTTATATAACCCACGTCCCCTTCCCCATATTTCCCAGAATCCCATTTAAAATTAAAAATGTATATACTGAGTTGTTTAGCAAGGTTCCTTTACTTTACTTCCAAATTTCACTCTTCTACCTCACTGGAAATTAGTTGTTTCTATAAGTTTTGTACATTTTAAAACTCATTTTTCTACCCTTAATCTAGATTTTTAAGATGTGTTTGGTTAGAGTTGTCCTCCTAACCGACTGTCAAACTTAAATTTTCTAGCACACATTAAAGATTTTTAGTCTGTTTATATCCCCTACCCTATTTCCCAGGGTCCTACATATTAAATAAAAATGTTCATAATTTATAATTATTTGGAGTGATCCCATTGGTTATTTGCATAATTTCAATCTTTTACCACCCTGAAAAGTAGTTATTCATATTAGTTTTGGTAGTCTTGACACCCCACCCGCTTTTCTCCAACGCACCTCGGGACCCATCATGTGGATGCCGTACATAAATTAATTTCATATTAGTATTCTGCCACCTGATAAACCTCTATATATAACATTTCATGATTGGAGTATATGGAATTTACCACCCCTTTTTGCCCCTTTATACCAATTTAGGCGATGAAATTTGAAAAACCCTAAAGTTGTTCTCACCCAAATCTATAAAGAGATGTTCATTTTAAATTTCAAGGCCACCATTTAAAAAGATGTGTGGTCAGTGAATTTTGAAAATTTCAACGCCCCTTTTACATCCCTTACTGGGTGAATTTCACAAAATCCGGTCCTATCTCTGGTCTAGGGCCGAAAAGGAACCTTTACTAAAAAATTTAAGTTTACATGTTTGAAACCATTAAGCTCTTCGAACAAAACCACAAACTCCCCCACCTCATTTATTGTCTCTACAGGAAAAATTGGCCTTGTAGTTTAGAAATCAAAACAAAATGTCTCATCCCCGCATATCCACGCTCATTTTGATATTATTATATCAATATTTAGTTATTATAAGAGAGAAAACATAATAAATCCTCAAATTTGTTTCTTTAAGGTCCTCGCACACCAGCATAGTATCGTATACGTACGGTGCGTGGTTTTCCATTCCGCTTTGAAAGCGGAAAGACACGTAGCCTGCGATACTGTTATGGCAGCCATTGCCTACCCCCACTACACCCTTTCAAACACTCCTCTCACACATCACTAAGTTTTTTTCAGCCATTGAAGAATCATTTCGACAGGTGCCCAAATAATTTCAAATATCTGCTAAGGCTGAAATATTTAACTTGGTCTCTCGGTATGAGATAAAAGTATTATAATGCGAGTCCAGCTATTACCCTGGACATTTTCTTTTTTACCTTCAACAAGCATTGCAACCCCATACATCCAACGATCAGCTACTCATGATACTTCTACCACATCAAAATGTTCCTTAGTCACTCCCTCAACAATCAATGTATCATCTTGCTTCCCATCATCAACTTTATATGTCTCATCAAACAGCTCTTGATGTTCCTCAACAGCCACAGCCCTACGTGAGGGGGATTTGGGAAAAACCTAATGAAAAAAATCCTTTCGTAATTTATGGACAGCCTCTTATTGGTTTTATAAAAATATATTTCAAGTAAAGATTTTCTAAAATTATAATATTACTACAACCTTACCATAGTGAGTTATTTCGTGTCTCAAATACTTGCAGAGATAATATTGAAATTTCTGCTTATGTAAAGTTGCTTTAAAATTATTATCATGAGATGATTAGAAGGGCCATTTAGTTTAAAATGATAAACAATGGCCAGATACGACATTTAATATAAATCGTTAGAGCAGATTTCAAGAACTTGTTTTATCTCTTCTTTTTTTTACCTTTAGTAATCTACCCTCAATTTAGGGTAGGATAGGTAACTCTTAAAACTCCTTGGGGGAACCCTATAAAAACCCTAGATACTAAGTTTTATTTAGCCTGACCAGTAAAATTGTTTCGGCTCTAGGCCTAGATATAGACACACAGGTAGACAGCATAGCAAAAAGCACTTATCAGTTTTGGGAGGTTGACATTTATCAACATTTTGAGCTAGATTTTTTTACGATCTCAATACTTCCTTCTTCAAGTGGTCTAGAGAAAGTAAAAAGTGTCTATTTACGTAATATGAGCACAAATCACTTTACATTTTAGTAGTGAAAACATATTTCTATACATTCTTAAAACTACTTTCAATGGCACTATGGAGTAAAATAATCACAATTTAAGAAGGAAAAAGTAGTTGATATTACATTGGCCACTTATGTAAGTTTTCGAGTTCATATTGTCATAATGTCCCATTATTTGAATACCGTATTTATTTTTAACTTACCAAATATAGTTATATAGTCTTATGAAGAATGTTTGGCTAGATACAGTAAATATTTGAGCTTTTAGAGACTAACAACTAAAGTGTTTTATTTAAACATACTCCTACCTAAACCTAATATTCAAAAGTCAAAAGTTTTTAACCTAAAGTTTAAGCCAAAAAGCTGGTTTTGTTTGCAACACAATCACAATTAATACAAATTATAAAGTCTTACATTATTTCAACGTTTCGAAATGGAACACGCTACAAATATTACTTTAGATACAATAGTCTAGATTCATAGAAATATGTGAAAAACACAGTTAAGCTATTAAATTTAATTGGGCTCAAAATCAGCTTAGTCACAAGTACTCAACTCTCCCAAATTCACTCAACGAGATGCAATTATTGGTGTAATACGTTCTTCATTTTTTGCGTCGGTTTCCCTAAACAATGAATGTTCACCTTTGCAGTTCACTGCAAGTGTTTGTGGATTCTAACTTTAAGAAGGTGGCTTAGTGCAAATAGCTTGTGTTTTTTGCATTGTTTAAGCCAGTGAGGGTATATTAGCCTTATTTGCCTCAATGCCTTTCCTAACATTATATGTACAATACCTTCTTGGTGCTGCACATCAGGAAATAACTCAACAAAGGTTTCTAGGACAAGATCCGTGATGTGTGTGAACAGATAAATCTGTGCCGGGACCGAGGATTGAACCCCGGCCGCCAGCACAGAAGTCTGACACCTTACCCCTAGACCACCAGGTCACCCATAATCATGGTAACTGTAAAACGAAATTAAAAAATCATGAAGACAGAATAATATTAAAGAGTTACAATAAATGAGAATTACTGCTGTCCAATAATAAATTCATGAAAGGAACAAGAATCATCAAACAAACTTACAAAAATCATTGTGAAGGACACTAAGTGTTGGTACGACAGCGAGATGTTGACTGATTTAGGAGTAGTTCGAGAAATTACATTTTGATCTGCTATTTTATTTTATTACATCAATTAACTTAACAAATTGTATCAATTAATTCTTTCTATATATATTTGAGCAGTATATCTTAAGTCTTAAATTCTAAATCAAATCCACTCCTTACTTTCAACTCGCTTAGAATGTTTTCTAAAATGGTATTGGTTTAATCTGTTTAGAAGTAGTCCTCAATCGCTAAAATGTAATGTATTAGATTCGGTTTAGGTTTGACAAAGTTTTGATATAGTTGGTTTTGGATTAGTATGTAAGCTTATATTAACGTTTGGAGAACTTAAAATTTTTCAAAGCTTAAGATTCTAATTCTTTTTTCAAATGATTGTTTAAGTCATTTTATTTATATTCAAGCTTTTAACCTTATCTTCACAGGATATATCATCACTATTTGTATGTACTGGCACTAGAATGTACTATAAATATAAACAAAAGTAACTTTTAATGAACACATTTTTAGAAAATTATGTTTAATACAGTTTATAGAAAAATTACGAAAACTATGGTTTCTAAACATATATGTATGGTTTTAAAACCATCAATATCTTTATTTTCAATTAAAAAATGTGTTTTAGTAAAGATGTGCTCAAAAATCATCCCAGTTCAGGATACTCAAAGTTGGGCACTAAATGGGAGAGCACTTAGACCCACGCACCCGTTTAGAAATCCCGGATATTTTAAAACATAGTTTTCTACAAAATCCTGGCAAACATTATAAGAAGGTTTCTCTGATTGAATAAAAGGCTTGAATTTAGAATTTAAAGTTAAAAAAAGAAAGAACCTTTACGTGTAAATGTGTACTTCTAAGATTAAAGAAAATAGTTTGACACCTCTATATAGCCTTCCTCTATCAAAAATAAAGTCATATTTTTATAGGGTCACAAATTGTGGAATTGTTTTACGCGATTATATATGATGACTCCCGATTTTTTTTTTAACTTTAGAGTTAAAATCTAAACCGTTTAACTGGTTAGAACTTTCTCCCTCATTTTGATGAAAACAATATTTCAAAATATCTAACTACTTCTTAAATAAATTGGTATTTCTAAACGTCAGCAATTCTTCTCAATGCTCCTTAATAAATAATTGCAGTTGACAGCCAGTCCCTTAGTTAAAAAAAAGGTCCATCGTGTTTCAAGTTTTCTTTATAATGTGCAGTCAGAGTAAACTTATTTGTGTGGCAGGATTAGGGTACTTTATGACGAGGGGCTGGGAGTTAGAGATGGGGGAGGGTGCTACCTGAAGTTTGTTAGGTGACCGCCAGCCGACAGGCGCTCATATTTTGTATCTGCCTTTTAGTACATTCGAGTTTAAAGTGAGTCGTTTAAAAAAATGCTCACTTGATTGCGCTGTAGTCACTGGGGATCGCACCTAGCGATCCCAACGTTGAGGGAGTAAAGCCTCGAAAAGGAGTGCAACATTTTTAACCTAGGGGCTGTGGCTCTGTTGTTTCCTTCTCTGTGGCCCAGGTCAACTAGAGTCTTAACCTCCCTTTTTGGAGAAGGGTATACCACCCGGAAAAACAAGGGGCTACCCACCCTACACACCAAAGAAGACATCCCAACGAAAGGAAGGAGGGGGGAGGGCGGGGCATGTGAAGAGGAGAAGCCTACTCACAGGGTTTAAGCTGCGACAGGTGGGCTCTGCGACAGGGTAATTTGGTGAGGGGGTCCACCAGTAGTACAGTAACGGGTGTTAAGAATTGACTGATTACCATTTGTTCCGACCATTTGTAGGTTAACTTGGCCGCCACTCCCTCTGCCGCCTTGCTCAACGTGTGGAGCTCGTACCTTACTTGGTCCCCTACTTTATAGGGTACGGGTGCTCTTTGGGCGTTGTACCTTCGGGCGACTAGGTCTCGCGACTTCTTCAGTTCGTTAAACGCCACTTCCCATTTTTCCACCATTTTTTGGGGGGTTCTTCCTCTAAAAACGCTGGATATAACTCCCAGCGCAGATTAATAGGTGACAGCTGTTCATAACCTAATAACAATTCAGCGGGAGTAGCTTTGTGACTGGTGTGGGTTGCAGAGTTGAACGCCAATTGTAACCAAAGTAACGTGGTGTCCCATTTTCTATGAAATTGATGGTGATAAGCTATTAGAGCTGCTTTAAGGTTCTTATGAAAACGTTCGACATGGTTCGGATTCGGATAAAATGGGCTAGTGGTGAAGTGTCTAATACCACTGGAAAAGCACATATCTTTGAATAAACGAGAGGTGAACTGGCTTCCATTGTCCGACACGATGGAACACGGAAAACCAAAGTTCTTGAAAACTTCCCTATTCTGGGCTTTGACTATTGAAGCGGACGTGGGGGCCCTCAACGGGATAAGCCAGACGAACTTTGAAAAGGCGTCTAATACCGTCAGTAAAATAACATTGCCCTCACTGGATCTTGGCAAGAGACCGAACAGGTCTACATATAACCTCTGCATAGGAAATTGTGCCACATCCGAGGATAAGAATCCGTACCTACGATTTAGGGCAGGTTTAGATCGCGAACAGACCTCACATGCTCGGACTCTGTCTCGTATGTCCTGTTCCATCTTGGACCAAAAAAATTGCCTCTTTACCTTGGTCACCGTTTTAGCCACCCCTAAGTGGGCCCGCCGGAGACACGTGGAAATACTCGAAGAGTACCCGTGCGTGGGAATCGGGCACGCACACTTTCCAGCCGGCCGTTCTCGATGGTTTATGTAACAATATGTCGTCTTTGATTTTGTAGTCTTGTCTAGCCTCACCTTGGCCGAGACTGGTTATAATTTGTCGTAGTTTAGGGTCGGCTTGTTGGGTAGTGTTGATGGGTATGAACAGTTCTGGCAACCCTGCTAATACTCCTACCACTAACGATTCCTCCGTTGGGGGTTCCTCCCCCCCCCCCTGTTTTCCTCGTTCCTTCTGCGGGGGTGTAAGCTCGACTTGTTTTCGTTCACCGGGCGTCTGCGTAGGTCCGGGTTCTCTTCCCTGTTCTTCAAACATCCTTGAAAGAGTGTCCGCCACCACATTTTCTTTTCCAGGGATGTGGGTCAGCGAGTACCTTAAAACTTGTAGTTGATCAATCCACCGAGCTATTTTTCCTATTCGTCTGGGATGATTCAATAACCAAGACAAGGCGGAGTTATCAGTTTGAAGTTCGAACTCCCTGTGCTCTAAATACTGTCGGAACTTGTTCACTCCAAAAATGATACCCAACGCTTCCAGTTCGAAGGTGAGGTAATTTTTCTCGGGTTGGTGCAGCGTCCAGCTGGCGTAGGCTACGGGTTGCAACCCCTCTTTGCTGCGTTGACACAAAACCGCCCCTAATCCCGACGACGACGCGTCAGTTTGAAGAATAAACGGTTCCCGGAAGTCCGCCATTTTCAATATAGGTGGTCGCGAAAGTAGGCCTTTTAACTCTTGGAACGCTTCTTCGGCTTGCGAGTTCCACCGAAATGTTCCCTTATTTTTCTTTATCTGGTAGAGAGGAGAGGTGATCGACGCCAGATTGGGTATGAACCTTCCATAGAAATTGATCATTCCCAAAAACCTGGCGAGTTTTCTCGTATTGTTGGGGGTGGGAAAATCTCGCACCACTCGCGTGCGTTCCGGGTTGACAGCTACTCCTTTACAAGAAATTATGTGGCCCAGGTACTCAATCTGCGTCACGGCCACCCTTAACTTCTTTGGATTGATGGTTAGGCCTGCTTCCCTTAATCTTCTGAACACTTCTCTCAGATGTTTTTCGTGTTCTTGGTCGTTTGCAGAATAAATTACAAGGTCGTCCAGATACGTAAATACGTACACGAATTGTATGTCCCCAAATATGGTGTTCATCAGTCGGCTGAGAGATTGTGCCCCATTGCACATTCCGAACGGGAGAAAATTGAATTCAAATAGCCCCACGGGCGTGATGAACGCCGTGTACGGTTTAGACGCCTCTGACAGGGGAAGTTGGTAGTAGGCCCTATTAAGATCCAACACCGTATATATCTTGGCCTCGCCCAAGTATTGAAAGGCCATTTCGATAGTTGGTAAGGGCGTCGCTTCAAACTTAACCTTGGCGTTCAATTTCCTATAGTCGATGACCATCCTATTTTCCTTGTTTTCCTTCGTTATGAGAAAGGCTGGGGACGCATACGGACTTTTCGAGGGTCTGATAATTTCCTTTTTTATTAGGTCTTGGATGTGGTGCCTAAGTACTTGCAATTTGGGTGGTGCATAGTGGTACGGTTTAGAACGCACTGGGCAATCGTCGAGGAGTTCGATGTCTAAGGTGAGCACATGGGTCCTTCCTATTTTTTCACTTATTACGTCCGTATATTCGCTCAGCACCTTATTAAAGCGTCCCGTGGATTTCGTCTCCACCGCTACCGTTACCTCCCTCCGTTCAGGTAAGGGCTCTAATTAAACTCTAGCTGGTTAAAGAATTCAAAACACACCTTATTATTAGCGAAATCAATTTTCATTCCAGTGTCACGCATGAATCCGTGTCCTAATATAACCGGTGTCACCGAGGATTCCACAATCAGAAACCAAATAGGCCACGCCCACCTGCCTATTTTGATATTTATCCTTGCCCTTTGTTTAACTTTTAAGGTTCTAGTGTCCGCTAAGACGCATTGTACGTCACATGGTGTAAGCCCTTTTAGTTTTTTTTTTCTAGATTTTCATAGAACTCTATAGACATGATATTGCTAACTGAGCCCGTGTCCAAATGAGCGATTGTATTTATTTTGCCAATATTTATATTCACTCCCTTTAGCGCGCCCTCGTGATTGTGATTCACGAGTGGATTCAGCGGCGTGGATCGGTTGTTCGGACCACGCCTACTTAAAAAAAATCCCTTTTCCTTGCTCCTTACCCCTTGGGTTTCTATTAGGGCAGTCACGGACCAAATGCATCGTCGAAAAACAATTGAAGCATTTTCGAGTTTTTAGGGAGGAGATATTACCTTCTCTATCGCCCTTGACTGTTGGGTTGTATGGTAATGTTTCCCTCTCGACCCTTCGTACAAACGCGGGCTCCTCTTGGTATGCCGGTTTTCCTGGTTACGCCGTCCACCAACACTGGGGTTCCTTCTAAGTTTATATTCTTCGCTAAAGTGTCTATTGTAATTTTTTATTTCTTGTTGGATCAATTGGAAACTTGCGGCTTCTTTCACTAACTGAGGGACGGACTGTATCTGGGTTCTAGTTAAACTTATTTTAATATCGGGCCTTAGGTTGCGAAAAATACGGTTCAGCTCCTGTTCCTGCGTGAACCCCGCGTGCCTTCTAATTAGAGTTTGCAATTCGGTTACATACTCCTGTACGGATTCCGTGGGTTTTTGCATCCTTCCCGGAATCTCCTCTTCTATTAACTCTTGGTAGTTATTCTTAAAAAAATTAACTTTGAATAATGTTTGAAATTGCTCCCAATCGCGCCAGTTATGTTGATTGTTTCTCAACCACCGTAACCTACTTCCTTGAAAAATTTCGGGAAACGCTTGTAATAACTCCTTATCGGTTAAATGGTAAGTGGCTTTAAGTTCGTTTACCCTTTCTAAACAATCCACTGGGTCTGACTCCTCCCCAAAACGTACTCCCCATTTTCTCACTATACTCAAGACCGTAAAAAGTCTGGATTTAACAACATCATGCGATTCCATTTGGATGGGATCAGTTATAGGTGATTTGTTATTCGGTTTTTTTTTTATTTCAGTCGTAGGATCTCTTGACACCCCGAGCCCTCTGCCAGACGGCTGGATAGCTCCTCTTCGTTACTAGAACGCGTGGGCTCCTTTTGGTGCCCCCTAAGCGACTTTACCTTTGCTTTGAGATGTTCGCATAATTTTAAACCGTCTCTTTTCCTTCTATGAACTTACTATCGTCTATGGTCGCCCTTTCTAGTCTCGACGAAAGATGTAACAAGGTAGTTTCAAATTTCTTTATTTGACTTGGGGTAAGCTCTGTCTTGTCAGTTAGGTCTTTCTTTAGGGTATGTAACCTCCGTTCTACTATGGGAACTTCGTCTGATAGCGGAGGAATTAAGGCTGTTTTTACTATCGAGGCGTTTAAGTCTCTTTCCCTGTCTAATAGTAGGAGGAGTTGGCTGCGTAACCCATCCACCGTATCTAACGGGGTTTCTCCACGAATTATGATCTCGTATTGTAGTTCATCTTTCAACAACCTGTTTGGATCCAAATCCATGATGACGGCGAGTAGAATTAACTATTGGGCAAGAGTCTAGTCTACTATTCCTATGGGATTTTGCAATAATTTCCCTGGTTCGGATTCTTCTCATCTACGCGTCCCCTATTCACTCTACGATGTTCGACCCTTATCCTCTTTTTCCCTTCTAACCTTACGCCGGCTCATGCTCTATTTGGCCTAGGTGGTGTCCTAAATAATAGGTTCTCAATGTTAACGCGTTGCGCTAGCTAGACAATTGACCCCCTGACCCCAGTAACAGCGTCGAACGAAACGTACACCTTTCGTTAGACCTTGTTTTCCTTTTAGTCAGTATTAATACCTAGTGGCTTCAACCCTATAGCGCTAAGCCTTTTTCTAAGAGTAAATAGTACCTCATAAATTGTTTATAGTAAGGCTAAACCTTGGTGTTTAGTCGTGTGAATGTTAGAAGGGACCTGACTCATATGTATAACATTTTTTTTCCTACGTCACCAAATCAATTGTTTTTAAGACGTTTCTTACCTATTAGACCAACGTTCAGCAGTTTTATTTCAAAGAGGTAGTTTAGTCCAACTGGCCCCTAGAACCTATAGTTTACTCATTTTGATTCCCATTAAACTCATCTGACCTTTAAAAAAGAAGAAATCACTCTTTATATTTATTATTGGCGAACCCTGATTGAGATGGGTGTTGACCATCTACCACCCCTCCCCGTCGAATGTGTACACACTGGATTAAACATTTGGAGAATGAGTTGCTGGAACTTGATGACTGTACTTAGCTGTTAGTGGTGTTGTTGACTGGTAGATCCTGTAGGTCGTGCTTGTTGTTGATCCATTCTCGGGGTCGCTTGTCCGTGGCGAACCGCAGACCTTCCCGTTTTTTTCCGAGTAGGGATGCTTGTTGAATGTCTGCTTGGCCCCTTCGTCTGATGGCCCCTGGGCTGGATATGGTGAACACCTAACGGGCTCCAATCTGCTCTGTGGTTCTGGTCTGTAACGTGTTGATCCGGCTGGTGATAGCGATATTGCCTCGCGCTGCCCTCCGGATTGTTGAGTTGTCATCTAATGGGTCACTTTCCACTTCTGGGACCGAATTGTTGACGTCTTGCATGCTGGTGTATACTTGGATTTAACTGATGGTTTTTCAAATTATCACGCGTTCTTTCTTTGTTGTCTGCTACCATTGTGCTATGCTCGGGTCCGTTTGTCTGAGGATCTTAATTAGAAGTAATAATCGAGCCGTGGATGGAAAGATACTTGTATAATTTATTTATAGAATATACAACACAAACGAGAATTCCTTCGAATCGTGAGCGTGCGCATTGTTCAACGACTCCCAATCTAGACTAGCCATTCGCAGAGAGGTGTTGACTCTTTCAAGTCAGGCCAGTTAATCATGACCTCTCACGTCGTGTCAGCCCACTCTGAGCCGACCCCGACTCAAGCGCTACAGTTTGCAGAGCCCGCCACTCAATGCGCACGCCACAATACATATATGTTTATGTGTGTATATATATATATATATATATATATATATATATATATATATATATATATACTACAAAACTAGAATCGTATTTAAAAAAAAATTAAAAAATGAATTGGTGACTTCATAGTATGATTAAGTTCCTATCCTGCTCATATAGTAATAAGCTATATTTTTGTTTATGGTGAATAAATATCATTGAATCTACAAATAAGATCAATAAAATAAACTAAGAAAATGCATTGTATACCAATTGAGTAATAACTTTAATCTCACGATGAAAATATTATTTAACAATCTATTTCATAGATTTCATAACCATGTTGCATGTCCAGTAATTTTATAATGATCCAAATTGTGAACTTATAAAAAATACTTTTAAAAATGTACTCGATTAAATTCGGTAAATGGTTAATGAATGATGGTCATTTTAATATTATATAATTATGTTTTACCAAAAAATAATTCAAACAAACTTTTGCAATACATTTAACAACTGTATTTAAAAATACTTGACAAACCAAAAAAAAACCTTTTCATTCTGTCGCTTTTTGTAGGCCTATATAACCATTATCTATATAAAACTCTTGTATATAAAAATAATGATATTTATATCATACGTTATTTTCTTGCCAAATCATTTTTATATAGAATTTATAGCCTACAGAAAAATGAGATTTTTTTAAATATTTGAATCATAAAATAATAATTTTAAGGCGCAATACCATTCAACTAAAATGTTGTTATCCCTCCAATGCGGCTTCGTGGTAACTGGTTTTGTCTAGTCGAGATCGTAGAAGAGGGGCCCACGGGTGGAGTATTGTTTGGTTGTCGCTGTCTTCTTTAGGGTCTTTTGTCGGTGGGCCTTGCCGGCGCATCGGGTGTATCCCATCCCGTCGGAAGGGACGATCAGGTTGGAGGGTGATAGGACAGTCCCGGCAACACGGAGTCACGGTGGGAGGCAAAGGAACTGTCCCGGCAACGTGAGTCGCGGCGGGATGCAAAGGAACTGTCCCGGCAACGTGAGTCACGGTGGGAGGCAAAAGAACTGTCCCGGCAACGTGAGTCACGGTGGGAGGCAAAGGAACTGTCCCGGCAACGTGAGTCGCGGTGGGAGGCAGGGGAACAGTCCCGGCAACGTGAGTCGCGATGGGAGGTAAGGGATAGTTGCGGAAGGATAGGGAGTAACGATGACAGTGCTCTTTCCCAAATGACGACAATTTATTAATGCTCTTTAGTAACGGTGTTTCACCAGGGTGGGTCACCACTAAAGACAGCTGCCGTACGGCTATTGCCCGACATAGAACATCTGACTTGACAGTTATGCCACGCCAGGTTGTCTATGAAAGGGCTGATTTGTTGTTTGAGTACCGAGTCACTGTCGTGACTCTTAACCTCGTGAATGAAATTAATACCTATGAAATGAAACAGATGAAATGAGGCTGTAAGAGAATTACACGTGTATTAGTAAATGACCCTTTGAGGTGCAATTTGTGATTGTGTTGGGTCGTGGGAATTTGGGAGGATTTTCTTTTCTTGGGATGTGGGAAGGTGTGTTTAAGGTATGATGGTGAGTTGTGAGTGATTGCGCTGGGTCGCGGGAATTGGGGAGGATTTTCTTTTCTTGGGATGTGGGGAGGTGTGCTTAAGGTATGATGGTGAGTTGTGAGTGATTGTGGTGGGTCGTGGGAATTTGGGAGGATTTTCTTTTCTTGGGATGTTGGAAGGTGTGTTTAAGGTATGTGGTGAGTGTGAGTGATTGCGTTGGGTCTCGGGAATCGGGGAGGATTTTCTTTTCTTGGGATGTGGGTAGGTGTGTTTAAGGTATGATGGTGAATGATTGCGCTGGGTCGTGGGAATTGGGGAGGATTTTCTTTTCTTGGGATGTGGGTAGGTGTGTTTAAGGTATGATTGTGATTTGTGGATGATTTAGTGAGTCGATTTTCGAGAAGGGTCGAAAAGTTTAACTTGACTGTAGGGAATAGGATTGACGCGGATGGTTACATATCCATTCCCCATCTGGGGCCGCCAGTGGCGCCAGCGTTATTCTCTGGCTAGAAGGTTGACCTAGGCGGTTATCCCAGTGGAGTCCGGCGGTGGCAAAGGTTATAAGGAGTTGCTTGTTGGGGTAGGATTTTCTTTTCTTGGGATTAGGAGTGAGGGGGATACATTTCCATTCCCCATCTGGGGCCGCCCCCGGCGCCAGCGTTATTCTCTGGCTAGTAGACAACCTAGGCGGTTATCCCAGTGGCGTCCGGCCGTGACTAAGGTAGTTGTGGCATGAAATGTGCGATTGGTGAAGGTGGTCTAAGTCGGGGGGCTGTTCATCTACGCCAGCCTGGGTCGTTTTCGGTGTTGTGGTTCAGTCGGGTCGTACTGTCCAAGTCCTCTAACTAGTTCGTTCTCGTGTGTTTCAGTCTGTTCGTAGAATTTCTTGTTTCTGTCCTGGTATATTTCTTGTAGTTGGCGGCAGTTTGTCATCATGTGTATGTCAGCATTTCTAGTGTATCTGTCTGCCCCTGTGAGTATCCTTAGTATTTTGTTTTGTACTGTCTGAAGTTTTCGAGTGTGGGATTTGGCGGCATAGCTCCATACTACACAATTATAAAGAATGATAGGTTGAATTATCTGCTTGTATAGTAGTAATTTAGTGGGAATTGAGAGCTGCCCTCCTCTGAACAGTGAGTACAATTGTATGAATCTACACATTGCTTTTTTTATGGTCTTATCTATATGGCTCCTCCAGGTGAGTTTCCTATCTATTGTGATCCCAAGGTACTTGACTTCGTCTTGGAGTGGGATCTCTGTGTCAAATAGGGTAAGTGGAGCGGGAAGCGGTTTCCTACCTTTGGCTAAAATTACGGCTGCCGATTTGGTGGGGTTTACTTTAATTCTCCAGTTTGAGAGCCAGTCCTGGAGGAGGAGGAGGTATCGTTGCATAGCTAGTGATGCATAGTTTATGTTTCTATTAGCTACATATAGCATGGTGTCGTCAGCGAAGAGTCTAACCTGTACTTGATCATGAGTGGGAATGTCTGCTACATAAATGTTGTATAGGTGTGGTGCTAGAGTTGAACCCTGTGGTACCCCTGCTTTAATAGTGTGTGTCTGCGATCTCTTGCCGTTCATAACCACCTGGAACGTACGCCGTCTGAGGAAGCTGGCTATCAAGAGGATTAACCATTTGGGGTAATTGAATTTTATTAGTTTCTGTATAAGTCCAAGATGCCAAACCTTGTCAAAAGCTTTTTCTACGTCTAGGAAGATCGCTATTGTATATTTCTTTTCTCTAAATGCGGCAGTTACGTCTTATACTATGTTTAATGCGGGATGTGTGGTGGAATGGTGGCGTCTAAATCCAAATTGAAGGTTTGGGATAACTCCTAGTCTATTGTTTAGTGCTTTTAGTCTTTTGAGAATTAGTCTCTCATATACTTTGCTCAGGGTCGCTAGTAGGCTGATAGGTCTTCTGTTCTGAGGGAACATCGGGTCTTTGCCAGGTTTGGGGATTGTTATTACTCTAGCCAGCTTCCAGTCAGTCGGGAAGTAGCAGAGCGTCAGTAGTGCGTTTAGTAGTGTAAGTAGCGCTATTACCGCTCTCTCTGGTATTTGTTTTAATATCTCGTTGGTGATGCGGTCGTGTCCTGGCGCCTTCTTCCTAGGAAGGTACTTTATAGTTGTTTTGAGTTCATCCAGAGTAATTATCTCTGCGCTAGTGTCATTTGGCCCTTCTAGATAGTCCCTGACTGTTCTATTCGCGTCTCTGGTAAAGTCGTAGTCTTGTGGCTCGTCGTTTGGTTTGAATTGTTTTTCTAAAACCTCGGCTATGGCTTCAGCCATCTCTGTGCTTTCGTAGACCATGCCGTTTTCCCCGTGAATGGCTGGTACAGTCCTGTTTCTGGTGGCCCCCCTGAGTTGTCGTGTTACTTTCCACAACTTGTCTGTGTCTAGTGCAGCCTCTGTGACGTAAGTGTCCCATCTGTCTTTTCTGATGTCTTTGACTCTCCTCCTAACCATTGCTCTGAGTCGGTTGTAGCTTATTCTGTGTTGTGGGGTTCTGTAGGTCTGCCAGTCTCTCCTCGCTTCCCTTTTCCGGGCTATGAGGAAGTCTAAGTCTGGGTGTTGTTGTCGGAGGTCGTGTTGTATGGGGTTCCTGGTGGTATTTATTCTGTAGGCTTCCTGTACTGTGGTCGTGTATAGTCGTAGTGAAGCGTCCGCCTGTTCTATTGTATCTATATTTTGGACATCAGGTATATTATCCTCTAGTGTCCTCCTAAACTCGTCCCAGTTACAAGTTTCTATTGTTTGTTTGAGTCCCCTTATCAATAGGTTGGTGTTAGTTTTAACTTCACACAATATAGGATTGTGGTCAGAATCCAGTTCATTTAGTACCGTCATGTCTTCCGTGGTTACACCAATGTTGGTCAATGCCACGTCAATGACGTCTGGTGTGTTTAGATAGTTCGAAGGATAAAATGTGGGCTCGTCTGGGGCAACAACTACATAGTCGTGTGCGTCGGCGTGATCTGCTAAAATTCGTCCGTTCCCGGTGGTTAGTCGGCTGTTCCAAATGGTGTTTTTTGAATTAAGATCGCCCGCCAAAAACAGTTTGTTGAAGTCTGTGATCTCGTCTAAGTCTGTGGTAGTAGCGTCTTAGTCGGGGGTTTGTATATGGCCGCGAATCGGACACTCCCGCCGCTGGTGTTTACATTTATTGCGGTAGCTTCTAAATTTTGGAGATTTTGTAATTGATGAGGGTAATGAGGTAGATGGTCTTTTATAAGGATGGCTGTACCCCTCCCTGGCCTTGGTTTCTATCGTTTCTATATATATTGTAGCCAAAAAGAGAGATATTTTTTTCTGGCTTTAAATGAGTCTCGTTTATTAGGGCAATATCAATAGAGTAAGTTTTAAGTACATCTTCTAGTTCCTTTGCTTGCGTGAGTATCCCATTCGCGTTCCATATAAAAACCCGAAGTATGTCTTTAGTCGCCGTCTCGTTTGCGTTAGTCATAGTCGGTCGAGAAGTATTCAGTCACTCCCTCCAGTAATATCATCAACTTTTCAGTCTTGTCGGTCGCCTCTCTGAGTCTAGTGAAGTATGGTTTGAAGTGTGCCAGTATCTTGAATATGTTTAGGTCCTTTTGTAGGTTGATGAAATCCTTTATGTCTGAGAGTGGGGAAGTGGAGTTTTCTTGTTTGGGGCGTCTGTTGCGTCCCATCGTGACATCGGTATAGGTACGGTAAATTGTTTCGGCCTCTGCTGTTTGCTTAGCTGATGGGCCGGGGGTTGGTTGAAAGGTCGGGGGGACGTTTTGACGGGTGCGTGGGATAGGAGGGTAATTTTCTGTCGTAGGTGGGGGCGCCGTCTTAGTGGGTCGAGTCTGTTGTGTGTTCAGTTTGTTAGTCCTGGCTTCCAACAGTTGCACGTATACAGGGCATTTACTGTAGTTGGCCGTGTGTGGGCCCTTGCAATTAATGCATCTAGCCGGTGTTGTGTTGTCATTTTTGGGGCAGATGGGGGTGAGGTGTGCTCCGAGACACTTCACGCATCTGGGCATGTTTGAACAATTGTTCTTTGTATGTCCATGTCGCTGACACTTGTGACATTGCACAATCGTGTTCCTGGGAGGGATGTAGTGTTCTAATCTAACTTTAGTCTGGTTGAGGTATTTAACCCGAAGATGGTGGTGTGGATTTCTGTCTTTTTTAGGGTGATCAAGAATGTAGGAAGAAGTGTCACAGTCTGTGTGGTATTTGTCCCTTCTGCCTTCCTGCTAAACTGTCGCACGTCCGTCACTGCGTATCCTAAATCTATCAGTTCGGTTTTGATGTCTGTTGGGTCCATATTTGGTGGCAGCCCCTTTATGACTACCTTCATCGGCTTGTCTCAAGGAAGTGAGTATGTGTAGAACTCCTGGTTTATTTCTTTCAGGAGGGTTTGAATGAGTTGGAAGTCGTGTGCTGAGGTAGTTTGGATCTTCAGTCCGTCTTTAATGTAGCTCACAGCCGTGGTGGTTTCAGTGTTTTTTGCTATCTCTGTAATTTTCTTGTAGTTGTGGATCCCTACGGTGATGATCGGTGGTAGTCTCTCCTTCTTGTTGGTGTCTGCCTGTGTTGAGGGTGTGTTGTTGTTTGTTTTGGTCTCGGTGTTGAGGGGTTCGTATTTATTGTCGACAGTCGTGATGGTTTTTTTGGCATGCGCCGTGTCTGTGTTCTTGCATTTCCTCTTTCTCCTGAGTTTGTCTACAAGCATGAATGAGCCATTTCCGTCGTAGTCGGTTTCCATGTCCGATCAGTCAAGGTTGGTTTCAGAGTTGGAGAAGTTTGGGTTTCTGTTGGTCCGTGGTATGATAAATACTGGTCCAGTTTCAGTTGGTTTTGTGGCGGCCATTTCGCTCGGCCCTGAAAAGGGCAGGCTAGTGGCCAGTGTGGGAGGACTAATGTGCCCTCCTCTGTGCAGTGGTGGTGGGCTTGTTATGTTGAGTGGTGTCCCGAGGACAGACACCGACTGCGAGGTATTGTTTCGCAGCCGGTCCCGCTTTACGCTCTACTGTAGCTTGTTGTCACCGTTAGGATTCCTGCTACAGTAATTAGCACCGGCACGTCTGTCCCGAGTTTAGTTGAGTGATAGTGCAGGATTCCCAGAGGATGTATCGTCTGACAATTTGCTCAAGCTCGAGGTTGACACCTGGAGCGCATAAAGGGAGGTAGGACGAACCTTGACCTCCCGTAAAGACAGCTCCAGAAATCACCGTGTTATATACTCTCCACTGCTGCCTGGCCTTGTCCAATGGGGAAAACAGGGGCTTTCCATTGGTGCTGGAAAACGTGAGCGGTGAGAGGGTAGTAAGACGTGGTGCTAATTATTATTATAATACGCACTTAAGATCAAAGACTGCAACAGACTATTCCAGGGGGTGTTGACCACTTCCGTCCCGTTAAAGTTTTATAAAAAATAAAAGAATAGTACTGCTGCCATTCGCTAGAATGTGCCACATGAAATATAACTAAAAACATGTCGCCAACAACTACATATTTACCCATCAATTAATATGTGGTTAAATTATTTTAAAGATATTTTAAATTACTAAACTTTTTTTTTTACTTGATTAATTAAAAATATTATATTTTATATGGTATTTTTTAAATTTAACATTAGTATTTGTTTATTCATTTTAAATAGAGTGTTTCTAAATTTCCGCTGTTGGTTAAACTTGTCCTCGCACTTGAGCTGTCTATTTTGTACAAGTTTTTTAAACTCTCTAATTTAAATTAAATTAAATTATCATTTATTGTTATAAACTAGAGAATCTTCAAGATTGTCGTAAGTGTATTGATTTATTATCATTATTTAAATAAATAAGTCTTTAAGATCTTTAACTAAAAAACCGCGTTGATATGTAAGATTCGAAATGCCATCACGAAAACGTGCTAGAAGGCGTGATCATTAATTTTTAAAAATCGAAATTTAATTTTAAGAATGAGTGATTTTTACTTATAATAAATATATGTACATTAGGTACTTTAGTTGCGTTTTATTCTTTAGCCTGGTTAAATGAATTTTCATGTCATTCTAAACCCATTAACGTTTATAGGTTTTTATAAATTCTGAAGACCTAATGTACATAATAAAACTAGTTAAATATATAATATTCAATACATTTTGATAAAGCAATAGGCAGTTAGCCCCCAAGCTTCCAAATGAGGTAGCAAAACAATATTGTGGTCGTTTAAACTTGTTTTGACAACTTGGACTGAGCTAAGAGTTCTATAATGCCTAGGCCTACATTGCATAATCTAAAAACAACCCAAAATCCTTTTAATATCTAGGCTTTCATAACTTATGGCTATTGAAATCTGGGCTGTGTTCAATAAAAAAATATCTACTTTCCGTGTTAAAATATAATTATGTAGACATTAACTTACGGGAATGCTAGAACCAAGTTATAGGCCCATAGGTTGTGTATATTAATATTGGTTTTAATAATCAGTGAAGTATAGTATGAAATATGTTCAAAAGGTAGTAGTTTATTATAATTACAAACAATAGTAGGTCTAAATTCTTGCAGTAGTTTGTAACCATTCAGGAACTTAGGTATGGTACCTAACAAATTAACTACGGTAGGCTAGGTATGTTGTTATCTATGTTAATTAATGCATATGAGATTATATTAACATTAAAAAGAATGGGGATAGTATTATGTTAAACTATGCAGCTACCGAGGTGGGTAATTATTAGCTACTATTACCCAATGGGCATGTACAAAAAATTATTTTAATTTAGAGTAAGACTAGTCTTTCTTCCAAATGACTAAGCCATAACTTTTATTGAAGTTTTACATGTACACATTCATTCAAAAATATCATCATTACTTATACATTTAAGATCTTTCACTTGTATTTTCAGAAGATGGTGAACAATTGTGTATTTTCAGAAGATGGTGAACAATTGTGTATGTCAGGTTCCAGGGTGTCCTAGCAAGGCTTGGACAAATCCTAAGCTTCCTTTTTTATATTTCCAAAACAGGAAAACAGGTAAGAATATACTAATAACTTAACGGGTTATCTTTGAGCCTCTCTTCGTGCAAATCCTAGTACATTTCCTGCTACAGTAGCCCCATGGCTTCTTTGGTGCTGGCTGACAGCTCACAGCTGACTCCTGACGGTTAACATTTAGGTATAATACTTAAATTTTGGCCATCAGAAGTGACAGCTGCTGAACAGATGTTTTTGTAGATCATATGGTTCGGCGTAGGGATACATAATTTGGTCTGGTAACTTTTCAAAGCTTTTAGCTGTCAGAGCTGTGAGCTGTCAGTCAGCACCAAAGAAGCCATGAGGCTACTGTAAAGTCCGTTAACGATAGGTGTTCATGCACTCCAAAAGTGTTTGCTGAAGGAGTGCCCCTGGTGGTGAACGCCACAACCAAGAGTAGGCCACCAGTTGTGGAGAGTTGAGATGGCTTGGCTTGTGAAAGACACTGTGACTAGATGATAGCATCAGGTAAGATGGTCGGCGCAATTGTTGTAGTTTTGTCGCTGAGTTTCGTGGTGTTTTGGTGCTAGTTTACACCCTGTCAAAGATTAAATACAGTCCACAAAGTTTTGTCGAACTGGAAATCACGTTAACGATTCTGAGAGGCCAGTTAAGTTCGTGGTTTCAACATTTTTGGTCCTCCGGGCCGGATTATTACGTCTCGTAACGTTAGTAGAAGTTTTCACTGTATGTTATCGTAGTCATTGTGGCATAAAGGTTGTGAATTGTTTCAATTTTTTCTTTAGCCTGTTAACTATGTTGTTCGTTTAGTTAATAGTCGGCAATAAGAGATTGTTGTTTATAAATTGAGATAGGCCAATGATTAATGTGAATTCATAATGCTCAAAAGTTTCTAAGTCGTTCAGGGTTGGCTATATTCTAGCACCACTAGCATCAAATTGAGCATTTATTTAGTTCGTTCCTCGCTTACTTAAGGTTTCAGCTATCAGAAGTTAAAGTAATAAAATTTAATTTTGTTTAACATTGGGAGCTCATCTGGTTGTTGTGGAATTTTAGGTGACACTTTTGTTGTTTTGAATTTAATTAATGGTGTTTACTAGCTACTAATAGGTTGTAAGAATATAGTAATTAACGTTATTTTACTTGGATACCTCGTTTGTTTGGATTCGTTAAACATATTTTGTTGCTGGGATAATTTATCTTATGTTAATTGTGTATTAACTGTGTCCCTTTAACTAGGTTTTCGTTTAGTAATAATTTTTGGTTTTGCTAGTTGCTTTAGGTATGAATAATACATTGATTACATTTTTGAATTTGTAACTGCAAATGTGTTTGGGAAACATCTTTGAAGCGGAAATTTAGTCTTAAAAGCTTACACTCTTCAATAGTGGAGTGTTGGGAACTACTTACGCTTAGTGGGCCATTAACTACTTTGAGGTTTAAGTGTTGTTGGCAAATTAGAACAGCCGTAAGTTCCTCTTTTATTACCACGCCTACTAGTTAGCGTATTCTTGTCAGTTTATCTAAATAATCTAAGGAAGTTAATGTAAATATGGTCATCTTTGAGGATTATACCTTCCAATGTGAAACTTTAATGGCTAAGATTATCAGAACCGATGAGGTGGCTCAACGAGTGGAATCAAACCCTAGTAATAATAAGGATAAATGCTTATTGCAGGCGATGACCTCTCACATTGAACAGATGCAAACTCAGTTTAACGAAATTATAACCAAATTGGCAGCATTGGCCGTTAAGCAAACACCTAAAGTACAAAAAGATTATCAGGCTGAAATACAAAAATTTGATGCTTGTTTCTATAATGTACAAGCTATTTGTGCAGTAGCATTCCCGCCAGGAGTAAGTCAGGCTGTCTCATCAAAACAGCCTGGGGCAGGGTCAGCATCCTGTGGCTCTCCTCCTGTATGAATTACCTTGCCTAAACTGGCAATAAAACAATTTAGTGGCGAATTGAAGGAATGGCAATAGTTCTTTGATTTATTTGAAGATACTATTCATTCAAACAATCAGTTATCCGACATTCAGAAACATATGCGTCTGAGGTCAGCTTTGGTGAGGTCAGCTTAGGCGGGCGAAGCTTTGTCAACTGTTTCAGCGGTACCACTGTCAGCAGCGGCGTATCCACAGGCTTGGAAACTGTTTAAAGATCGTTACCATGATCCGCAGCGTTTATCTGACACGTATCTACAAGCCATAATAGAGTTACCACTGATAAATACAGAAGCTGGCTCTGTCTGCTCATTTGTCACCCTATTAAAAGAATATTTGGCTGCCTTTCTTCCGTTAGGCCATGTTGTGGAAAATTGGGCAGTCCCCATGTAGTTCATCCTACGAGTAAAATTAACCCCAGAGCTTAGGCAAGGTTGGCAGTGAAAACTAAAGGAAGGGACCCTGCCATCTTTGGCTAACTTTCAGGATTTTCTAGTAAACGAGGCAGAGTTGCTCGAGGCAGCGCCCTTTGGGTCAAAGAACGTCGCCAAACCATGAAATCCTGTGTGTCCAAAGAGTTCGTCAGCATTTGTGGTGGGTGCAAACAATGTGTCTCTTAGAAGTTGTGTTCTTTGCAAAAAAAAACATGAAATCTCGCAATGCAAGAAATTTGAAGGTATGAAGCCATCACTACATTTTGTGGATTGTAAAGGATAGGAGTTTATGTTTGCTGTGTTTGGCAAGAAAGTATTTCTCGAAGGAGTGTTCGACCAAATTATTATGCTCCCACTGTAATTGCCACCACCATAAGTTGTTGCACCTAGAAGGTGAGTCTGCCAATTTGGAATATGGGTTGCAACGGTCCGAAAAGAAAAATAGTGCCAGTGGTAGTTGCACTGAGAGTCAGGATTCAACCCCAAGTTTGGTGGCATCGGTAGAGTCCTTTTTTCCTGTGGCGCCGACAGGGCCATGGGTAGTCCTTATGACCGTTACAACAACTATTATGAGCAGCCGTCGTAGATATGAACCGGTGAGGGTTCTTTTGGATTGTGCGAGCCAGGAGTCTCTCATAACATCCTCTTGTGTACAGCGACTTGGACTCAAGCTGAGTAAGGTGAATTCAGTGCAATTGTTTGGCTTGGGAAACACGCCTTTAGGCACAGCAAAGGCTGTGGCTCATTGTGAATTTCAGCCTATAAAGACATTAACTTTAGGGGTAGATGCGTTGGTAGTGAACTCCATTGCACACTCTCAACAAATGCCAAGCCAACTCTCAACATGGCGTCACCTTTCAGGCTTAAAACTTGCTGATGAGGGGGACGAATCAAGACCGATTGATATACTACTAGGAGCTGAGTGGTTCCCTCTGGTTGTAACGGGATGGAAGGTACATGGGCCTCCCAAAACGCCATCCGCCATTGAAACCATCTGGGGCTACAGCCTACTAGGGAATTCATGGGGAGTGGCAAGTGAATAAAATATTTTTTGTACTGTGACGAACTTAAACTTGATTATCTGCTTCGCCAGTTTTGGTCGGTAGACGAACCGCCACAGGTGGCTCAACTGTCTCCCGCTGATAGGGAATGCGAAGAGCATTATCGCTCTACGGTGAAGAAATGTCAGTGAGGGCGATATGAAGTTGAACTGCCATTCCTAAGTGATTGAAAGGTCCTGGGAGACACGCGACAAGCAGCTCTAAGACGATTTTTGTGGCTCAAGAGGCGTCTAGAGAAAGCACCAGCCTTAAAACAGCAATATCTGGCTTTTATGAGGGATTATCTGCAACACGATCAAATGCTACCAGCCTCGTCTCCACCAGAGGAAGAACACTACTACATTCCTCACCACTGCATACTTCGGCAGGGTGAGTAGGGGGAGATAACCAAATTTCGAGTTGTTTTTGACGCATCGATGAAATCAACAACAGGTGTTGCCTTAAATCAAGTTTTGCACAACGGTCCCTCATTGCAGAAGGAATTTATGGATATATTGCTAAGATTTCATGTACATGAAGTGGTGCTTATTACCGATATCAGGCAAATGTACCGCAACATACTTGTCAGCAAGGAACATCACCGATACCAAAGAATATTTTGGAGAGAGAATCCAGAGGACATCTTAAGGGAATTCTCCCTGACCACTGTGACATATGGGATTTCAGCTGCTCCCTTTTTGGCGTTGCATACCCTCCATCAGCTTGTGGGGGATGAAGGAGCGGCATTTCCGGCTACTTCTGCTGCATTGCAGACAGCAACCAACATGGATGATGTGGTGACGTCGGTCAAGTCACTAGAATCGGCAAAGCGCTTGCAGCATGAACTGATCGTGATGCTAGGTAAGGCCGGCTTCCAGTTAAGAAACTGGATTAGTAACCGGCAAGAACTGCTGGCGGAACTAACCCCAGACCACTGTGCTATATCAAGTGAGATATTCTCTTTCATGAGTGAGCTGGAGAGCGCCACCAAAATTTTGGGATTCCTCTGGAATACAGTTCATGACCAGTTTTCGTACCAAGTACAGCCGACGGCCAGACAAGCGACTAAACGTGTAATTCTCTCTATGGTTGCACAGCTGTACGACCCCTTGGGATATCTGGCCGCTGTAAACTTTGTTGGTAAATACCTGATACAACATCTGTGGCAATCTGGAATGGGGTGGGATTCTCCGGCACCGGTTAAAGTGCAGGAAAAATTGTGCAGATTTCAGGAGGAGCTACCTCTGTTAGCAGAGATTAAGATCCCAAGGTGGCTGCAAATTTAAGGAAAGGTAAGGTTGCAGCTTCACGGCTTCTCGGACAGTTCTGAACGCGGATATGCTGGGGTTGTATATTTGAGGGTTGAAGGTGAGGATGGGAATGTTACGGTTTGGTTCCTGTTTGCACGAGCTAAGGTAGCCCCATTGAAAATGATAACATTGCCCCGATTGGAGCTTTGTGCTGCAGTACTGGTTTCAAAGCTCCTCAAATATGTCAGTCAAGCCCTTTATAATGAGGTTGCCATTGACTCTGTCACTGTATGGACTGATTCTAGTGTAGCGTTGAGTTGGATAAAATCGTCACCTCATCGTTGGAGTACGTTTGTTGCCAACAGAGTGAGTCAGATACATGAGTGGCTATCCCCAGATCAATTTCGACACGTCCCAACCGCTACTAGCCCGGTGGACTGCGCCAGTAGGGGTTTATTCCCTAGTGAACTTCTGGACCATTCCTTATGGTGGAGTGGACCAACATGGTTGAGTAAAACTGAGGAATGCTGGCCCATCTTGCAGCAACCAGGTTCAGTGACGGAAGAAGCAAAGGCAATGACACTGAACGTTACAATGGACTCCAATGAGAGTCCTACCCAATGGATGAATCGCTTTTCCAGACTGTCTACATTAAAAAAAAAAGCTACCAACCTTATTTTACGATGGCTAGATAGAATAAGATCTAAAGTTCCAAATACAGGTGACCTTACTACAGAAGAATTATCAGCCGCCATGCTTCGGCTGGTGAAACTGGTACAGCGTCAGGAGTTCTCCGAAGAAATTGCTCGATTGTATGCAAAGAAGCCGTGCCGTAAGGAAATTGGCAGGTTGAATCCCTTCATGGACGGTGAAGGTTTCTTACGGGTGGGTGGACGGTTGTTCCACGCCAAGTTACCCTTTGCGCAAAGGCACCCCCTCTTGATGCCTCGCAATCACCACCTTACCAATTTAATTATTGATGAATCCCACCAGAAAAACTAACATCCAGGCCCACAGAACCTCCATTGCATGCTCAAGAAGCAATTTTGGATAATGGCGGGCAGAGATGCAATTCGTAGACGGATGGGCCGATGTATCCCGTGCTTTAAGGCACGTCCATTATCCACACCTCCATTGATGGGAGAGCTCCCCATAGCAAGATTGGAGGAGGTAAACGCATTCTACACAACGGGTTGATTACGGGGGTCAATATACGATTACGTTGGGCTGCATTAGAAAGGCTAAGACAACAAATGCATACAGCTGCCTGTTTGTGTGCATGTCCACTCGTGCAGTTCACTTGGAACTTGCGTCAGAATTGACTACAGACGCAATCTTAGCAGCTTTTCGCCGGTTTCTGACTCGCTATTTATCAGTGCATGAGATGTTTAGTGACCAGGGAACCAATTTTGTTGGCGCTAAAAGGGTGCTAGGAGATTGGAAGGAACTAACCGCCTATGCAGACCACAACGCTGCGGTAGGACGAGAGATGTCTCAACGGGGCATATCGTGGCACTTGATTCCACCGGCCAGCCCTCACATGGGAGGGCTGTGGGAGGCTGCTATAAGATCAACAAAGAAGATCTTGTCAGCTTCTATCGGAGAGCAAATCCTAACCTTTGAGGAATTCACAACGGTGTTGGCACAGATTGAGACCGCTCACTCTGATGAGCTCGGATCCAAATGACTTTGAAGCTTTAACACCAGGACACTTCCTGATGATGGAAGCCCCGTTTGCCATTCAAGAGCCTCAGTTGCCTGATAAAATTCTAAACTTACGTGACCGGTGGAAATTACAGCAGCAGATCATGCAAACATTCTGGCGCAGATGGTGAAATGAATATTTTGGTGGCCTTCAACAGCACCCAGAATGGGCTAATCAAACAGCTAATCTAGCAGTCGGCGATCTCGTCATCATAAAATACGACAACGCGCCTCCCTTACAATGGAGGACTGGTCGAGTCTCGGCAGTACACCCTGGACGAGATTGAATGGTTCGAGTGGCTACCGTGACTACCAAAACTGGCACTGTAAAACGGCCAGTGGTAAAACTGTGCCCACTGCCCTTAAAGAAATAAAGGTTGCATACGGTGTCGCCGGTAGGTGTGCGGGTAGGCAGGGTCCTCTCCGTGGGCTTCCTTCCCCGCGTAGACTCCCCTACAGCCCCAGGTGGAGTGAAGATCGTTTTTTTCTGGGCCTTCCCTAGATCCATATATATTGTATACTATTAGACTATTAAGGGTTGTTGATAGCGTACTAGAGGTTGTAGCTTCGTTTTTATTTCCTAATTACTTTTCAATAATGTATTTTCTTTAGCTTAGGGTAGGACAGTTTTTCCTGGAAGATTAGTAATTTGGTCCCTCGAAAGTTTCGTTTGATATGAGTTACTTAGTATATAAGTTAGACTGGAGATTTGGATCTTTCGTTCTGGTGGAAATGCCACAATGCCTTTAACATACACCGCGGTTAAGATAACCGACGTGCGTGTGAATGTGTTGATAACGCCAACGCGTTTCAAGGCGGGCAGTAATGTTAATACGCTCCAAAAGTGTTTGCTGAAGGAGTGCCCCTGGTGGTGAGCGCCACAACCAAGAGTAGGCCACCAGTTGTGGAGAGTTGAGACAGCCTGGCCTGTGAAAGACACTGTGACTAGATGAGAGCATCAGGTAAGATGGTCGGCGCAGTTGTTGTAGTTTTGTCGCCGAGTTTCGTGGTGTTTTGGTGCTAGTTTACACCCTGTCAAAGATTAAATACAGTCCACAAAGTTTTGTCGAACTGGAAATCACGTTAATGATTCTGAGAGTTCAGTTAAGTTCGTGGTTTCAACAATAGGTTTTTACCTGGATGATAGTTCGAAAATCATATGTTTAGGTTTTGGGTTGCCAACACTTGTAAAAGATCACAGTTTTGTTATAAATGTAAAGAGCTTTAATTACCTGTTATATATTACATTTAAAATAACGAAAACTTAAGTTTTCTCATTCTATTTCATTTTTTTAAATAATTTCTTTTTATCCAACTCGAAACAATATTTTAAACATAATTAAAAGTAATTATTTTTAGTTTTGGAACGTTACTGATTTTGTGTAATATAGTGCACACATCAATATCTTTTAATACAGGTATCGTATTTACTTGGAAAAGAGAAAATCGTTGTCATTTTTTTACATAAAATAAATGATTTTATTATTATTATTTCATCGTATTTTGAAATGTTTAAATGAATAAAATATTTTCATCAACTGCGTGTCTGCATCATTGTAAAAAACTTGTTTACCATTATGTTCAATCATATGGTTTAGATTCGTCAGTTGCCATTTTGAAGCTATGTTAGTTAGACATTTTTGTGAAGTGGTGTTAAAAATTTTTTTAAGGGGAATAAAACTATAAATAAACTTTGTGTCTGAAATATTGGCCTAAATTACTGTGGTTAACTATCACCTTAATATATTACCATCTGTTTTCATTACAGTCCTCCAAAGTGATAGATGTCAGCTGTTGGCGTAGTGATTTATTAGGGATTACATCTAGTAACATTTCGAGCTGTCATCCAGGTAAACTTAGCTCGTGAATGACTTATATGTAGCCTACAAGCACTTTTGACCATAGAATCTTTTAAATATGAATTTGGCCCTAATAATGTGGATAGAAGGCCTACTTAAGGTGGGTGTGAAATAAATCAAGGGCTCATTGTGAAAGATGTTTTGGTATATCTCCCCAGATATATTTATGACATTAAATATTAAAATAATAAATACTATTAAAATTATAAGCAGAGTTGAGGTTGTTATTTTTAATTATAAGACTATTTAAACTATAATATGTTGAAAAAAACAGTCAAGAATCAAACTAAGGACCTTTGAATTGAAACTCAAACATTCTTAGATCTCAAATGTGATTTGAGTTGTGGTTTTTCATATAATATATTTTATCCTTGTGGATCATTCCACCTCATTCAAACAAGGAAAATAAATAGTTTTGGCACCCATGTTCTCAGATTTTGATTAAACTTGGTATAGCCTACTCAATCAAAATCTGAAAACATGTATGTCTTGGTCTGGTTGAACTGACGTGGAACGACTCTTGGGCATTATCAAATCTTGAACTTTGTATTTGGTATCCTAAATAATTATCAGCATTTCAGTTATATAAAAAAAACCTTAGGCCTATATAGCAATAATTTGATGGGGGATAAAACTTGAGCTAATGTTGGCTATAGAAGATAAGAAAAAGGCATTAATTTATGCTCTAAGATAGCAAATGTCAGATTGCAAAATGTGAGCATGAAGGACGTAAAGGATCGCATCGAGGTTACTCTAGTCTTCCGTAGAGTAACCTCGATGCGTTCCTAGAATAGTACTCGCTAGCCGTTCCGTCTTATGGCGGTGCTAATATCCAAACAAACAAGAAAGAAATAAGAAGTTTGGCCGCCATTTTGAAGGTGTACTGGCTTTTGATTTGTTTACTTCAAAGCTTAACTTTATGATAATATTGGTCTGCAACTTAATTTTATTTATTTATGTGTTATTTTATATTTATCTTTTAATTTTTTATGAGCTATTTTTCTTTGATGCTCCATCAAATTCTAACTGGTTTTCTAAATATTTCGTAACAAATTAAGCTACTCTGTGAATAATGAGTGGACCAAAATAATATAATAAATCTTTAGATTTAATTAATTAGCAAAAATATATTTAGCACCACATCTTACCACCTGTTAAGGTTATACACACATGTACTAATTAGGGTAATGAGTTAGGGATGAGGAAAAATGAATTTATAGTAAGTGTACCTGCATTTGCGTGGAGAGAGTGGAAAACCACCCTCTGTACACCCAACTAGGATTCTAACTCAACCCAAATCTTCCTGTCATCGACATTCTAGTTTATAGTGAGAGTGATGCCTGAGACCATGCGGCCACCGAAGCAGATATTTTTTCATAATGTTTCAAGTGTGCTTATTTTTAATAATGTTTTAATAAAAAATAAAAGCTATCAATGTTATTAAAAATTATATAATATATATCATTTTTTCATAAAAAATTATATAATATAAATACAATCATATCGTAAAATATTTATTATATGATATATATTATATATATATAATATTGGTATATATATATATATATATTTAACATATTTAACATATAATTATATATTTAAATATATTATATATATAAAACTAATATTATATTAGTAAATAATATATCTAATAATAGCTAATGTTTAGGTAATATAAATTGTCACTTTATATTGCCTAAACGTTAGTTTTTAAGGTTTCTTTAATTTGAATTCCCGCCAACGCTTACGATTTTTTATCAGAAATTACTAAGAGTTGTACAATTTTACAAAACTTTCCTCTTATTTTTTGTGAAGTTAAGGCTATTCTGATTTCATAAATGGTTGATTTATAATTCATTTAATAGTACAAATGGACTTTATTAATTTTTTAAATTCCATTTTCTCCATAAGAATACTTTGTAGACTCTGACGTCATACCCCCACAATGGCATACTGCGAGTACTCATTATATCTAGGTTATTCTACGAAAGACCTTTAACCTGCACTGGGATTCTGGATCTTTTCTTTCCCTTTGAAAGAGAGTCATCGTGTCGTTCACGACAGTCGACTCTCTTTACGAACAAAATGTGATTCTGGATCTCCTTTTGACCGACTTTACAATCGACGAGTCTCGTACGCCACCGAGAAATGTATCGAGGGATCCAATAGCTCGCGGTAGGAAGTCAACGATCTCGTTACGTAGGTAAGTAAAAGTTTTCACGTCATATTATTAATGTTAAATATGTTTAGATTGTGAATTTAGGGATTATAATACTACACTCTCATGTAATAATTATAATATCTGTGTTCTATTTATATTAAATCCAAAACAAAGTAACGCCGATATTAATATCAAATGAGATAGTTTAAGTGTGATGTCTAGGTTATGTACCACAGGGGTCTTAGAATAGAATAAATATTGTTTATCTACTATTTTCCACCACTCTATACATTAATTGACTAAAAAAAATCTAGACCTAAAATAACAAATAGGAAAATATATTATGATCAGCCAAATATAATCAAATGATTTTTCAAACAAAAATTAAGGCCTAAATGTTCACTTTCAAACTTTTGATCTATTTTTATTTAAATATCTTGTCGACTTGAAGGATAATGATTTTAATAAAGGCTTATCTTTTAAGTATACAACTGTAATTACAAGCTTAGCACGCAAAATATTTGACAATTTCTGTAAGTTAAGAATAAATAATTGTTTAAGCAAGTTTGGCAAGTGAAAAGTGTTTATAGATACCTCACTTTTTGAAAGTTAGGCCTAGTAGATTCTATGTGTCTTATCATTTTAAAGGGAATATACTAAACTATTATTGCCTCCAGTATATTTAATTGTAAAATTTATAAAACTTTATGCTAGGCCTGGGTTATATTTTAAAAGTTATAGAACCCTTTACTAGGCCTAGGTTATATTATTCTATAACTATCTAATCCTTCGGGATGTTAGGCTATAGTTTGATGACGGCATATTAATGTTTCATAAATTATATTAATATAAAGTTAACCCCAACTAATCTTTCTCAACAAACTTTTTTTTAAATGTATATGCTCATAAAAGGTATTTTAGTATAATAAATGTTACATTTTCCTTCTTCTGTGAATCTAAAGTTTCATATGCCTACAGAATAATGATAACCTAGCCTAAGAGCAGCTTATTTTTTGTATAATACAATTTAAAGTTAAGATTTAGTTCTGCCTTATGTGAATGCAAAATATATAAACTTGAACTGCCATTTCTTTTATTTGGCGAAATTATTGACGGGGATGATATCCAATATTCAAACCTTTTGGATGAACTTTTTCCTCTATAAAACCTGAAAAATCATTAAATTTATGCTATCATAATGATTTTTAAAAATGTGAGGAATTCCATGATACTACACTCAAGCTTATTAATAAACTAATGTATATTATAAGCTTAACTTAATCTTCCTTGTGGTAATTAGACAGCTTATTTGATCCTACCTTGTTGCCATTCCATTCAATGATACATTAGTATCTCAATTAATATTCATAAAATAAACTATTTGACTTTCATAGTATAAGATAGCACCATATGATGAGGTATCATGTCTCAAACAACATGTTGCTCTAGGTTTGGACTTGGGTTTTATTGAGTTTTCTAAATGCTCTAAAAATAAAATAACTTCAAATACACACATTTAGAGTATCATTGGATTCACCGTTTTCTTGTGAGTGTAATGATACTGATAAATTTTTTAAGGATTTGGTTTCTCATGTGAAATACCGTGTATTATATGGTAAGGTGCTTACGCATCATTCCCATAATAACTTTGTTCTACTAATTGTAGGTTAACTGTGGGGACACACGACATGTGGACCAGTCGACTATATCCTGTGTTCCGAAGGAAATGTCCACACGGTTGGCGGTAAACCCTTGATGTGTCCGCACTTCTGACCTTCAAAGTATTTGAGGTTGCATATAGGTACTGCACCCACATTCCTGTTCAGAACCCAGTGGACCAATGTTAATATATAATTTAACAAGTAAGCTTCCCGAGAATAATAATATCTTAGCATAAAATTAGAACCAATAGATAGCAAAAATACTTTCTCCACTAAATACTAACAGTACTTTAATACTAACTTAGGAACAGAAATTAATCATTATATACAGTAGTTAATGTCAGTGTTGGAGTCGGTAGAAAGGTACTAACTCTGATTCAAAATAAAAATTTGAAAATTATAATTAGGAAAAATACTTATGAATGTTCGGTTAGGCATAAGTTTGTACATTCTTTGGTTTCAAGGTAGGTCTATAACCTTTTTATTTTTTAAAAACTATTTCTAATTTTTATTGAATGCACAGTTAAATGCATATTTACTTTAATAGAAATGTAAGAGAGTTTTCTTTTTCAGAAATTATAATAAAAAATACATATTTTATGTTCTATGGACCTAAGTAGCCTAATGATTCATGTGCTGGTGATGATGAAATTTCCTGTGTTATCATTTTAGTATTTAGTATTTTAAAACTCTAATATATATTAATTAGCAACACTTTATAATAGATTCTTTATTACCTGCTAATTAATATTATATACATTTGCCATTGCTGGAGGAGTCCGAGTCAAGACAGTAGAAAACTATAGAAGCTAGAGTCAAAGGTATAGCCTACCGAGTCCACAACCCTGGTTACAGTTATTACAATTATATTGTAGTAGCACAATATCAGTATATATTTCTCATGGTAAATCAATTAGGGCCTAATTGCATTTCTACTAAACCTAAAAAACAGTTCTTTGTAAGTAGTGTCTAACACAATTTATTGGTTTAAGATTACTCTGTAGTTTTAATTGTATCAGCAAGCTTCACACATTAGGCCTTAAAGATGTATTTTATAAATTTTATGAGATACAATTACAGGTAGGAGGACTATTTGGAACAGGATTTTGGTTGGACGAACTTAAAATTCTAATATTTTATTTGCAGTCGACTTTGATAACAATTTAGTTATTTTGTAGGTAGCGCCTATTGTTACAAAAGTATCAGCTGAATATCACATGTCTTGATGTATGAATAAGTGAAAGAAGAACTTTATTATAGCCTAGCTATTGCAATAACTATGCATGCAATTAATTATAATAACTCGTTTCATTTTTGTTTATAGACACACACCACGAGGACTTCATTTTGTTCGGCATGCTGTCTTATGAGCTGCTGACAACTCCAGAGTACCCATTCAGAAGAACATTTAGAAACTGTCACAAATAATAACTATCTTAATTTTTTTAAATCTCACTTGTAAAATAATTGTTATAAAATGTCAGAAATTTTTATCTATTTAAATGCTTTGTTTTTCATTTCTATATTAATAAGACTAATATAAGCCTCTTATCATTTAAAAAGAATATTTGAGATGTGATGCCATTGATATAAGAAGAAAATACCAATGCTGTGTTTATCAAGCAAAACTGGGTAAACTGACTAATTATATAAACACATTATTTACAAACTAACTTAACTCTAATAGACACAAAAATGTCACTCGGCTGTTAATTCCTCACTGAAATGGGGACTAAATTTATCGGTTTTGATGGAAATTAATCTTGGATCCCTTAGTTCAACATGTAGACAAAGATTGAGACAAGGTGTCAAAACTTCCAATTATCTTGGTGTCATGATTGTTTAGTAATGCATGTTACTGTCATGTTTTCTAGTGGGTTTACAAGCCAAGTCATTTGATACTAATTTTTCAGTTGTTGCCTCACTAGGGGTAAGCTGTAAACCGCATAATGCTGTTAGGAAAAATGTGGTGGCTAAATGTCTACATGGAGGATTTAAGAAAAAGTGTTACGTGGTTTATGGATGACCCCTTAAAGTTATTCCAGAATTTATAGTTAAAATAGTGTTAGGAACATCTTGAAATTCAGGTATGCATAATGTAGTGTAGTTTGAAGCGGTAAGTATTCATCATGTGCATTAGTATGACATAAAGCTGGTTTTGACAAATAGTTTACAGATTCGGTGGTCAAATTGTATAAGCGGCACACTTGAAGTAGACTGGACACGCAATGATAGAGAAATCAAGGTTTGAATCTCAATCAGGTGTTCTGAAAGTAGTTTTTCCTAAATAGTTTTCTTCTCTCCCTCCATGCAAATGCAGATACACTACTTCTAAGTCCAACCTTCCTTATCCCAAACACATTAGCATAATCAGTGCATATGTGAATAGCACAAATGGTTAGTAAGATGCAATGGAAAACATTTGTTTAGAAAAGAGATGTATGAACTTTAGGGTTACACACTTCAATGGAGTGAGGATGATAAACCAACCCTAAGGGAACTTGGTCTGAAAGCTAATTAAAGTATATTAAGAAAGTTTAATTTGCCTATGGTTCACCTCGCAAGAGTGATTACACACATATTAGCTTATTTGTTTATGATTCCATATAATCCACATAAAACAAGTAGGTTTGATCTTGGCACAAATTGGGTCATAGAGGTCCACCATCACACCCCTCTGTGGGACATCCAACATTTCTTCAAGAAACAACTGAAGGAGTTGTATTCAACAGAAATAACAAGTTCCCTCCATGACTTCTACAAATCTTACTACAAAGTAAACATGTACTTTTAAATTGGTAATATTATTTATAACCAAAAAGGAGAGTTGATACAATACTATTATTTAGAACTAATATTGTTCTAAAAGAGAAACACATAAAATATGCTTTCCTTAACTGAATTAGTTATAACTTAACAAACCAAACCACTTTTATTATTTACATTACATGCAACATTTATTAATTTACTTTTAAAAAATACTTTATTGGTGGAAACCAATCCTTCATAAGAAATTATTTAAAATAACTTCGTCAGAATGATTTTCTTGCAATCATTAATTATTTAGTTGTTACTTTTGCTTAATCATGTAAAATAATATAGAAATTTATTCAGCGGAGGGTTTTATCAATTTCGTAACTACATAGGGTCTATTTTCAACTAGGATAGTAGTGTTTTAAAAAACATTTAAAACTTGTTAACTATAAGCCTTTGGTTATTTAAAAACACAAAACAGGTGTAATGTGGTAATGTGAGGCTTAGTAAGGATTTACCTGCTTTGGTGGCCATGTAGTCTAAGGCGCTATTCTTGCAACAGATTAGACAGTTGGAGATAGGGGTTCGATCAAGGCCAGGTGTACTATGGGTGGTCTTCTTAGGTAGTTTTCCACTCTTTCTCCATGCAAATGCGAGTACACTTCCTCCAAATTCAACCTCCTTAATGCCTAAAAAGGTAGGGTAAGTAGTATATAGGTATGTAACAAACGGATAGTAAGAGGCGGTGCCGGAAATATGTAGCGCTATACTTTATTTATAGATTGACAGGTATGTGATGGGGAAACTGGATTTGTGTGGAATCCTATAAAATCACTACACAATATATTGGTTTACATACATTTTCAAAGATGGCATGGCATAACCTTGTCTTTATCTGACTTTTTGGACAATACTTTTTTAAACTTTGAATGTAGTTTAATAGTTAAACAAAGCTCAACTAATGTTATATATGTATATATTTATTTATTTATTCACTACACCTTTGATCATCACGAAATATTATTTAAATGTTCTCTATCTACTAAATAAACTAAATATTTTCAAAATAGAAATGTAGGCCTAATTTAAAATTACAAACATCATGCATTTTAAGTGATTAAAAGGAGAAATGATTATTAAATATGGAGTTATTTATGAAACAACGTGGATTTTAAATTAGCGCTTGCACAGAGTATTTATATAAATTACTTGAATTAATAACTTATCTCGTTTCAATTTTAATCCAAAGCTATATTTTCAAATCCTTTCTTCCCGCCCCGATAAGTCGCGTGTTTCAATTGGCTGTGGAGGTAGCCTCGCTTCACAGGCCCTCGTTTAAACACGTTTCCTAACGATACCTTAGAGAATCGATTCTGTGAAGATAGCGCTCTTTCAAGCAAAGAACCGGAATACGATATTCGTTGTGACAGGCGATGACTCTCGTTCAAAACCAGAATCCCAGTGCTGGTCGTCAACAATCTCTAGATAATCTCTGGACTATTCGAACGGTGAAATATCCTTTTCTTATCCTTGAGTCAACAGTGCTGCTTCCAACCAATGATCTTAGAAACTGTTTTAAACACCAACTATCAGCCCGAATTAACTTAGGCCACCTACAGATTTGTGGTGACTTATTTTCACTGCATAAGACAAACTAGGCAGATTATTCCACACAACACAAAAAAATACAACTCTCCATCACTACAAAACAACCAATATATTTAACGTAAGTTATCAAAGATCACATTACTCTATGAGCTCTCTCTCTCTCTAGCAGACGAGAAATTAAACAATTGCTGATCAAACACCACATTGACAGTGTGTTAAGGGTAACTTGCTGTCACCCTTGGACTCAAGGGTGTGTGAGGAGTGCATTAGCACACTTCGTAACTATTCGGACGGATCTGCACTTGATCACGTGATTGCTAATGCAACTATCAAGTGTATATCAAGGGTCGACGGCGCATGAAGTAGACTATTCGGATACAGCCTAAGTTGTGTACTCTGTATAACCTACTCCTTACTCCTTGGAAAGTTAAAGTTGACCAACTTCTACACAGTTACGGATAAGGACTCCGTGTCCAGAAAAATCAGATACTTTATCATATATTTCTTACGGACTACGGACAGGGTCTGTGTTGGGGCCTTTTCATGGACCAATATTTTTCTTCTAAAGCAGATTAATTTTTCTCTTGTATAGGCCCTATCATTTGAATTCAAATGTTAATTGAAGTTTACCTACTTCAGTTTATTTAAATGTTGAGAATTAACATTTGATTAAATTAACAAAGTAATTAAATCAATTGTTCACTGATATTAATGCAATGTAGTATCGTTCATTTATTTTTTTGTCACAGTTTTAATGTATAGCTTGGGCAATACAAAATACGATAAGACCCCACCCCTACCTGGCAATTGTAAAGATTTGATGGAATGTGCATTCAGCCGTTTGGTCCCAAGACTAAAACATTCGTCTTTAAAACGCTCATTGCAAATTGTAAATTTAGTACGAATAGTTTCACTGTCCAGATTTTCAAGTTTTGGGTTACAGGTAAGTTTCTTCCAAATGAAGAATCTTGTTTCATCTTTAATTGGAAATCTATGTTTAATAGAGGTTCTATTTAGACATCCTGGAACATAACACTTATATTTATAGTACATCATGATCAATTGAACACTTAAAACATTTTATTATTAACAAAATAGTATCACTATTAAAACATTATTACAATTAAAAAGAAGAAAATGCCATGACAGTTCACTGTTGTAAAGTTTGAATCGATCGTTCAATCACAGCTCAATATTTGCCTACATTAGCGATTGCTATATATAGTTATAAGAATAACTAATAAGGTCCAGCCTGTAAATAGCAAACCTAACTTGCGTTATTACACTATGACGTAGCTTATAAGTTAGAGACCTAACGCAATTCATCAAAGTAAGACTGCTACCTTTCATGGTAAACAAAGTGTACATACATAAAGGTCAACGTTGTACATCAAGGTGAAGTTCAAAATGTTGTTCAGCGGCGGTAGGGATACGGTACCTCTGGTGACCGTTCCGAGTACTATCGCGGGAAACTACACACACTGTCGAATCAGGCAGGGCCACCTAGCAGCAAGCTGACACACCAGGTAACCTCACCACTCTCCTCTCTTTGGTAAATCATCGCATGGCCAGTAAGATGCGCCACCACTCCTCAAACACCCCTAGTGCGTAACAAGTATTATTATTATTATTATTATTAGCACCGCGTCTTACTACTCGTTTGGGTTATACGCACTTACGCTAATGTGTAATGGTAGGGTGATTGTGAGATGAAATGAAGGACCTACAGTTTAACGTGGAATCCGAACCACGGTGGAGGCCTGGCATTCCCCACATTCACAAGATGTCTTGTCAAGGTGAAGGAAGGGTTTGGAAATCAGATAAATCTCTGCCGGGACCGAGGATTGAACCCCGGCCGCCAGCACAGAAGTCTGACACCTTACCCCTAGACCACCAGGTCACCGCGTAACAAGTAGAACAGCCATATAGTTAATAATGTTCGCAAAAAAGTGCACCAAAACAGAAAGGGCAAAAAAAAAAAAAATCCAAAAACTGAATATATAATTAACTTTGTACATATATGTAAATCTTTAGGGTAACCGATTTTATGCATGTTAAAATAAGAGAGTGTTATATAATATGTTTTAGTATATGTTTTAGAGAGTAAGCCTCAGGGGGGTTTGAGGCCAACCTCCCCAACTGACCATGTGTGTTTAGGCCCAGGGATAAGTAAAATTGAAATTAGGGATAAATATCTCTTTCTCTCTCTCATAAGCAATTCGGTAGAGATGGGCGAAACAGAGATTTTACGATATCAGTGAATTTAGTGACTGTGATTTTAAAATATCGATGATTTATACCAGTGATTTTTCACTGTGACTGGTATTCACAGTGTTTTGATGGACCGATATTTTTTCACTTTCCAACTTTGGTCAAGGCTAATATTTAGCTGCTGTCCGAGTATGCGAGTCCAATCGAGTATAAAGTATGGAGTATTTGTGAGTATTGAGTATTGGATATTTAGTATTTACTCGAATAGTCCCATGAGTATCGGTTGGAAGGAAACTAATGTAATGTAACTAGTGTAATGTTATGTAATTTGGGCAAAATTAGTTGTCCAACAAACATTATGTTAAACTTGAATACCAATATTAAAACTTATTTGATGTACTATGAAAGACTCTTGTAATTGTGTGATTTATTTAGTGATCTGTTTTACTATAGTTAAAAATTTATGTGACATTAAAAATGAACGTAACATAATGGCATTTGGTTTAGGAAATATTGTTTGGAATGCAGGTCATATATTATATTATTGTAGTGATATTTTATTTTAAATACCATACATCTAATTGTAGATGAACTATACATATATTAGGAGCAAATAAACTTTAGATTAAACTATATGATGATTAGAATCATAAACGCATAGTAAATATTAAGGTTTATTTATATATTTTCTATTTTGTTATTTATATTAATTTATTATTAGCGATTTTGGGGATAGGATCACCGAAAAAAAGAATAAATGATTTTTTTTTTCGTAGCCTACTTTTAAAAGAATCCGAAATGTGATTTGCTTAGTAAGAAAACTTTTCGATTTTGTTATTAACAACAAATATTTTGTATTGAAAACGCACGTGAATGAAACATTAAAACCATTAAAGTCATTTTTACATAGCAATCTGATACTGTTTTTGAAAAATGAGCTCTACGAGATCAAGTGTTTTAAATAGAAATAACACGTAAAACATGCCAGTCAATAAGGTCGATTCTCAATTATCTGGTATAAAATAAAAAATAAAAGAATAACAAGGGCCGCGAAGCGAGTATTTACTCGAGTGTCTAGAAGAAGCAATACTAGCTCCGTGGCTCGAGTAATTGCCGCCATCTGATGCGAGTATCTTCAATCACTGATATCTCAAGCACTGATACTTTTGAGATCGAGTCACTGGGAGTATAGGTGATCAAATGGTATCAGTGAAATAATCACAGTCAGTGATTTATCGCCCATCTCTAACTCCGGGCTGCCTACCCCCCCCCCCCCCCCCACCGCAAAGAACCCCTGCCTCTGTACAATACATGATCAACCCTCAAAATCCCCCCTTCTTCCCCAATGAACAACCCACCCACTCACCCTCGCTATCGACGTAGCAAAGTAGGACAGAACAGAAGGCCCCGAACAGAAAGCTACTCTGTTTTTAAAAACCTTTTTCCCCTACGCTCTTCACCAGCCCTCCACCTTTCTTCCATATGGACCTCCCAAGGGCTCCCTCCCCTCAGAAACCCAACTGATTGCGATCCCTGTTTCCTCCCCCCCCCCCACCCCCTTTACAAGTCGTCAGAACACAGAACGCTGCTCCCCACAGATCCTAGAAAAACACATTCGGTGTTTAAATGACAAGAAACTACAGAAAAGACTTCTGAGTTTAGGACTTTTTGAGACTCGGTACCTCTCCGACCATCTTTATGGAACGTGCCACTGCAATCTTAGTAATTAATTTATTAAATTGATGCAAAGTTGGCCTTTTCCCCTTGTGGGTAGGATAATTTTTTTTAAGTGCAAACATTGGATTTTAGCGCAAATAAAGGTAAGTATTTAAAAATAATAATAAACCAGGTATAATCATCGTAATTATCTAAGAAAGTTTGTATAAACTAGTTCATTAATGTTCTGCCGGGAACTTTACGATCGCCTACCTAACTCTACCATTAGCCAGACTACCCCTACAACATCAAGCCACCCCTTAGACGTTAAATGTATATATAATATAGAAGTCACCAAGTAATATTAAAAAGCATATAGCAAACAACAAATTTTCGACTTGTGCGTTTATTATGTTAGAAATCCCGGTATGGGAGTTTTTTCTTACCAGAATACTACTACATAACACTACTACATAGAACTATTCTGGTAAGGAAAAATACCTACAAACTTGACAACCTTCAAAACTCAAGCGCTTAGATCCACATCTCTCCACAAGAAAGCATGAACAATCTTCTCTTTTCATATTCGTCAGGCGACCTTGAAGGGAGGGCTTTAAGGCATTCCTCCCCCCTCCCACCTACTTTTGTTAATAGGGAAAGAAGCAACTTGAAGACTTCCGTGAAGTTGTCCCCCCGCCCCTCTGGAAAACTAAAGTTTTTATGATTCCAATCGTTTGTTCCTCATTTGTTCTAGATTGTTCAATAATTTTGGTTTTTGTTTGTTACGTTTTGATACAACTCCAAAATTAATTATACATATACATTTGACGTCCATGAATTTACCCTTATCCCCTTTTAAAAACTAGTTTTTTATGATCATAATACTTTTTTTTTAGTTTGTTCCAGATTGTTCCGCAAACAATCACTTTTTCGTTTTGATGCGCTCACAAATGATATGCTTACTTCGGACCTCCATGAAGTTGCCTCACCATCCTTTACCCCTAAAAACATTATAAAAAATTAATATTATATAATTGTCATAGTTTGTTCTTCGTTTATTCCGGATTATTCCGAAAAAAAAAGTTTGATCGGTTTTTATACGACCATAAATTGTAGGTTTACATTGCATGTCCGCAAAGTTGACCCCCATCCCTAAACTTTTTAAAATATATATTTTTATGATCGTAATAGTTTGTTCTTCGTTTGTTCCAGATGATTCCTCCAAAAAATATGCACGTTTCGTTTTGGTAGGACAACATATGGAATATTTACACAAGGAGCGTGGATTGGTGGCTTTTTGGCAGCCTAATTCTCCACATACAACTTTTAAAAATCTATATTCTATTTTGCAATCAATAATTCGTTCTTGGTCCATTTTAGGTTGTTCTTTTTTTGCCGCAAAGATTTTAATTTATTACTTTTATAAGGCCTCGAAATTATTTTTTAAATTAGTAGCTCTCTCACATTCTTTCAAAACAAGAACATTTTTGTTTAAAGTTATTTGTTAGTTTGTTTGAATGTTCCGTAACATGTTTATATTTATTTTATCCTGAATTGCTTTAAAAATGTGCTTGTTTCATGTTTGTTGTTTTAAAATTAACATATTTCAATCACTATGCCAAGCTCCCTTTCTCTACCTGAATGAGATAAAATATAACAAAATTTTTATTTTTTATTTTATAACTTTATTTAGTTTGTTCTTTCTTAGATCTCTAATTAAACTAATGTCACTAGTGATGATGGCCTTTTGTCTGTGAAACCTGTGCGGTTACACAAGCGTCAAGTAACTAATGTTCCACCCTCTGTGCCTAGAGTTTGGAAAATCTTGTCTTTGATTTGGTTACTACGCACAAAAAAAAGCCATAAAGAGGCCAAGCAAGTAGGAAATATAAAAACTGGGGTGACCTTGGTCTACAACTTATTGCATGCCACAAAACTATTGGTAAACAAAAGTATTTTTATATCTCTCACTTCCTCCTAAGTTATTAAATATTGGTTTCGTCTACTTGGTCAGTTGTGAAATCACCGACAGTGACTTAAGATCTTATCTCCCCCCTTCCCCCATAAAAACAGAGCTTGGAACTATGTTCTCCTGAAGCGTTACACCACACCCTCCTTTTGTTTGCTACTATTACTGTTATGATGTAGTAAATAGTAGCTTTGACCACAAAGAGACGTGGTTGGAAGGAAATGTAATTTATTTCTTCAAATCAAAATTTATTAGCAGGACCCAGAATAAATGACCAAGATAGTGATTAAAAAATGTCTATTGAATGGCCTGAAATTCTAAAAAAAAAGAAGCAAGAAAGAGTTAAGTTGATAAAGGACTTTATTGCATAAATAAAGTCCTTTATCAACTTAACTCTTTCTTGCATTCTGGTAAATATAGCATTGATTGACAAAAATTTATTTAAAAAAATTCCCATCTGAATGCAACTTTTCAACTTTTAATTTCAGCGTCTCATAGGTAATGTGGATTTTAGAAACATGACAAACAAAGAGGATACAAAGTTAAACTTCAACAATATCTCCTCACTCTGACAATTGTTTGATTTAAAAAAATATGTTTTGAGTATTTATACATTCATAAAATATCGATAGCATTTGAAAATATACTAATTTAACATAAGTGCCTAAATAGTATTCAAAACGGAACGGGCTACCGTGAAGTTGCCCATCCCTCACTCCAATGTAAACATACTAACTTTGGGCTTTAAAAAAAGGTTTGTTAAACAATCTGAACACACGAGGGACAACCGATTGCAATCATAGAAACATTAATTTTTAAAAGCTAGCCCCTCATGAGTAAACAAAGCGCCACAAGTTCACGCCTCATTTGTACAAGAACGAAGGCGTAACAGACTAAACTTTTTGCGGAATATCCAGAACAAACGAGGAACAAACAATCACAACCATAAAAATGTCAATTTTCCAAAGTGTGTGGGGGGGGGGGGGGCTACCGTGAAGTTGCCCCCCCCCCCCAATGTAAGCATACCATTTGTGGTTTTATCAAAACCGAACAAACGAAATTTTTTGCGGAACAACCTCACGGTAGCCCCCCCCCCCCACATCCTTCCCCCAAACACACATTTGAAAATTCATGTTTTTATGATCGCGATAAGTTTTTCTTCGTTTGTTCCAGATTGTTCTGTGAAAATTTTCGTTTAATTCTATATCATATGAACATAGAAATCGAGTAAAAACCCTTACTATCAAAAATATGCCTTATGGACATAGAAATACAAGTCAGACATTTCGACAGACATCAAAACTATGTCTAGTGGGCATAGAAAAACAAGTCAGATATTCTGACACAAAAACTATGTCTTATGGGCATAGTTAAAAAAAAGATTGCTACGACTATAACGCAGATTATAACTTTTACATACTCATAGTCTCAGACGAGGTTTCATCTGCGTAGAGGTGGAAAGATCGACGCCTCGCACATCGTAGTCTCCAGTAGCTTGTTTGCCGATGTAAATTAGCGTCAAAGATGTTCCTCCATCGAATTGATTTATTAGAATAAAAAATGTGTAGCGAGGAGTGACGGTTATATACACACAGAACTGACGTACTCAAGAAATGTTTCTACCCGGACATAAAAGTGGGGGAGGTAAGTGGCGAAATTGCGCCTAATGACAACAAGCGATAGAAGACTGCGTGGAGAACAGAGAGAAATAGCCTGCCATTTCTTCGAAGTGGGGCCTGCGGGTGAGATGTCGTTCTTCTGACGGTCATGGCAACTGACCCAGTTGGGACAGTTTTACTTAAGTTTGGGCGTTTCCCGATAACCTGAATTCACCGTGAGTATCTGCCACAAATTATTAGAATATATTGGTTCGTGTAGTCATCGAGTTAAACATTTTTAAGGCATTTTGAGAGTACGTGTTAAAAGCCGTGGTTTTACTGTGAAGCTAGCCCCTCACGAGTAAACAAAGTGTCACAAGTTCTTGTCCCATTTGTGCAAGAACAAAGGCGGAACAAAGGAAACCTTTTGCGGAACAATCCAGAACAAACGGAGAACAAACGATCGCAACAATGAAGATGTCAATATTCCAAAATGGGGGGGGCCGCCATGAAGTTTCCACCCACCCCCAAAGTAAACATATCATATGTGGGCCTATCAAAACGGAACAAACGATTTTTTTTTTTTGCAGAGCAATCTAGGACAAAAAAAACACGATTACAATCATAAAAACCAGGATTTTTAAAAGTGGTGGGCCAACTTCATGGACGTACCAAAGTAGAAAGGATATTCCGCGCCAACAAGAACAGATGGATCACGGAAACTGTAGATGGTGCTAGTTACCGGACAGGTCTTGCGGAAAAATAATACTTTTAAAATATCAGTGTTCTTGAGAACGAGTGGAATTTTTAGAGTAATATTTTCAACACACCCTCTAAGATAATGTATCGATGTTTATAAGCTATTACATTTTTTTTATGCAGCTGGCAGTTTTCTATTGAAAAATTTCAATTTTATCGATATTTGATCACTGTTAAAATTATAGAGGAGATCTGTGTATAAAAAGTATAACTTAATCAACATGCTTCTAATCTTGATTAAACCGTTTCCGAAAAAAAAATTGCAAAAGAATAAAAATTCTTGAAGATAACCGTTTGTTCCCATGGCTCCACATTTCCACGCCAAATTAAAAGGGCCAGTCGCCTTAAGATAAAAATACTACTAGAGTATAATTTGGTTTACAAAACGCTTAATTCTTTTTGAACTTATCTACCTTTTAATTGACTAAATTGAAAAATGGCAATTGGGAATCGGAATTGAACCCGAACCCAGGTGTAATTTTTAGCGTATTCGATTATGATTGAGATACGGCTCATTTCCCTAAGTATAATCGTTCATCCCCCAAGCTTTGACTTTCATACACAGGTACTAAATTGTAAAGCATTGATTCCTTCTATACTATTATTACTTCCTCCTATAAAGAGAACATATTGTAATTGTTAAAAAATTCGACCTCAATATTAAGTTGAATATTGACATTGAATGTGCCTTTGAACCCAAATAAAGTGTATTTGTAGACACTCTCTGTCCCTCGCCTCGGTTTGCCTGTCTTTACCTGGTGCCACAAAAATGATTTGACTGATTTTGTTCCACCTTTATATTTTTGGTATTATTTATATAATATATATTTATAACTCCCACTATGTTTTAATTTAACCCTTAAGTTAAGGGTAGTTTATCAAATACTATTATTGATAAATCTGAAATTTTTCGAAAATGACTCAAACAATTTGGCTTAAATGAATATCTGGGATGTATTTGACATGACAAATAATACCGTATACCTATTTTTTGGGATAAAATTCGCCTAAGGGTAGCGTACTAACGACTAATTTTTGAAAGTTTGATTTTTTATGAAAATTAATCTACGATTTTGCTTAGAATGAATATAAAAGGAGTGTTTTCCATGATGAAGGGCACTGTATACTTGTTTTTCAGAGAATAACTGATTTATAATTAGCATACATATGACTTATTTATTCAATTTAGAATATTTCAAAAATTGCTTTAACGTTTTTGTTAAAATTGAATAACTAGGCAATGTTTTACATGATAAATATCAGGGGCATGAAGGCCGAGGTTGGGGGAGTGGGGGGCTGGGACACCCCTTGGAATTTTATGTAACCCCATAGGCGATTCATTTAATACGTATAAACACTTTTATAGAATTAAGGTATAGTAATATTTTCTAGCGGACTCCCCTTAAAAAAAATTAGCTTTCTGCGCTCCTTGACATTAGATAATAAACTTTTTAAATGTAGAGAAAAAATTGTCATTGAACTCCATGCAGGACAAACTTGACAGATATTCAAGAAATGTAAATATCACCATGTGAAGAAAATTAAACTTTACGTTTGGACTGAAGTAATATTTTATTTAGTTTGACCAAATGAATGTTTAGATGTAAAAATTACAAAAAACAATGGCATTTTCTCGCATCCCCTGCATCCCCATCTTAAATAAATAATACAATATTAAAAGAAAAATTCCGGTACAGTAGACTGTCTGGTAAAGTATTGAGATGAATGATAAAACAATAAGTACAACTACCTAGCTGGACCCCTCATTACAGTTTGACCTTTGACCCCGACGTGGAGTGAGTGTGTATTGTGATGATTACTCAATGTTGGTTTTCCCCCTCCCCTCCTTCTGACCTCTTTCCCAAGTGATAATTACGAAATATCCTCCCCTACCTCCCCTACAACCCCTCCCCTACAACCCCCTCGCCTAACACCCCGGACATGTTGATTCTTGATGATTAATTATGAATGATGTTAATTAATTATTGACTATGATTGAGGTGTTGGAGTTTTTTATTTATTTGTTTATTAGCATAAGGTCCGCGGCGTCGGGCGTGGAGCACGAAGCTCTTCTGACCACGTGGCGTAGAATGAACATTGGCTCCTCCATCACAAGGCTCTGCCAGACTGTCCCGGTACAAGAAGCACGAACCTCTTATGACGACCGTTTGGGGTAGAATGTGATAAATGGTTCCCTGCCTTGAGACCCCCTTCACTTCCACTTCTTAGAGGTATGTGTCGCAACCCCTTATGTTGTAATGGGTTTTCCCGGTGTTGCAGCCCCCTATGTGGTAATGGGTTTATTCACAACTAGATAGCATTGACACAGTTCTAATTAGGCACAATCTTGGGCCTCAAAATCCTCAGTTAGGGGCCTCTATCCCCCACCACAAAAGTCTACTAAAATTGGCTGTTTGGTTACGTCTGTCGAAATGCGCGGATGTAGGTATCCGTCACGGACCAGAGGAGTAAGGTACCAGCGTTTACCTGGAGTGGGGGAAAGTATAAAACCACCCCTAGTTCACCCTAGCAAGATTCGAACCCACGACATCCCTCTGCCATAACTATATGAGTGACACATACCCTTTCTGGCAAAACGGGCGGGTTATCCGCAGTAATAGGAAATGTACCCACATTTTCACGAAGTGTGTGGAAAATCACCTTTAGTCTACCTGCACTAGAATCGAACCCTGACCAAGAAAATACTATACATGTCATGTGCGGGTTTGAAACAGACAGAAGGAAGACGTGGGGGTCTAAAATAAATAAAATTTAAATTGTCCTCTAATATTATTATTATTTGGGATAGACCACGGTGATAATGAAGTTGAAGGGCCTCTTTAACGGGTGTCAAACCTCGATATCCAGGTGAGCTGTGTACCACCATTTGTGCGGAGGGAGTGTAAAAAATCGCCCTAGTTCACCCGAGCGAGATTTGAACTCAGGCTTCCAGAACGAAGAAAAGGTTCCGGATGCAAAACTAACTGACTGACACGGGATTCAAACCTGGGCCTTTGGCAAAGTGAAAATATTTATTTGCACACACTGAAAAGTTTACTTACAGCGCTACTAATTTTAAAGAGTATTTAACCGACTGAGATTTGAAATCCAGCCTCCACCCTCCCCTCTCGCCCTTCTCATGACTCCCCTCCTGAACCCCTTTCCCGTGTTCCAAACTTGTTGGTTCTTGTTCCAAATATGTTGGTACTTGTAATTTCTTATTTCCAACATTTGCGCGGAGGGAGAATAGAAAACCACCCTAATTCAACCGAGAGAGATTCGAACCCACGACATCCCCTGTCATAACTATTCGAGTAAGTCACACGCACCCAGTGTTCCACCAACCGTATACTCGGCAGGGAGTTGATTCCAACATCGCTCCTTAAATGGCAAGTCCAGATACTAGACATGCCAAGTGAGGGTTTGAAACATACAGAATGAAGACGTGGGGGTCTAAAATAAATAAAACAAAAATTGGCCTCTAAGATTATTATTTGGGATAGAACGTGCTGATAATGAAGTTGAAGGGCCTCTTTAACGGGTGTCGAACCTCGAAATTCAGGCACGGAGGGAGTGTAGAAAACCAACCTAGTTTCCCGGAGCGAGATTTGAACTCCGGCCTCCACCCTCCCCTCCCGCCCTCCTCCTGACCCCCCTTCTCGTGTTCCAAACTTGTTGGTTCTTGTTCCAAATATGTTGGTACTTATAATTTCTTGTTTCCGGCATTTGCTAGAGGGAGTGTAGAAAAACACCCTAGTTCACCCGACTGAGATTTGAACAGGGAGGAGTAAGGTGGAAGACGGTAGATTGCTACCCACGTATAAAGTGAAAACAACAGTTTTATTCCTCAAGCCACTTATAACAGAAAAAATAATTTAATGTTCGCAACTATATTTTGACGAAATAATATATAACTGCATAAATTATTAAGTAATGTCTGGGCCGATGAAGATATAAAATGTACCTGCATTTGTGTGAAGGTAGAGCGAAACGGTCCACCTGTATTTAATACCCCACCCCTACCTCCTCCCGCTAATAGCCACGAAGTTAAGCTTATCGTATTTAGAATTGTGTCTTACTACCCGGCCGAGGTACAAACCGTAGACGATGAGGGAGGAAACCGAAGTGAATTAATGTTCAAACTATCGTATACAATATTGTATTAATGTAACAAGTATCAGTCCCTAGTCCCTTTCTAACTTAATATTTTACTAGTTTAAATAAATATTATATATGTTTTTAATTTTTCCTCTTTTTCTTTGTCGTCTTAAAATAAACACATCAATTGCTAGAGTTTGATTTTTTCCTTGAAACGAAACCGGGTCCACAATTTTTTATTTTTTCCCCAAGAGGGAAGTTTTAACCATCAAATATTTTCTGTAACACCTTGCTTGTCCAATGTCCTAAAACTAAACATCAGTGGCCAAAGTATTATTTATGATTACTCCATCATTAACACCTGGATACAGGAGTCAAACCAGGGACTTGTGACGCAACAATATATGGCTTGTATTTATAAAAGTAATTACCGTTTATCCCTCTAGACGGAGAAGAGGAGAAATACATCAA
>JBCFYV010009882.1:22320635-22331129 GCA_039000515.1 Timema cristinae
GTGCACGAACTCTTCTCTCAAGCGATTATTAGTCTTCTTTAATTTGTGGACCCGGCTTAAGAGGTGTCTTGTGAATGAAAAGATTTAAAAAAATTGTATGATTTATCTGTGTTGTATTTTCTTTCTAATATTCAAAATTTCATTTTGTTTTTCGTATTAGTTTTCTAACCTTCACAGGGGGATCAACTGACCCGTTAACCCCCCCTCCCCTGAATCCACGCCTGACCACTGGTAACAATTGAAAACTAGATACATTTTTAAACAAAAGGCAGTCAGCTCATACAATGAAAATATTCTCTGAACTCACTATTGTCAATTTTTAAATGGAACACATAATATTAAGAGTTTTCACAAAGTAAATTAGATACAAGCAAGGCCTGTTGGAAATTCTAGACTCTGGTTTTGCGACGTTTCTCAACGGCCGTTGAAAGCACGAGAGAAGGATTCAAGCTGGATTCACACATGAAGCTACGCTATTCTATGCTATGCCACGCTATGCGAGCGAAATCGCGGACCGTTCGATTTTTACATCTTATTTGCGCTACGTTTTGTGCTGCGCATGCGCACAATGGACAGTTACCCACCTCATCCCACCTAATCGGTGTGGCTGTGAAACGTGAGCTATCTTAAAGAACGTGTGTGTGGTTTGTTTTATAATGTTGTGTTGTTGGATTATTGTTCCAGAAAATGGTGGAATTCACCAGAAGTTAACCTCTTACGGCATATATCACAACAGATTAGTTTATTCGTCTTCCATCGCTGTCTATGCTAACAACAACCCTTCTTCTTCCTCGCTATGATTTCCAGAATAAGCTAAACACTTTATATTATCAGTGGAAAATTTTAAAATTACAAATGGCCATGTTGTCTCCAGACTACAAAATATTCTACTAAACCTTTCAAAGTATAGAGTAGTACAGCTCATTGTGTGAAACACAAGAGGAAAAAAGTCACACATCATAGCGTAGCGTAGCTTTATGTGTGAATCCAGCATCAATCTATGTGTGGTAAAAGTACGGACGATTGCCATGACGGGTTGTGATTGGCCCACGTGACTCTCGCGCTTGTCACTTTACTTAACTGCGGACTGCTGGGATCTTATGGAGAATCGATGTCCAATGAAACATTTTCATACTATACTCACAATTTTTACACAGTTTTGGGCATTTGAATGTATCACACTGAAAAAGAAGGATGAAAGATTCCATTTGATACCTTCTGGACCATAAAATGAAAAAAAAAAAAAAAAAATAGTACGGAACTCCGCACGGACTTTCTCGCTCTATTGTTTAAAAATGGAGATATTTACTCAACTCGTAATATATGTGAAACGAAATAATATACACCAGCAAACCCAAGCATAAATTGCACTATACTTTCGTAAAACTTTTTATGAGTTCCAATTTTGAATTTTAAAATTTTATTTTTAAAGAATTAATGTCGTCATTTGTATGTTTGGACCGATAATATAGCTCAATATTGGACCCACAAGGGTCAACACTTCGTATTAAAATTTAGACTTCCGGTTAAAATTTTAACATTTCATTAGGTGTTGCACATCCTCATATCATAGTGTTGCTATTAAATTCCTCATTTATAAATTTTGACCAATTAAAAAATGTAAATATTGACTATTGAGTCCAAAATGGATATAGATCATTGTTGTACAAACATTTATCCTAAGCGGTTTAAGGGAAAATAACAAACTTTTTGAGAGACTCACTTATATTTAATTACTCTATGGCGTTGGAGAATTATTGGTTTAAAACTTAAGTAGTATCTCTTTACAACTAAGGCTCAGAAAATTGTGTTAATATATTTGACAATATCTCAGAAATTTTGGTTTTATAAAACTATATTTCATTTAAAAATCTTTTATTTTAGTAGTACTACAAATTTGCAATGATAAGTTATTTAGTATCTCAAATAATTGCGGAGATACGGAAATTTTAGCTTCTGTAAAATACAATAAAAGTAATTTTCATTGAAAATGAAAATAGCCAATTTATTTATAATCTTAATCAACGCCTAGATACGTATTTTAATAAAAATAGTTAGAGCAGTTTTTGAGGAAATCATTTTTTTCTCTTTTCGCCCTTTATTAAACTACTGTTAATATTAAGTTTAAACAAACACACAGGTAGACGGCATTACAAAGACCACTTTTTAGGGTTCGGGTGGTCATGAAACGTCGATATCCATCAACATTTCAGGTTAATTTTTTTATACGGTCGCTATACTTTACCTTTGGAGTTCGAAAGTTAAAAAATATAAATATTTACGTATAGATTGAAAGTTATTGGGTTTATAAATATTTGTTTCGAACAAAATATTTGTAGTATAAATATATCTACACATTTGTAGTGATAAGTAATTTAATATATCAAACAGTTTCAGAGATATGATATAAAAAATAGATACTTTACGCATCAGACCGGAGCCCTTAAAGTCATTTTACCGAAATATTGAGAGTAGACATTTCTTTTGGAATATTTATAAATGTTTATAAATGAAATTTAATCAAAATCGTTTGAGCCGATTTAGAGAGAATCGTCTTTTTCTCCATGCAATTGCTGGTTAACTTCCTTGTCCTTAGCGCCTCAGAGTAATTTTCATTGTTTCAAAATAAAAGTAATTATTATTATTATTATTATTATTATTATTATTATTATTATTATTATTAGCATTGCGTCTTATTACCCGTTCTGGTTATACGCACTTACACTAATGTGTAATGGTAGGGTGATTGTGAGGTGAAATGAAGGACCTACAGTTTAACGTGGAATCCGAACCACGGTGGAGACCTGGCATTCCCCACATTCACAAGATGTCTTGTCAGAGGTGAAGGAAGGTTTTGGTAATCAGATAAATCTGTGCCGGGACCGAGGATTGAACCCCGTTCGCCAGCACAGAAGTCTGACACCTTACCCCTAGACCGCCAGGTCACCTACTAAAAGTAATTATGTTGTTACCAAACATATGTCAAATATAATCCTTTGAGCTGGAGAACCCCCTAACTGACCAAAGAAGGTGGCAGCCATCCATTGGACCAGGATTCGAACCCCCTGCAGTTTAGTATACTGAGAGAGTGCTGTCTTAGACCTGAAGGGAAGTTTTCCACTCTCCCTCTATGCAAATGCTGGCTCACTTCCTCTAAATTCAAACTTCCCAATTATCAAGGCGCTAGTGTAATTAGTACTTAATCGTTTCACACTTACATGGTGACAGTAGTTATCAAACAAAACAAATGTTGGTAGGCTTTTGTCGGAGGACGGCCCCCCTCCAGCGCCTGCTCGATATTAGTTTCCATATTGGTTCGCTACAGTTGAAATTTAAAAATAACACGTGTTAATAATGATAAATATTATAGCGTTCTGGCCTTTATTGCTATTCAAAATTAAACTCTTATATTATGTGTTCGTTAATGAGTGCAGTTCAGAAAATAATTATTTAATATACAAGCAAATCTATAAAGGATTAAGAGCATCACCGGGTACCACGTGTTAGCTAAATAAATTGTGACGGGTGAGGGAGTTCAGGGTTCAAATCCCTGACGTGCGTGTGTACTTAGCTCGGTTTCCTCACTCATCCTCCACGGATTGTGTCCCAGACGGGTAGTAAGACGCGGCAGCCTTAATCACTTCTTGTTTTAAATATTAGACATGTAGAACGATGGGAGGTTGTTTGTGTGTGTGTGTGTGTGTGTGCGCGCGCGTGCGTGCGTGTATTGTAAACGGACGCACCCGGTAAAAGATATTCGGTTCGAATCTGTGTTGGGGGATTTGAATATCTACCAAGGTGTACTGTTGGTTGTTCTCAATAAATGGTTTCCCACTCTCCCTCCACGTAAACGCTGGAACATTTCCTTACTTCCTCTCCGCGCAAATGTGGATTCAACCTTCCCAATTCTTTATCCGGTTGGACTCCGGGTTCTGCTTCTTCTTTCAATGTGTTGTAATATTTTGTTTGGTTGAAGTATACATAGAGAAGAGCCAGCCTCGTAAAGATTGTTAACTCTCTATAAAGAGTGCAGAGTGATAGATACCCGCCTCGGTGACTCACTTGGCTAACGCGGTAGATTCGTGTTGAGCTAGACCACCGAGGACGGGGGAAATAAAGGTTCGAATCTCTGATGGGGGAACTGGGCTGATTTTTCCCCTCGCCCTTCCCTGCGCAGATGCGGGTGCAACCTTCCCAATTCCTAGTCCAGTAGTGTCAATTTGAATATTTTTATTATTTTAACCGGGAAAATTGAATCAAGAATGAAAATCCGAGATTAGTTTTTCATGATATTCAAGAATAACCTACTTTTTTTACAAATAAATAATTTCGGCTGATTTACAAATAATTTTTTTTCGAAAATTTTAATTATGTTAAATACATTAGAACAAGTTAGTTTAAAGTTTATATTTACAGATTGGTTATTGTGATCAGAACAATAATGTAGGTTTTTGTTTTTATGAATAAAACATAGTACTTATTAATTGATCACAGATTTCAAACAAAAATATTATTATAGAACCCTAACAAACTTTTTATTTTGTAAAATAACATTCATTTCATATTTTTTGGTTACATGCTACAAATAGTTTGGCTAATTAAAAATAATACAATTAGACTTATAAATTACATTATTATTGTTATTTAACTGGAGCTTCTCAAGCAGGTCCACTAGTATTGAATATATATTATAAATATTTAGGCTACATGAATAATATTTAAAACAATGTTTATGTGTCTTGCATTTTCTTCTACAGAGTTCGCAACATTTTAATACATATTATATTCTGAAAAAATGACACCTGGACACGGGAATCAAACCCGGGAACCTTTTGCTTACATATATTTATTACCTATGTATCTGAGTACGTGACACAAATATTTTTTTGTTTAATCGGAAAAGTTTGTTAAACCACATACAGGCACAAACTATCCGTGTTGAGCTAGACTACGGAGGACGGGGTAGAACGCGGTTCGAATCCCGGTCGGGTGTACTGAGGGAGGTAGTTTGAGCCCATACCTGCACTTTAAAGGTTTTGTTTATGATTTCACCCTCTCATCTTTTATACAGCGGGGGTACAATGTGTCAGGCTCAAACTGATTAACTAGAATAAGTGTATTAAAGCCCTACCCGCTAGTAAAAAAAGCTGTGGACATACAACTGATTAAATATTGAGTCCAATTTTTATACAAAGAAACTTTTAGAAAATACAAAATATTTTTTGGCCAACATTTATAAAATAATACTACAGTATAGGTGGTGTTTTATAGGTATTAATATGTTGCTGCAGATCACTTTTCTTGACGTATGAATACGTGAAATTAGAGCTAGGGGGCTTTTCTAGTTGTTCCTATGAAAATGGGACTGTAGTTCGGTGAGTTCCGATCTTGTTTTTTTTCTCTCTCTCTCTCTCTCTTCCCTGCCTGACTATCCGTATATTTATATTAATAGAGCAGGAATCTATAATAATACAAGAAAGTGTGTGTGTGACTCCCGAGCCCGAACTATTTAGCGTTATATTCCATTCGAGCTAACTCTCTCACTGAGGCTTGATGTATTTCTCCTCTTCTCCGTCTAGAGGGATAAACGGTAATTACTTTTATAAATACAAGCCATATATTGTTGCGTCACAAGTCCCTGGTTTGACTCCTGTATCCAGGTGTTAATGATGGAGTAATCATAAATAATAGCTTTGGCCACTGATGTTTAGTTTTAGGACATTTGGACAAGCAAGGTGTTACAGAAAATATTTGATGGTTAAAACTTCCCTCTTGGGGAAAAAATAAAAATTGTGGACCCGGTTTCGTTTCAAGGAAAAAATCAAACTCTAGCAATTGATGTGTTTATTTTAAGACGACAAAGAAAAAGAGGAAAAATTAAAAACATATATAATATTTATTTAAACTAGTAAAATATTAAGTTAGAAAGGGACTAGGGACTGATACTTGTTACATTAATACAATATTGTATACGATAGTTTGAACATTAATTCACTTCGGTTTCCTCCCTCATCGTCTACGGTTTGTACCTCGGCCGGGTAGTAAGACACAATTCTAAATACCGATAAGCTTAACTTCGTGGCTATTAGCGGGAGGAGGTAGGGGTGGGGTATTAAATACAGGTGGACCGTTTCGCTCTACCTTCACACAAATGCAGGTACATTTTATATCTTCATCGGCCCAGACATTACTTAATAATTTATGCAGTTATATATTATTTCGTCAAAATATAGTTGCGAACATTAAATTATTTTTTCTGTTATAAGTGGCTTGAGGAATAAAACTGTTGTTTTCACTTTATACGTGGGTAGCAATCTACCGTCTTCCACCTTACTCCTCCCTGTTCAAATCTCAGTCGGGTGAACTAGGGTGTTTTTCTACACTCCCTCTAGCAAATGCCGGAAACAAGAAATTATAAGTACCAACATATTTGGAACAAGAACCAACAAGTTTGGAACACGAGAAGGGGGGTCAGGAGGAGGGCGGGAGGGGAGGGTGGAGGCCGGAGTTCAAATCTCGCTCCGGGAAACTAGGTTGGTTTTCTACACTCCCTCCGTGCCTGAATTTCGAGGTTCGACACCCGTTAAAGAGGCCCTTCAACTTCATTATCAGCACGTTCTATCCCAAATAATAATCTTAGAGGCCAATTTTTGTTTTATTTATTTTAGACCCCCACGTCTTCATTCTGTATGTTTCAAACCCTCACTTGGCATGTCTAGTATCTGGACTTGCCATTTAAGGAGCGATGTTGGAATCAACTCCCTGCCGAGTATACGGTTGGTGGAACACTGGGTGCGTGTGACTTACTCGAATAGTTATGACAGGGGATGTCGTGGGTTCGAATCTCTCTCGGTTGAATTAGGGTGGTTTTCTATTCTCCCTCCGCGCAAATGTTGGAAATAAGAAATTACAAGTACCAACATATTTGGAACAAGAACCAACAAGTTTGGAACACGGGAAAGGGGTTCAGGAGGGGAGTCATGAGAAGGGCGAGAGGGGAGGGTGGAGGCTGGATTTCAAATCTCAGTCGGTTAAATACTCTTTAAAATTAGTAGCGCTGTAAGTAAACTTTTCAGTGTGTGCAAATAAATATTTTCACTTTGCCAAAGGCCCAGGTTTGAATCCCGTGTCAGTCAGTTAGTTTTGCATCCGGAACCTTTTCTTCGTTCTGGAAGCCTGAGTTCAAATCTCGCTCGGGTGAACTAGGGCGATTTTTTACACTCCCTCCGCACAAATGGTGGTACACAGCTCACCTGGATATCGAGGTTTGACACCCGTTAAAGAGGCCCTTCAACTTCATTATCACCGTGGTCTATCCCAAATAATAATAATATTAGAGGACAATTTAAATTTTATTTATTTTAGACCCCCACGTCTTCCTTCTGTCTGTTTCAAACCCGCACATGACATGTATAGTATTTTCTTGGTCAGGGTTCGATTCTAGTGCAGGTAGACTAAAGGTGATTTTCCACACACTTCGTGAAAATGTGGGTACATTTCCTATTACTGCGGATAACCCGCCCGTTTTGCCAGAAAGGGTATGTGTCACTCATATAGTTATGGCAGAGGGATGTCGTGGGTTCGAATCTTGCTAGGGTGAACTAGGGGTGGTTTTATACTTTCCCCCACTCCAGGTAAACGCTGGTACCTTACTCCTCTGGTCCGTGACGGATACCTACATCCGCGCATTTCGACAGACGTAACCAAACAGCCAATTTTAGTAGACTTTTGTGGTGGGGGATAGAGGCCCCTAACTGAGGATTTTGAGGCCCAAGATTGTGCCTAATTAGAACTGTGTCAATGCTATCTAGTTGTGAATAAACCCATTACCACATAGGGGGCTGCAACACCGGGAAAACCCATTACAACATAAGGGGTTGCGACACATACCTCTAAGAAGTGGAAGTGAAGGGGGTCTCAAGGCAGGGAACCATTTATCACATTCTACCCCAAACGGTCGTCATAAGAGGTTCGTGCTTCTTGTACCGGGACAGTCTGGCAGAGCCTTGTGATGGAGGAGCCAATGTTCATTCTACGCCACGTGGTCAGAAGAGCTTCGTGCTCCACGCCCGACGCCGCGGACCTTATGCTAATAAACAAATAAATAAAAAACTCCAACACCTCAATCATAGTCAATAATTAATTAACATCATTCATAATTAATCATCAAGAATCAACATGTCCGGGGTGTTAGGCGAGGGGGTTGTAGGGGAGGGGTTGTAGGGGAGGTAGGGGAGGATATTTCGTAATTATCACTTGGGAAAGAGGTCAGAAGGAGGGGAGGGGGAAAACCAACATTGAGTAATCATCACAATACACACTCACTCCACGTCGGGGTCAAAGGTCAAACTGTAATGAGGGGTCCAGCTAGGTAGTTGTACTTATTGTTTTATCATTCATCTCAATACTTTACCAGACAGTCTACTGTACCGGAATTTTTCTTTTAATATTGTATTATTTATTTAAGATGGGGATGCAGGGGATGCGAGAAAATGCCATTGTTTTTTGTAATTTTTACATCTAAACATTCATTTGGTCAAACTAAATAAAATATTACTTCAGTCCAAACGTAAAGTTTAATTTTCTTCACATGGTGATATTTACATTTCTTGAATATCTGTCAAGTTTGTCCTGCATGGAGTTCAATGACAATTTTTTCTCTACATTTAAAAAGTTTATTATCTAATGTCAAGGAGCGCAGAAAGCTAATTTTTTTTAAGGGGAGTCCGCTAGAAAATATTACTATACCTTAATTCTATAAAAGTGTTTATACGTATTAAATGAATCGCCTATGGGGTTACATAAAATTCCAAGGGGTGTCCCCAGCCCCCCACTCCCCCAACCTCGGCCTTCATGCCCCTGATATTTATCATGTAAAACATTGCCTAGTTATTCAATTTTAACAAAAACGTTAAAGCAATTTTTGAAATATTCTAAATTGAATAAATAAGTCATATGTATGCTAATTATAAATCAGTTATTCTCTGAAAAACAAGTATACAGTGCCCTTCATCATGGAAAACACTCCTTTTATATTCATTCTAAGCAAAATCGTAGATTAATTTTCATAAAAAATCAAACTTTCAAAAATTAGTCGTTAGTACGCTACCCTTAGGCGAATTTTATCCCAAAAAATAGGTATACGGTATTATTTGTCATGTCAAATACATCCCAGATATTCATTTAAGCCAAATTGTTTGAGTCATTTTCGAAAAATTTCAGATTTATCAATAATAGTATTTGATAAACTACCCTTAACTTAAGGGTTAAATTAAAACATAGTGGGAGTTATAAATATATATTATATAAATAATACCAAAAATATAAAGGTGGAACAAAATCAGTCAAATCATTTTTGTGGCACCAGGTAAAGACAGGCAAACCGAGGCGAGGGACAGAGAGTGTCTACAAATACACTTTATTTGGGTTCAAAGGCACATTCAATGTCAATATTCAACTTAATATTGAGGTCGAATTTTTTAACAATTACAATATGTTCTCTTTATAGGAGGAAGTAATAATAGTATAGAAGGAATCAATGCTTTACAATTTAGTACCTGTGTATGAAAGTCAAAGCTTGGGGGATGAACGATTATACTTAGGGAAATGAGCCGTATCTCAATCATAATCGAATACGCTAAAAATTACACCTGGGTTCGGGTTCAATTCCGATTCCCAATTGCCATTTTTCAATTTAGTCAATTAAAAGGTAGATAAGTTCAAAAAGAATTAAGCGTTTTGTAAACCAAATTATACTCTAGTAGTATTTTTATCTTAAGGCGACTGGCCCTTTTAATTTGGCGTGGAAATGTGGAGCCATGGGAACAAACGGTTATCTTCAAGAATTTTTATTCTTTTGCAATTTTTTTTTCGGAAACGGTTTAATCAAGATTAGAAGCATGTTGATTAAGTTATACTTTTTATACACAGATCTCCTCTATAATTTTAACAGTGATCAAATATCGATAAAATTGAAATTTTTCAATAGAAAACTGCCAGCTGCATAAAAAAAATGTAATAGCTTATAAACATCGATACATTATCTTAGAGGGTGTGTTGAAAATATTACTCTAAAAATTCCACTCGTTCTCAAGAACACTGATATTTTAAAAGTATTATTTTTCCGCAAGACCTGTCCGGTAACTAGCACCATCTACAGTTTCCGTGATCCATCTGTTCTTGTTGGCGCGGAATATCCTTTCTACTTTGGTACGTCCATGAAGTTGGCCCACCACTTTTAAAAATCCTGGTTTTTATGATTGTAATCGTGTTTTTTTTGTCCTAGATTGCTCTGCAAAAAAAAAAAAATCGTTTGTTCCGTTTTGATAGGCCCACATATGATATGTTTACTTTGGGGGTGGGTGGAAACTTCATGGCGGCCCCCCCCATTTTGGAATATTGACATCTTCATTGTTGCGATCGTTTGTTCTCCGTTTGTTCTGGATTGTTCCGCAAAAGGTTTCCTTTGTTCCGCCTTTGTTCTTGCACAAATGG
>JBCFYV010009882.1:22331229-22349011 GCA_039000515.1 Timema cristinae
CATAGATCAACAAGACTTAGTCCATCTTTTTACTAAGAACTATGTAGATCCTGCTATTTCAGTAGCTGCGAGAAAAATAGAGGAACTAGGAAAGGAACAATATGACAACTTCGTGTCTCAATTTATCATGTTTGGAAATAAATTAATAGTTGATCTTATTAAGAATAATATCTTGCCTTTGTTCAAGAAACCGCCAACCAAAAATAAATGTTAGATGCAACAAAAGTTCAGTGATTTAAAATGGGATACTATACTCTACAGCCAACTTTATTTAGCTTGTCAGTCACATCGAGGTAATATAAGTGAATTTTTTTCTCCTTTAAAATCATGATTGGCCTCGATCCCTCTCTAAACAACCCACAATCAGTCATCCAACTAACACTTCACAGCTTTTAGATATTTTTCATAGCGTATAATGTGAGGCTCCAGCATTCGATACAAAAATATTTTATGGCGCAACTGTGATCCATGCTCTTCCAATAGCAGAAACCTTCACTTTCGAAGAGTACAGCGATGTTGTGTTTTTACCTTAGCTTCACAAACATCTACATAGTTGTAAAGGGGTGGATGTAGCCTGGGACATATATAAATAAGACAGCTTAAAGGCATCAACACGAGAAAAAAGAGGTGAAGGCGTAAAGAGAAAGGTATTAGGGAGCGCCAGGCGTCCAAAGGATTTTTATATGTTCCTTAGACATTCTGAAAACAATTAGGAGTTTTTAAAATTTCTCGGTGAGTCAGTGTAACAATCTAAATTTACAACAGGAAAACAGGTTATTATTACATGTGATTTTTTCATCCGGTTTTAATCCCTCAGGTATTGACATTCCTGCAACAAGTAAAAGAGTAGAAGATTAAAGAATAGTTTTTCATATAATAAACACTGTACAGTCTGGACTGAGGAGCATTATGACAAGCAGTGTAGATACGGATATATTAGTGATTTTTATTAGTGAATTTTTTGATTTGGTAAAGACTTTCCTGGTCTTGATTTGTGGCTTGCATTTGGAAAGGGAAAATATTTGAGGTACTATCATACAGCCTGATATGTTTTTCAATGGGAGAAGAGAAGGCGTGGAGTATAGTTTTTCCATGCGTTTACAGTATCGGACACCACATCACAATTTGCCGAAAAAGGGAAGAAAAGTGCATGGTAAATGTGAAAAACATTTTCAAATGTCACAAGAGATTTTGTATATCCTAGCAGACATCCTTTTGTCCCATTATCAAAAGACAGTGAAGAGTTTGCAACAATGTAACAGTACACTTGTTACCCTTACACGACACGCACGACACTACACGACACGACATAATGTTTCAAAACAAATGATGTAAAACAAGAACTATTCACCTCAGGAAAATCAACATAGGTGGTACAGAACCTCCCACCCTCACAAGATGCTCTTCTCCACCACACCAATCGATCTATTTATAAAGCCAGCATTTGGATAACAAGACAGGAACCAACACAAATCTTCCTTCGCCCAAAATATTTGGTTGGAAAAAAGTCAACAACATATGGAAGTCAGAATGGACAAACCTACCAGAAACAGTAGTGTCTTGCAGGAAACTTATAAAATGTGGCGGCTGCAAGGCTATCCCACTGCTCTAGAACATGTATTTGTAAATATTCTTCTTTGGAATGTACAGCACTATTCAATTGTAAAGGACAATGCAAATTGATAAAACAATAACTGGATCGTTTGACAGTAGACTTCTACTATGGAATACTAATAATGGATGCATTATAAACATGCATTTCATATAGGGTGTACATAATTTGTTCAAGGATACTAAAAAATTAAGTAAATTGATTTCAGCCATGTTGCCAAGGGATGGAATGGAGGGTCCGTGGACTGCCTAGGATAATATACTATTACTTTGATCCTTCACAGTTGCTGGTATCCAGTTAGGGACACGGCTGGTCTACCGATGGTGGATAGCGGAAAAGCACTTCTTTGGGTTAGGTGGTGAATGTTCAATAGTCACCCTCGAACCAAAACTGGATTTCCTAAAGTACAAGTAGAACATTTTTTTTACACATAACTTGTCAATATTTTATTAGAATTTAAAATTAAGCAAGTCAAATAAAATCAAGCAGCTTCCAACTAAATAAATTATTTCTATGTTAAGGTCAACCATATTTAATTATCTACTACGTATGAAAAAGTATATATGGCATTCAAGTCATAACTATGACGACACAAACCCATATAAAATTGCACCAACACAAACGAGGCTCAGGTGCCGGCCACTACTCCGGGATCAGTGCATAGTAGTAATAATCCGGCTGTAACTTTTATATTTATCATCTTATTTTTACGATTAGGATATCAAATTAAAGGCAATGGACTTATCTTTCTAAATGTTTTGGAAAGAACACATTTTCATTATTTTTCGCCTTTATCCTGTAAAAATGGTTTATGTCTAAGTCAAAGATAAGAAATGTTATCATCGTTAATTGATGTCTCTTATATTATACAGATCAGGTTTTTAATGAAACCATGAAATTACCGATTGTTTTAGTTGCATTAAAATATGTCAAAATCCCGTCAATTAGAAAGCTAGAAAAAAGCGTTAGAGTAAAGTAGTGTTAAAAATTAAAAATGGTGACGTATTTCAAGATGGCAGACCGAAAAATTGGGCACCTACCCATAAAACCCTTATAACAGATGTATAGAATACCATGTTTGGTGTAACGATCTCTGTATATTCAGACACTAAGGAACTCCACTATTATTAGATACACAAACATACATATACATAACTTTTTACTATAAAAAATAATTACAGTTATAATTCGTTGTTTGGCCCGTGGCCAGACTTGGGGTTTCATACACATATGTATTAATTACGCCATTATACTAGAGATTTGGACTGAATTCAGAGCAAGCATACCAGAATTTGAGTGGAGGGAGAGTAAAAAACCATTTATTAAAAAACACCCTCAGTATATACGAACTGAATTCAAGAACCAATCTTCCCGTCATCTGCATTCAAGTCTATTGCTAGAGTGACGCTTTAGATCATGCGGTCGCTGAAGTGGGTAGCTCGTCTTAGGCTAAAATAAATTTTAGGGTAGCTAGTACGTTTTAAAGAGATACAATATATTGTAATATTAAACGTATAGATATGAACTTAGGAGTACAACAGTGATCAATGAAAGATTAAGTGTTGTCCAAGGTTCTTATGACACTATCTTTATTTTAGGTGCATGGAAATGGAATAGTAAAAAACATACATTTGAAAAGGAATATTGTGAATCACTGTCTAGAGCTTTATTTGGAAAGCAGTTGGTGTAATTAGAAACGTTAAAAAAGTAATGCAGGGAACTCTAACGTGAGAAAAAGTCAGTGTTTTTGCAGTGTTTATATCAACACTTTTTTGGTCAAAACAAATCAAAGATTGCTTCATTACAAACATAGAGTTTAATTTTCTTATCGTGATGATTTCAACAGTTGTTGAATATTTGTCAACGGTGTCCTAGAATTTAATGACAACTTTCTATATGCATATGAAAAGTTTGCCATCTAATGCCGCTATGCTGCTGAGAGATATTCAACACTTATTGATATCATCACGTGAAGAAAATTAAACTCTATGTTTGTAGTGATTTTTATATGTATTTGATTTATTTTGACCAAAAATAATTTTTCTATAAAAATTGCAAAAACACTGTTCTTTGCTCTCGTTCCCTGCATCCCCATCTTAAACCACTAAGTTCTCCATTAAACTATTATTGAATTGATAGTTAATTAATCTAAAACTACAATGCCAATTCAAACAAACCTTACTTATAAGATTCATAACTTGCACACCAATTTAAAAAAATACTACCGGTATTTGAGAGTGAAAAATAAAATATATCGGTGTCTCGGATATTAATAAAGAGCATTAGGCCTAATGGTTAAAATTCAATGACTGACAAACATAGATGGTGCAAACACGTTAATTTAACCTTATAAGTGAATGTTTCGAGAATTTTGTTCTTGAATGTCCATCCCTAGACAAAAACTATTCTACAAGCATTTGACGGAACAACACTGTTCAATTCACTATCATTGGTTGGAGAGACACCATTGTCTAGATGAAGGTCATATGTATAGTCTAGACTATAGAGCGAGGGTCTACAAACATTTAGGTGCACGGGCCTCATAATAATTATATTTACACATCTCGTAGTCTGAAGTAGCGTTCAACTGTTTTTCAGGTAGCGTCATTTTTGCACTGAACACGTTGATATACGCGAATAGATCATAAATAAATTTGTTTCAACTTGCAACGTTAGATTCTATTGATTCATATGGCCGGAAATGTCTGCAAAAAATGCGATTTTCCAAAACCGGTCAGTGTTTGATAAAAGTGATTTAGGTTGATTCTTCTCTTTAAGAAATGAATCAATTTATATGTAATAATATATATTTGTAATAAATAGTCTATATAATTACTTATTTTTAAAACTACCTGGCATCTGTCGTGACTTTCCTTTTATAGACCTTTGCCGGTAGGCTTGGACCTACCTAAAATTCGTCCCAAGCCGTTCTCTTGTAGTTATAAGGAGTGACACAATCTGTCTCACACCCTGGTTTGAGGCGGGATGGAAGGGAATTCAAGGAAAAGCCAGTGTCATGGCAGTTTTTATGGAAAAACATTTTTTTGCCAAAATTAATGAATTATTGATCCAATACAAACATAAAATTGAATTTTCTTCACATGGTGGCCTCAAAATTTCTTGAATATCTTTCAATGGTGTCCTTGAATTTAATAACAACTGTTTCCCTTCATTTATTATTATTATTATTATTATTATTATTATTAGCATTGCGTCTTACTACCCGTTCGGGTTATAACTTACGCATTTACGCTAATCTATAATGGCAGGGTGATTGTGAGATGAAATGGAGGACCTACAGTTTAATGTGGGATCCGAACCACAGCGTATACCTGGCATTCAACACATTCACAAGTTGTGATTAATACACGCCTTGTCACATTCACAAGTTGTGATTAATACACGCCTTGTCAGAGGTGAAGGAAGGGTTTGGCGTTTAATTTAATAGTTTGTCATCTAATTCCGCTATGCTCATGACAGATATTCAAACCGTTGATATCACCAGGTGAAGAAAACTAAGCTCTATGTTTCTAATAGAGATTATTTTACATTTATTTTAGCCAAAAAATGTTTTGCTGTAAAACCTGCAAAAACACCGCCATTAGCTCACGTCCCTTTCCATCCCAACTTGAGGTATTTAATTATATGGAATCCTGCGACTGAAAATGAAGGTTTGCAGTTCCGACAGAAATCTGTCTTAGTGTCATAGAGAGAAGCACACGTGTGGGCAGGAACTGCACATGTCAAGTATACTGCATGGTGAAGAAATAACTAAATGAAACAATTAATTTGTTTTTTGATAACATCTTAGGGTGAACTGGATGTGGCCCACGGGCTGTAGTTTGGAGGACCCTGCTCTAGAGCAACAATATTCTTTAAATTGTATGTGTTAATTTAAATTACAATACAATACAATTGCGGTCAGTGCCTTACATGTGGAGCACACTCACTTAGACTTAACGGTTGCTGCTTGTTATATACAGGTTTGGATTAACAATTAAGCGATCATATGCTTAGGGCACCAAAATAAAGGGGGACCAGAGTACCAGTACCATAGCTCTTGACAACATATTGTTCAGTAGAGATAATATCAGATATTATCTAGTCATATAATATTTTGAAGCGTGACTGGAACATATTTTCAATATATTTTTGCATTTGCAATTTCTTTTATCTCATAAATGTTATATTAAAACACTCTATAAAACAGTAATGTATTATTATTTTTTGTTTTTATAGTTATATGTAATTGGCTTACAATGTTTGCTGCTATTTAGTGTTAAAGAATATAATAAAAAACCGTTTATAACTATTATGCTTGTGTATTCGGGCATGATGATTGGCCATGGAAATAATTAATTTTTAATGTCTTATTTAACCTTAATCTTTCATTGAATCCAAATGTCTGGTAAGCAAGGCAATTGACGGGCATAGGGACAGATTAATTGGATTGTGCTTAAGGCATAAGCTGGCCTTAATCCAGCCCTGGTTATATAACACAAATACAAGTTGTTACATGTCATCAGCTGGTGATTGACTGAGTGAGCCACCGAGACTCACCCCCAGAGGACGCATAGATTAAGAACAAACTAGAGATAGCGCCCTAGTGGTTGGGGAGTGTTACGCAGTAGTAGGGATAGTTTTGTAAATACTAGTAAAATTAGGATATTAAAATAGTTAAAATGTATGTATTTCCGTGGTGGGTTAGCCACTATTAGAATGTAAGTAGCTTACAGAATTTAATAATCATTTGTTGTATTTATTTCCAATTGTTTGGAAACCCCTCCCAGACTGATGACTTTTAATTTTTAATAGAGTGAAATTGGTGAATTGTAAGGAAAAAGGTAAGAAATAAAAGTTCATCCCACTTTTCAATTTCTATTTGCTTAACCCTTTGAAGGTAGCACCCTTGTTTGGCTGCCTTCTCAACCTACCCAATAAAAGTAGAGTCCTTGACCGGCTGCTTTAATTCCTCGACTTTGAAGGTAGCACCTTTGGCCTAATGCCTTTATCATTTCCTTACTTTACCCCTGACTACATGACTTACTCCACGGAAAGAGAAATGAGAGGAGTAAAGAAGACAGAGAAGCCTGCCGACGACGGATATTCCTCTACCCATAAATCTCCTCTCACTCCTCCACCTATCACGTCTACTTGATCCCACCCCTAATACACCCGTTCCTTAACACCACTCTCTAGCCTATTCTCAGATCCCCGTCAACGACTTTCCATCTCGATCCCTTGGATGCAGATGAACTGGGATTATGCCGTCATACTACGACAAGAAACTTTCGACGATGACACTGAAAAAGAAAACTCTGCGCCTAGACACCAACGTACCTAATGTGTTCAGCAAACACTTCTCCCCACCACATTCACCAAATCCACCTCTAACAGTGAACTACACACCCACTGCACACTCCCCCAGACTATCACAAGATGACGCCCATTGCATCGTGTAGATAACAAGTTGGGACCCAACGTGGGGTGGAGAGTACAAGATGACGGCCCAACGTAGGGGTGACTTGTACTTTAAAAAGAGCGATACAGAATTACTTCACGAACCCACACAAAAATAACACTCCAACAGATTTTCTAAGTTAGCACAAACTCGGTCGTGCCCTCTATCACTTAACGGTGCACATTCTCGGGCTTCACACTACAAACACTCCAGCTCCTGAGCCGAAATTCCCCTGGCCTTCGCGCCGCAACACTCCGGACCCTGCACCGCAATCTCCTCGACCCTTGTGCATCAATACTCCGGCCCCGTTCCACAACATTCCGCATCTGCAGCGCAATTTCCCCAGCCTTCACACTGCAATATTTCAACCCCTGCACCTCAATTCCCCCTGCCTTCGTGCCACAACACTCTGGCCCAGTGCCACAATTTCGCACAGTTTTTCCCACCGCACCTATCTAGCTTTCACGCCGCACCTCCTTGGTTTTAACACCTAATCTCGGTCCCACCAACTACAAAGTAACTTCACCAAGATACCTAGAAGAAGGACCAGACTCCAGACTCCAGTGTTGACACCCAGAGTGCTCCACACACTTAGAACAATTATTATATCAGTACCCCCCACGTCCCTGGTTCAACTCACGGAGAGAGCACAAAACATCCAGAGAGTCCTTTACAAGGGATCTGAGAGATCTCATAGACACAATCCGACACTTTCCGAGGAACATGCGCCCCACTCCGCAGTGCCATTTCTATCCAGAACGATATTTCCATTAAGATAGCTCAGTGCTTGCCAAGAAAATAAACTAAATAACCGAGGAAACCGTGATACAGCCTAATTCTATACTAAGGGAAACGAGAAAAGGGGATGAGATCAAGGCCAAACTGACCCCTAAACAAAACGGCCATCTACCGGATACACACCCAGACGGGGCTTCCACGGATACATATAAAGACCAGTTTTAAAGCCTTCATCGCAGTTTCATAAAAACTTCCATTATCGAACTACAAACGAAGAAAGTTGATCCATAGCCCGAGGAATCTGACGCATCAGTATCAACATCGGAAGTTTTAACGATGAAACAGACTTCCTAATAGCAAAAGATCACTTAGAAGACCCACTCCTCGGACACAACTGGCTAGTGCGGAACAAGGCTATCCTGGATTATCAAAGAGCATGCCTACTAATTGGGAAGTACCACAGAGATAAAACCTACTGTATGGAACAGGATGTCTCTCTTCAACTCAACATAAATTCAACCCCACCGAAGTGTAGCACTGTTTCCCGAGCCTCAAGTTCGTCCTCTAGAAACATCACAAGTCCTTCGACACCCACAACTAAAGGAACGTGATGAACTGCACCTTCCATGCTATCAGGGTAAACTCAACCATCCATATAAGAGGACCACAATATAAATACCCACCTCAAATAATGCAGATCATTCAGCAACGAGTCAAAGAGTTGACCAAAAACGGTGTAATTGAACACAGCACATCCCACTAACAAAGCCCAATCGTAATCGTCAAAAAATCAGGAAAGCTGCCCAGATTTGTCATAGACTGCAGGCTGCTGAATGCGGTCACTGAAGAAGAACACTGCCCCGGATATACATCCCTCAAATCCTACAGGAAATAGGAACCGCCAAGACATTCAGTAATCTTGACCTTAAGGCTGGATATTGGCGGATTCCGATGGACCCAGCATCCAAACACTTAACCACCTTCAATACCCTAAAGGGTCAGACCTACTAATTCCAAGTAATACCTTTTGGGTTCAAGGGGGCGCCTGAAACCTTCCAGAACAGGGTGAGCCAAAACATGCTTGCCAGTTACCAAAAGATATGCTACTTCGCATTCATGGATGATATTATTATCTTGTCAGACAACTACAAGGAGCACCTAGAACACCCAAACCGAGTCCTAGAGAGGCTGGAAATCTACCAATTCACAGATTCCCTGGAGAAGTGTGCATTTTTGAAGAATTCTTTGAAGTACCTCGAACACATCATCACTTTCGGAGGAAATCGACCACATCCCGGACAGATCGTAGCCATCCAAGAGTTCCCCCAACAAAGGAACAAAAATACATTACAACAGTGCCTGGGAACCTTAAATTTGATGATGGAATTAATCCCCAATTTAGCAGAAATCATCGTACAACTGACTTTCCTGGCGGAAAATAAACAAGGGTGGAAGTGAGAAGGCACAGAAGAAAAGGCTTTTCAAAGAATAAAAAATTGTTCCAAGACATAGTCTCTACACCGAACCGACCCTAGTCTCTCCTTCATGATTAAAACTGACACGAACAGACAAAGTATAGGGTCAGTGCTATGCCAGAAGAAGAAAGGGGAAATAAAGGTGATCTCCTAAGCCAGCGTAAGGCTCTCACCCATGAAGAAAATATACCACTGTAACGAACAGGATTGCCTCACAATAGTATGGGCAATAAAAAGGTACTACATATATCTTATTTACTTATTTATCCTTACATACCTGTCCTGATACTTAGTATGTAGCTCAGGATCTTTTTCTACTTACAATATTTTGTCTACATCAATTTATTTGTCTAATTTTATAATATTAGAGTATGGAAAGTAACACTTAAACTAGTTGTCCTAAATTCCTACTTTATAATTTTCTATTCTACTAGTTGTTCCGCCCCGGGTATTTTATGCCTCTGGTACTCTAACCCCACTGGATGTCCCACCACCCTCAGGCTGTAATAGTCCCTAGATCAGCGGAAGCCCTAGTGGAGGCGATCGCTCTCCTATCCACCACCCAAGGAGGTACCCTATCGGAGATTTCACTTCGCCTACCTCTTATTAAAACCACCACATATATGGATCTAATACTAACTTAACCTAACAATAATAATAACAAAGGTAATATTCAAAACTAATTTCACCTAAATACATAACATTCGTGTGGCTGCAGGGCCTTAAGGTGTTGTTGACGCTCACATCTTTCGTACTGACAGCAGTCAACCAATGGACCGGTTGACGAACCAGATGCCTGACAAATCCAGACCATCAATACACTTGTTTCCGAGTGGGCTGGCTTCTTCGAGTGAGGGGTTAATTTTTTCATCTAGGAAGATGTTAATTTTTGTGACATTCTTTCTGTCTGGTATTCTGACGCTCTCCGTTTCATCAGCAGATTACAGTAATGGAATCAAGAAAGCACTTTTCCTCAGCTAGGCTCCATTTAACCAGGCGTTTCCCATCATGCTCTATCCTTCCAGCTGACATATAGATTTGGTATATTATGTTTCGGGTTGTGCCAGTTCGGTAGTATATCTTTAGAGTCTGATGTAGTGTCCCTACTTTCAGTAGTGTCACTATCATCTTCAGTATCCTCAGTAATGTCATTTTCTTCATTGTCAGGTCTAATCCTTCTCCTATTCTTAATTTCTGTGACGTATCCGTCTCATTCTCTTTTCGAGGCTCATCCGTGAATGCGTGCAAGAGTCCCCACCGATACACGTTTCACAGTATTTGATATATTGTAATAGCTTGTAGTGGAACCTGCATAACCTTCCTATCTTCTATCATTTCCACATATTATTATACCACATGCTTTGCCGTGGACCCCCCTCCACAATCGCATTGTCTAGAATCGGTTAATCTTCTTTCAAAGAGAGTGGCCATATATTAACCATGGCCTGTGATAAGGTGTAATAATCCAGTTGAGGGTTGCAATAATTCCATTTTCACTCTTTTCCTAGCACTAAAATATAGCTTGTTTGTCATTCTACGCGTTTTATTATTTGTCCATCCTTTTGCCATTCCTCTTTAAGATATTTCATAACATTCTGCCTAGTTTTTACCCCTTCACGTGTTAACTTTGCTACCTTTCCCAATTCGCCTCTCCGTATTCAACATATTGCCGCTATCTTCCTAATTTTTAGGTCAAGTGGCCAGATACCAAGGGTGACGCACAATGCATTGGTAGCCATGGTTTATTATGAGCCAGAGATCTTAAGAAGAATACTCCTCTGAAGGTTCCTGATCTTCCTAATAGTTCTCACCTTCCTCAACTGTTGAGCTAATGCGCTCGCCCCATAGCCCACTATGGAAACTAACAACGCATGATGATATAATCTTATTAATGGCCTAGACAGTCTAAACAGTTCCCTGTCCTATGCTGACAATCTTTTTCATAACTCTCAAGGCTCTTTCGCATATTATCTCTACTTGTGTCATGAAACCAAGCTTCTCATCTAACATCATCCCAAGGTAATTGGTATCACTGCTACATCTTATAATCTATCTATCGAACTTAATCATTGGATTCTCTAGAGTGCTCCCTGAACAGCACATAGGTCATCTTTGCAGGTGCCAAACTTAATTTAACCTTCTTACCCCACGAGCTCAATCCAGTGAGAACTGCATTGCTCTTGATCTCAAGTACACTTCTAGTATTTGCTTCAACCACAATAATTAGATCATCCGCAAAGGCAGCCACTCCTGCCGTAACGAGGAGCACCTCAATCTCCAGTAAACCAACAGTGCTACATCCCAGAAACTCGGCCTTCAAACCGATCCCTAGGGATATTCTTTTGTAATTTTTTTTATCTATCAGCATTCTTGGACATCTCAGGTTTGCGTATCTATTCCTACAGTAATCCAACTCCTGAAGACCTGAAGAGATTCCCTGGACATATAATTTCCCTAATCCTCTTTAAAATAGCCGGCCACCATAGATTATCAAACGCTTCTGATATATCCACGAATGTCCTTATTACGTATTTATCACTAGCTCTATCAACAAGGTTATTGGCCTCACAGATAGCGTCCTTCGTAGATCTGCCTCTACTGAAACCATACTGTTACTGGGGAATATCCACAGCCTCTCGATGCCTTAAAAGTCTATTACACAGGATCTTCTCTGGTAATTTTCCACACACAATCAAGAGGCAAATCAGTCTGTACGACTTAGGGAGTTGCGGGCCCTTATCCTCTCCCTTACTAAGAATTACAACTTCACTTTATTTCCACACATTAGGTACACAACTCTGAGCCATGAACTCGTTCATTAGCATGACTAATATTCTGAAGGATCTACCATGATCCCATCGGTTCCCGGTGCCTTCTTACTCTCCATTCCAGCCACCAAAAATATTATCTACTTCTGGGTATATAGATTCATTTCCTCATGATTATAATAATCTATTAACATGTTTTGTCTAGCCACTAATTTTTCTTCGTCATCGTAATCTTGCTCAGCGTCATCATCCGGAAGAAGCATGTCCATCAGCAACCTCACCGACTCTTCCCAATTAGACGTATTATCTCCTCCCAGCTTCCTCAGGGCAGAGATCATAGCTGGGGACCTTATCTTACTAGTCACCATATAAACGGTATTCCCAATGCATTATTTCTTAGCACTTCTTAAACATAGCTCTCCCAGTTTTCCTTCTTCACCGACATCAAGGTGAACTCAAATTCATTCTTTCATGTCCTGTATATGGTGAGAAGCAGACCACGACCAGAAAGATGTTTACGTCACTGGTATCTCCTGCGTGCCACTAATGCTTCCCTAGGGAGTTTACTAAGTAGTTAAGTCGATAGTCGATTACTTATTTTCAATGTTTTTTGAATATTGTAATGGATGACCTCCTTCGCCGACTCATTTTAATTCCTTCCTATTTTTATTTCCAGTGGCAGCGCCAGCAGCAGCCTCAGCCTGTTCCAGTCATCCTTAATGATGTTATATCGTACACTTTTACCAACTTCAACCTGTACTTTCTTACAAGTCTCAATTTCAAATGTGATCAGATTATGGTCACTTACTGTCATTCCAATTAGTATCATCAAGTTCCTTATCTTACCAGAAGCTTCTTGATTACAGATGGTGACATTTATATTGGAACACACTCCAGCTCTTCCTACATACGTAGGCAGATTCCCCAGTATGTTCATGAATTCCAACTAACTCACCGCAATCACTTTCTCTAGTTTTTCCTTTCTCATATAGGCTCTGTGTCTTCTTTTCCTACCGTCTACCCTTTTCTATACACGTATACCACATATACTTAGACTGACCAGTCACCCTTAGGACAGATTCAAAACTAGGCAATCAAAACATCCAGAACATACTACAAAAACTACAAGAAATGCAAGACATACCGACGAAACTGAAGTCCTGACACGAGAATCTGTGCTATCAACAACCCAAGCTCCAAGAAACCCAAATATTTTACTAAGACCACCCCAGTGGTCTATTGAGAATGATCGTCCCAGAATGAATGAATAAGAAGATTCTAAATCACTTTCACGACCATCCAGATGCGGAATATCAGGGGGAAAGAACAGCTTGGAAGCAATCAAAAGCATAGGCACAGACCGGGATATCAAGATCGGTCAGGAATACCACAAGTGTGCCACTGCTAAAACAGCTGGAAGAATCAATAAAACGCCATTCCGGAATCCTACGGAATCCTTGAAATAAATAGGCCTTTACTTCATGGGGCCCTACCCACGAACGACAAAGGGGAAGAGATTTATTTTCGTCATAGCTGACTTGTTCTCAAGATGAACAACCACCTGTCCACTATCAAACTCCCACACGTCGCAAGTAAAAAGGATAGTGGAACACGAGGTTATCTCCGGATGAGGATACCCAGCTGCCATTCTTACCGATAACGGCCCAGAGATCCAGTCTAAAGAGTGGAAAAAACTGTTTCGATCCTGGCAAATGACTCAGTAGACTACAGAAAACTATTATCCGTGAGTGAACCCAACGCAGCGCTGAGAGCAAGAACTAAAAGCCAGCCTCCAAATCTAACTTCAAGAACAAGAGCATAAATATTATGAAAATACACTGCCCCAAATAATGTTCAGTTTAGGGAATAGGAGGATTGGAGCCACTAACCTAAGCCCGAGTGAAATCCTGCTGGGGCAGACCGTTTGGTGGCAGGGAGATTAGGTGAGCCCGGAAGGAACATAACTTCCCAACGAAGATCAGGCACCACCTTGAGCGGAGGCTCTCAACCTATTTCGAGAACAAGCTTGGACTAACCAAAACGCTTACCAACGCTGGCACCTGGAGAGGAACCGAACAAAGACAAGGATTTCACTAGTCCCAGGGACGAGGGTCCTACTGAGAAACCACCCCTTGTCAGAAGCAGTGATTTTTGTCCCAAATGGACCGGCCCGTAACAGATCCTGCGCGCATGTGGGCAACATCTGTACTGGATCCAGGACACCTCACACCCATAGTCAGTTGAAATAAAGGGGCATTGAGACCAGCTTCAAGTCCGACAATGAAGAAGAGGTTTCCCAAAGGCTTTCCTAAGACAGTCACCCAAACGCACGAAGCCAGTTCATGAAAACAACAAGAGTTGCTTGGTCATCCTCACATTGGGGGATCGTTACGTGTCATCAGCTGGTGACCGACCAACTACCAAGTGAGTCACCGAGAACCACCCCCAAAAGACGCATAGTTTAAAAACAAACTAGAGATAGTGATTATTATAGTGATTCATTGAAATAGAATATATAAAGAATGTTAAAGTAGATGCACATAGTGCTCACAGACTTGCTCAAAGGGAACTACACAATAAAGAGAGTAACGCCAGGCACTACCAAGATGGTACGAGTGTCTGCTTACAAGTACAGTATATTTGGTTAGTGTAAGCCCATTTTTAGCGTAAGAATTATAAACATTAATGCAACACTCCCACTAATTCTTAGTACTATTATAGAAAGAAAAAAATAGTGTTTATGGATGAGATACTGTGAATCTGACAACTAAAAATATGTATACCATGTGTAGACCTATATACGTGTTAGGACTAGAATTTAAGTCCAAGATTGTAGCAATTTGTTTCAAATTAATCACGATTAAGTGCTTTGGTAAACATACCAGCAACTTTTTCTCTGGATGATACATATTTAATGTCAACAATTCCTGCTTTATATTTTTCACAAAAAAATAAATAAAAAGGAAATTAAAATCTACGTGTTTGGTGCGCTTGTGAACCACTGGGTTTTTAATCAATTTTATTGCAATTTGATTTTCAATACATGGGGTTGCTTACTGCACTGTCTGGGCGATATCAAATATAAGTTGTTAAATCCAAACTAATCCTCTCGAAGCATTGGAGGAAACTACATATTTTGTTTCAGTCATTGAAAGTGATACGGAACGTTGGCTTTATGAATCCCATGTAACATGTGCGTTAACGTTTGCACGCGTGGGTTGGACCTGGTATCTACTGACAACATTTGTGGCATATGTTAGGTCTGGACGAGTATTCGTGGCTAATAACATCAATGATCCAATTGCTTTTCTGTAAGGAATGCTATTGTTCTTATTTGATTCTTCATCCAAGGAAAGAATAGCATTCTCCAACAAGGAGACCTTTTCCACAAATTCATATTGATCCTTTGGCTTCATTTCGCTGTACTTCAAGTCCTACAAAGTTTCCTTCCGAGTGGACTCTCTTTTATATCTAAAATCTTTTTAATCTCGGTTATTATGGTATTTATTCAATGTGATTTCGTCTGTTGAGAGTATGAGCCCACCATCAACATACAGAATTATTAAAGCCAACGAATCGTTGATAATGCAACAATAAACATACTGGTCTGCTTTGCCCTTAGTAAACCCAAAGGATTGTAGAAAATTGTCTGATTTTTCATTCCAATATTTGGGGATTGTTTAAGTCCATAAAGAGACTTTTAAACTTGTAAACGAGCCCATTCTAGAAGTTTATGGCGTCTGGGGGATCAATGTAGACATTTTCTTTCTAAACTCAGTTGAGAACGGCTGAGTCGACATTAAACTGGACTATTTTGTACTTTCTTACAGCCACTATTGCAAGCAGTATTAGAACGGTATCATATCTTGTTGTCGGAGTACATGTTTCGTTGTAGTCGATTCCTTCAACTTGCGAACCCGTTAGCGCATAATCTTGCTTTAAAACGATAATTTTTTCCATCAGCTGTTATTTTCACTTTAACTACCCATTTGATCCAATAGATCTTTTCATTTTGTGGCAACAGGACTATATCCCATGTTTTATTTCTTTATAAGGTACTTTTTTTCTTTTTGAATTGCTGCCTTCCATTTGTCAGCATGAGGAGAATTTATGAATTCAGATAAGGACTGGAGATCTGAAAAAATAAGAAAAATACACATTTGTGACACTTCATAGGAGTGCTCAAATGGTCTCAGAGTGAAAAACCTGTTAAAAAAACCACAGGTGTATCAATCTATTTAAAAACCAATACAACATATTAAAACGATATTTGAGTTAATAGAATGATAAAAAGACAAAACAACATATTGAAGTGCACTGAAAATGTTAAAAATAATCTCAATATGAGAACAAATCCAAATGAGCCACTTTATAAAAGCGACTCGAATGGCACTAAAAAGTCCCACCTAGCGTATAAAACGGAATAAACAAATAACACCACCCACGATATCGCGTAGTAAAAAACGTAGGTCGCCTTTAAAATTAAGAGCCAGACCGATAGGGGAATATTTAAGACACTCCACCAAAATGTAGTAGACACTAAGGGGAGCATCGCAAAGCTCACACATTGGAGGTGGATCCCCTCTCAATAAACATCCATGGGTCAATGATGTGTGTCCGACGCGGAGCATTGTCACGATACCTCTTCTCTTCTAGACTTTCGTATAGAAGAGGGCCACCGCAGCTTGTTCTGAGCGAGGGTTGAAACCCACTGCTCATGCCAGGTGCATAAGACCCCACGCCGAACATAACCCTTTAGATCTAAAAACATTACACCCAGATTTGCCCTGGAGGCAGAAGTGCTGCCTCCTTGGCTGCCTGGTCCACCGGTTCATTTCCTGAAAGACCGGCGTGACCAGGAATCCAGACAAAGGCAAGCCGGGCGCTTAATGAATCAATATTTAAAATTTGGTCATGTATCATCTGCACGAAAGGATTCCAGGAGTAGAGAGTGGACAATGCCAACAGAGCACTCATGGAATCCGTGCAGATGAGAACTGAACGGTGGCACGATAAACAAAACATAAGTATTTAAAAATGGCGTATAATTCAGCCGTAAAAACACTGGATTCACCAGGTAAACCAAATTTCAAATTGTTTCCCTCTACAACAAAGGCGCATCCCACAGAGGCTCCACACTTTGAACCATCTGTGTAGATGCGCTCAAAGCCCTGAAAGCGAGTGGAGAGGAGCTCGTTAAAGGTCCTCTCATTTAAGCATTTGGAGTGGTCGCTTTTGGAAACTTGGCAAGATCAAAATGGCATATCAGAAGGCGTATCTTCCAGGGAGAAACTCGACCTGGAGATGTGGGGATAGCCTTTGGCAGGACTATCCCACACGTGTCGTAGTATCCGGATCCCAACCAGCCATGCAATACGCCATTTGGTTTCATACAAGACTCGATTGGGGGGATGGAACACAGGTCGGTAAGCAACCTGCCTTGGCATTTCCTGAAAACCGGCGTGACCAGGGAAAAAAGACAAAGGCAAGGGGGCCCGGGGGGGGTTTTAAAGAATCAATATTTTAAAAAAAGGCATGTAAAACACTTCACGAAAGGTTCCCCCGGAGTAAGAGTGGCCCAATGCCAACAAAAGGGGACTCATGGAAAATCCGTGCAAAATGAGAACTGGGAAAGGGGGCACGATAAACAAAACATAAATATTTAAAAATGGCGTATAAATTTAGCCGTAAAAACACTTGGGTTTACCAGGGAAACCAAATTTCAAAT
>JBCFYV010009882.1:22349111-22426384 GCA_039000515.1 Timema cristinae
AATTATTAATACAATAGATAAAAAAAATATATATGTTCATTATATATATATATATATCAGTAACTCTAAACGAAAATCGGGCGTCACCTCAGACAAATTTAAAGTGGGTGGATTGAATATTGGTTTCCACTTTCATTTTGCCTTTCGGAATAAGTTGTCAAAAGTCCCCATAATTTGAATGTACGCATATAATTTTACCGCGCGTAAACGGTGTTGAGAATGGGGTTTTCTTATTGTTTTTCGTTAACTTTATGACCGTGAGATATATTAACAAGGAAATAATATCGGAAATCTATATATAAAAAAGGTGATATGGTGTTTTGTGAAATACTGATCTAGTTGTATGTAGGATATTGTCAATGTTTTTAGAAATATTGTAACTACCTTGCATCAGTTGTGCTATCTATATTCAGATGAAACAACTAACAGTACCTTTTACTTTCCGAAGATAACCGAAGGTTTTAAATTTACATTTTAGGCCAAATGCCTTTTAGGCCTACCGCCTTTAGGCCAAATGCCTTTTAGGCCAAATGCCTTTAGGCCAACTGCCTTTAGGCCAACTGCCTTTAGGCCAAATGCCTTTTAGGCCAAATGCCTTTTAGGCCAAACGCCTTTAGGCCAAACGACTTTTAGGCCAAATGACTTTTAGGCCAAATGACTTTTGGTTTCATTTTTAGGCCAAATGCCTTTTAGGCCAACTGCCGCGTCCCCAATACATTGACAATAATGCAATCTTTACCTACGCATGAACTTAATATAAGGGAACCAAAGTAATATGGCCTACATTGTTACAGAGATATGTTGTTAAAAAAGAACATCACATTTCACCATCATTGTTTCCCAAATAAATCGCTGTCCCCAAGTTATGCTGCCAGAGTTTGTTTAATTTAATAATTATTTCGTTTCTAGACAGCCGCTAATTTATCCTTTGATTTTTAGCTATGTAAGCTATTTACAATACTAATTAATCCTCTTTGAGATAATCTTTGGTTTTTGTATTCATTTATTTTTGGAAATTCTTTGTTTGTCTCTACAAAGTTAAAGTCTTCACCATACTGAGAAGGTTTTTTTTATATTAGTAAAGGAAGTTTTTAGGACCACCTTCATTCATTTCCCAACACCTGATTTCTTAAATCCAATCTTTCCAAAATTGATAGTTATGTGGGTGGTCCTTTTACCAACTTGGCGAATTTAAATTCTTTTCCATGCCGTAAAGTAGATTTTCTAATCTTTTGGAAAGATTACTCTGTCTCTTCTCTCCTTTTACAGTTTCCACATTAACAATTTGAAATTTTAAGACTTATTTGGAAATCTTTAGGTTTTTTACATGATTACAGATTTCAACTTTTAACCTTATCAAAAATAGTGGCCTATATTTTATGCTCTTTATTTCCTGGGATTCAATTTTGAAATTTCACATTTACAGGCGTGTTTTGGCTATCCAAGGAGGTCTTTTTACCTTTATATATATATATATATATATATTTTAGCTTTGGAAATTTTGAGGGGACCCATCCTCCTACTTCTACACTCCTTCAGTTTGAAATTTAATAATTTTCAGAACCTTGAAGTGGTCTTTATACTTGCTTGACAAATGCCAATGATTGTCTAACACTTTGAGAAGTAATTTAATTTTTAGACCCCCATTTCGTCAGCTCTCTTTTAGAAATAACATATATTTAAAATTTATTTGGTTATTTTAAGAGGTTCCTTTACATTTCTGACAAATATATATATTTCCTACCTCACCTTAAACTTTTTTGTTATACTTGTACACTCCCTTTTCCTCTCCTTCCCTATATCCTGGAGTCCCATTTTGAAATTTAAAATGTTCAGGTGTTTACTCTTATTTGGAGTGGTCCTTATACTTTCTTGTCGTATTTATGTTTCATACCACACAGAGAGTTGTTGAGAGAAATAAAGATGGGTAGAGAGAAACAAGGAGGGTAGAAGAGTGTTGGATTTATGTGCAAGAAACAAAATGAAAGTGGCAAACAGCTTGTATAAGAAGGAAAGAGAAAGTCACAATATCACTAGATACAGTTGGGATGGAGAGCAAATGTTGGTGTTAAGACTACTTTATCATGGATGAAGAAATGAAAAGGCAAACCTTATACATCAAGGTAATACCAAGTGTGTCCTTAGTGACTCCAGGTTGTTGGTGGCAGACATAAAGGGATGGGAATGTAGGATAAAGGTAGTAAGTCAAGAAAGAAGAATAAGGGTGTTGAGGTTAAAAAATGAAGAGGAAAGGCAAAAAGCTTAATACCCAAGGATGAGATACAAAGTGTAGAGGTTGAATAAGAAAGGTTTAAGAAAAGGCTGGTGGGAGTGGATGAGGAGGTATTTGGGAGGACAAGTAATAAGAAGAAGTGGAAGCAGACAGCTTGGTGAAGGAAACAGTGGAGGAAACGAATAACGCATTCAGAAGGAGTTTTATGAATAGGAATGAGGAAACAATAATAATATAGAGAGAAGATGAAAAGAGCGAAGCTAGTTGTGCGGGCAGTAAGGAAGGATTGAATGAAAAAATGGATAGAAATAGTTAACCTGGACATATAAGTAAAAATCTGTTGTATAACCAGTTAAGAATCAGGAGAGAGAAAAGACAAGAAGGTATAATGATGGATGAAGAAGAAAGAACCTTGAAGGCAGGATAGGAAGAAAAGTAACTATGAATGATATATTTTTAGAAGAGGTTCAACCTTGAAAAGGAAAGGGATGAGAGTGAAACAGAGGAGGAATAAAGTTTATGAGAAGCATTTTAGCTGTCACGAAGAGAAAAAAGATTAGGAATGTAGCTATACAAGAAAGAGTGAGGGTACAAGGACTACATGAGATAGTAGAGGAAGCAAGACTGAGACGGTATGGGCATGTACAGTAATGAAAATGTAGAATGAGAAGATGCCAAAGAAAATTATGGAAATTATGTATGTATAAAAAAAGAACGCAAGGGAGGCAAGTAAAGAGATGGGAGTAGCAGATAACAGAAAGTGCAAGTGAGAAGAGAAGAATGGAAGCAATTAAAGGAGGAAGAATGGTGAAAGAATAGAGAAAAATGGAGGCATTTTACTAAATTGACCTGGCCACAGACTGAAAACAGTTGTTGATGATAAAGATATGATGACCTCACAGATACATAGTTTTTCATCTTTCCCATTTTTCTAACTCACACATAGAAATTTCAAATTTAAAGACTTATTCGGTTATTTGGAGATTTACTTCTACCTGCCTGCTAAATTTAAATTTTTGCCACTCCTAAAAGTTTTTTTTACAACCCGCCTACTTACTGGTCTCTATTTAAAACGTTAAAATTTTCTGATTGTTATAGATACTTGGAGGGTTATTTTTATCCACCCGTAGAACTTTAGTTTTATAGCACATTTAAAAAAACGAATTTTTTATATAAGTTTTGTAAATTTCGAACACCTTTATTACTCTTTTTCCAATTTAAATTTGACAAAATGACAAATTTTAAATTAGATTATCTGGTCGGTGACCTGGTGGTCTAGGTGTCAGACTTCTGTGCTGGCGGCCGGGGTTCAATCCTCGGTCCCGGCACAGATTTATCTGATTTCCAAACCCTTCCTTCACCTCTGACAAGATATCTTGTGAATGTGGGGAATGCCAGGCCGCTACCGTGGTTCGGATCCCACGTTAAACTGTAGGTCCTTCATTTCATCTCATAATCACCCTACCATTACACATTAGCGTAAGTGCGTACAACCCGAACGGGTAGTAAGACGCGGTGCTAATAATAATAATAATAATAATAATAATAATAATAATAATAGATTATCTGTAGACTCTTTCTACCCGTCTGCCTAATTTTTATTTCATACCTCTTCTCCAAAAGTTTATTTCTAACTATAGCCACCTACCCCACATTTCCCGAATTTTATTTTAAGATTTACGATTTTAAGACTTTTAGGTTTATTTGTAGTGGTCCCTTTACCTGATTAACAAATTTCAGTTTTCCATCCACAGAAAAGTAATTGAATGAGCTAATTTTGGAAAATTAAATTTTATATTACGTCCAGAACTTTTTTCTTTATATACCCTCCCTTTCTCCTGTTTCTTGGGGTCCCATTTAAAATTTTCTGACACTAATGACTATTTGTTTGGTCCCTTTACTTTTCTTCCGAATTTCAATTTTTTTAAACACTGAGAAGAGGTTGTTTTTATTAATTTTGGAAGTTATAAACCCTTTACCTAAACCTCCTTTTTCTGCCATTTAGAAATTTCAATTTTTATGATTCAGCTTATTATCTGGAGCTGTCCTTCTACCTGGCTGCCAAATTTAAATTTTCTACTATACCTAAAAGTTGTTTCCTTTTTATATCCTCCCTCCCCTATTTTCTGGGGTCCCACTTAAAACTTTAACATTTTCACACTATTATACTATTATTATTATTATTATTATTATTATTTGGAATGACGCCTTTAGCTGCCTGCCAAATTTTAAATTTCTACCACTTTGATAAGTAGTTCTTTCTACTAGTTTTGGAAATCTTAAGCTCCACCCCCTTTTCTACAACTTATTCTTAAACATTTCATATTTCAAGATGTATTTAGTTAGCTGGATTTATTTTATAACTATCTGCCAAATTTTAATTTTCTTCATCATCTAAAAAGTTTTTTTCTAACTAAGCTAACTCCAACCCCCCACCCCCAATTTCCTAGAAACCCATTTTGAAATTTCTTGTTTTTGGATTTTTTTGTTAGTTGGGGCAATCCATCTACCTTCCTGCCAAATTTCAGCTTTACAGTTCATTTACAAGTGGCTAATCTTTTTCTGAACACACACTTCCTGCTCTCTCTCTCTCTCTCTCTCTCTATATATATATATATATATATATAATTATATATATATATATATATATATATAAACCTTTGATCACAGCTTCGGTCAGGTTAACGTCAGTTTTTAAAACAATAACGTTTCTAATCCAAGAGTTTTTAATTTCCCGCACAGATAAGACATCAACGCAACGTATTAAGAAGAAATTACCCCGATGAAAACTTTGGAGTTAATATAAAAGGTCGGTGACCTAGCGGTCTAGGGGTAAGGTGTCAGACTTCTGTGCTGGTGGCCGGGGTTCAATCCTCGGTCCCGGCACAGATTTATCTGATTACCAAATCCTTCCTTCACCTCTGACAAGACATTTGTGAATGTGGGGAATGCCAGGCCTCCACCGTGGTTCGGATTCCACGTTAAACTGTAGGTCCTTCATTTCATCTCACAATCACCCTACCATTACACATTAGCGTAAGTGCGTATAACCAGAACGGATAGTAATACGCGGTGCTAGTAATAATAATATAAAAGATGCCTCTTTAGAATCAAAGAATTCAATTTGGTGTAAATATTTCTTTTCTAAGATTAAACACACAGTATATTTTTTTAATAATTACTGAAGGAAATAAAGTAACAAACCTAAAGCAAGGCCTCTTTTTAAACGACGTTAGGGTTGTTATCATCAGGAGCGAGCATTTACAGGTTTCTGTAAGAGCTATCACACGAACACGTCACTTATAAATGTCCAGAAACATTGTCCGCAGAGATCAACGCCTTCCACCTTCAGGATTTGTTCTTGCGCTGAGTTGCTGGTCATCGCATGGCAATTCTTGATAGGAAATCGTATGCATTTAAATTGAAAATACAGGTCTGATGGAATCATGGGTACACTTGGTATAAAGAGCTATTCTCCCGCAGTACAACCTTTCATTACAGTCACCTCTAAGATAAGTTTTGCAGACTGTTCTCCTTTAAGCACACCTTGTTACACACGTTAGGTGGGTTCAAATTAAGCATCAAAATGATTGGTGCTCAAATTTTATTTGAAGATCGTGGATGGATAAACTGAATGGATTAAGGAAATTAAAAAAATTGGACAAAATAGTGCCTATGGACATATAAGTGTGGGATGACTCTTCAAACTGCTCTAAAATGCAGTTATTAATGCAACTATCTGATTCAATTTTGGAGTTAGAATATATTCTGTGCCTGGAACCGCGAAAGAGGCTTATTTTGTAGAATACACATATTGGGATGGATAAAATTGGCAAATTCTACGGCGCATGTATGGGATTTATCCAGGCATATATTGCTTACGCGCTCTGCAAGAATTCCATAGATAAGCTTCAACAATGTATCGATAAGAAAGTCTAGTGTTTGTCTTCACACAGGTGGATGCGCATGTTGGTTGACAGAGAATGTTTCACAACGTCTGGGCATGTGTAGGATATTTTCAGGTAGAAGTTAATTTTTTCAGCTCTAATGACTCACTGAATTACCTGATTGAGTTTATCGGAAATCTTAGAATAATACGTTGACGCGTTTTATGAGCACATTGTTGCTTCTGAGAGTTCTAAAAGTTCTATCTAGATCTTCATTTGAGGTATACTATACGACATTTTACTCTCATTCCATAATATATTTCATTTTTGCAGTAATTTTCATGGGAAACTTTGCTTTTATATGTTGCACACGACATTTTGGTCGCTAGAAAAATGCAAAAATAATAAATGTGGCAGTCGGTGTTCTTCCCCCTTTTAACAACATATTGGCGCTACACGATGAAGCCACCGCAAAGGCAAAATATCTCTACTATACAATACTACAATAATTAATAAAAGTAGGGGGGGCTATTTCCTTTACCTTCGTGTGCATCTTAAAAGAACACTTTCCCTGCTGGATCTCTAACACACTATAAGGTACCTGTGGGTAATAAAGCCTGTCGGGTAATAAAACCTGTCGGGTAATAAGACCTGTCGGATAATAAGGCTTAAGAAACAAAAGTCTTATTTAAAATACGCGCAAGCACACAAACGCTCAACACACACATGCATTAAGCGCCGACCAGTTGATTCCTGCGCGCCGCCGGTCGGAAACCCCACTCCCCGTCGCCAGTCGTGTCTTGTCAGTTTTTGTGAAAGGTGGATGCGCCTCTCCAAAATAAAAATCTGACAGAAACAATCGTAAGTAATGTTTATAATATTACAGTAAACTATGTAAATTTGTACTCACCCAGACTAACTCGTAATCGCTCTGATTGAAAATGATTTTCGCCTCAGTCATACTTCAGATCTAGAAACTATGTCTGCAAAGAGTTATCAAGCTTATCCACAGTTTCAAACGAGAATGGAACTAGAATCCAATACGGAATTTGTAACTTGGTCAAATCTTCAAATCTTGATTACATGTCAGTTTTTAACTGCTCAAAGTGATCAGTAAAAATTAGGATTTTGTCTTCTGGGAGTCTCGTTATCTGAAACGGAGCACTTTTTAAGGGTCGGAAACTGAATCAGCTGAATCGGCCAATATTTACCTTGTGAATATCAAACTTGGGGATGAATGATGAAATAATTCCTTTGACCTTGATAAGGTTCATCTTGTTTCCTTGAAGCCTTATATTGACTCCGTTCATTTTTTCAAAAATATCTTTAAGGTACGCAAGTTCCAACTTGTTTTGCTTTAAATTCTCACTTAAAACAGGATCAGAAGTGTCGAGAAACTCAGTAACCGAGTCAAATAATTCGAAGAAACGTCGCAAACAGTTTCCTTTAGAAAGCCACCTCACGGCCGTATGTAGAAACAAGCGTTCGAATTCCTCATCATTTTCATGGCAAAGTTGTCGGAACAGACGGCCATTGAGGGACTTAGCTTTGATCTTGTTGACACCAGTAATAACCAGTTATAGGGTTTCACTCAATTTTTTCGCAGCTAAGTGTTGACGATGAATGACGCAGTGAATAGTGATGACCTCTGGCACTTCGTTCTTAAGGTGGGCTAGAAACCCAGCATGACGACCTGTCATGGCAGGAGCACCGTCTGTTGCGCAATCTCTCACGTTTGTTAGGGGAATCTCTTTTTCCTCAAAATAATCTTGCATCACTTTAAAAATCGACGATCCCTTCGTATCAGTGATCAAAGTTCTAGCAAACATTTCCTCGGTAATTTCCTTTTGTTCATTGATAGACCTCACATAAGCTAATAAAATTGCTTTGTTATCAATCACAGTTGATTCATCAATCTGCAAATCAAATTTACTTTTTTTCAACAAATTGGTGATTTTGGATTCAACGTCCGTGGCCATTTCGTCAATTTGCCTGGAAACAGTATTGTTGCTCAAAGGAACCGATTGACTTATCTTATTACTAGGGCCCTCACCTAGCATGATTTCAACATTTTTTTGGTAACCGGTAAAACAAGATTTTCGCCAATTGTGAGAGGTTTACCATATTTAGCGATCAATAAAGACACCTCGTAAGAAGCAAGAAGACATTTGTCAAGATCGGTTGCTCGATTTTTAGATAATTCACTCACATTAGGCCGTTTATCAGCTTTAGCTTTGAGGTGTTGAAAATAACTAAGTTCTTTACTCACTTTATCACTGTGTACTCTTGATAAATGATATTTCATTAGCGAAGGCTTCATCACTTCATTACTAGTAAATGTTTTATCGCACAAAAGACAATGTGGAAACTGCACATTTTGCGGTGACGTTATAAAACCGAATTTTAAATACTCATTTGAGTATTGACGACACTTATTTTTTTAATTCATTGTGCATGAACTTCTACACTTCAAAACAAACGCACAAAAACACAAAAGACACGCACAAAAACTGATGGTGAGGCACACAAAGGCTAGTGAAGACTGAAGACGAATGTAGGTCAATGACAAGTGTGTTGCGATGGCAGGAGGGGGGCGATCGCCCCCAGGTTGGGAACCACTGCTTTAGAATATAAATCCGTACAAATTGTCATGTAGAATAAGACTTAAGTCCTTCGTGCTCTTGCCAGATAGAGACCTTACAATTTGGTTGAGTTCACTCTAACCTGCATTAAAAATATCGCCATTGAAGTCCAAATTGTGTGCTCTGTTCTGATTATATTTTCAATATATTCCGATATGCTTTCCTCGACAGAGAGATAGAGTGAGAAAGGATCTGGCTCGTTAAAAATATGAACTTGACTGATAAAAATATTTGAGTGAGGAAAAAGAGTGACACAAAACGGATTTTGGTAAAGGACTTCTCCAGTGTAAGTCACATTCTAAGAGTCTCATTGCTTTGCAAACTAATTGGTAGAATGTGTGGACTACGTTGTTTGGAGTTCCTGAGTTTTCAAATGAAGTTGGACCTTTGACGACTTATAGCCGCATTCTCACATCATCGTTCATTACTCTTGGGGATCCTCCACAGAAACACCTTTATTTCCACACTTGAATTTCTTAATTTTACAATCATTATATGAAGGTACCTCAATGTAAGTAAAATCTTTGCAAAAGGGAGCTTCAACGCACAGTTTTAAGAAGACTGTTGATGGGGGTCGTATGAGTTGTTAGTGCCGGCAGTGACAATACCTGGTGTAAAATCTACATATTGTACATTTTTGATATTAAGAGTTAAATGCATAAATCTTTAAATAATCCCACCTCATTGGTTAAGTTAATACCAAAAGTCACTTGAATACTGTCCTTATTGATTTACATAATAATCGAATTTGATAAGATTGCACAGCTCCACATTAAGTTGGGAATCAAACACTCTCAACAGAACGGGGTTTTGTGGAACAACCCACAGATTTTCTTAACTCCAACGCTCAATAACGTATCATTCCCGAGAACCATTCATTGTAAGGATGTTGTCTATGGTATTTGGAATATGCGTCATGCCCGTCGACGTAGCTCTTTGAATAATTTTTGCTGCATTCATGGAAACGATCGATTCAAAAGTCCCTATAGGTCGTGAACCATATATTTAATTACACTTGTATGCAGTTGTGGGTCTGTGTTTGAATCTGGAATACCCTAACTTATCACTGAAGCTATACCGTCTGATTTAATTTTTTCCTGAAGTCATAACAGTAACTGCAGGTTTAGCAGTCCTCGAGTTCGCTACTCCACAGTGTACATAAAACATTAGTATTGCCTTTAACGTCACTGCTCAGCGCCTTGAAGACATTAATATTTTTTGACGTGAATACGTCTTTAAATTTGCTACCATACGGGGGCAATCCATAAAACCTAATGATAACAAAATCGGGGGATATAGTTTGGCGTTGTAGTTTCGAATCTATCCTCTACATCCAAAATTAAGTTATACCACTGGATAGCTAGAGGATCAAAGAATTCATTACGATAAGCGAATAAGCGAGAACAGTGACAAATCGCGCGCGGTGGAAGGGGAATCGCCGCCATTTTGAGGTTATTTTGCTGCGTATCGAGATTTGCAATTAGTATAACTTTTGACTCGGAGAAGCTACGATGTTCGTTTAGGTTTTAATCGTCAGCTGTCGTCAAAATCTATCGATTGTATATAAAACATTAGTTTAACGTAGTGACAGTGAATATAATAATGTGTTAGAATAAAAAAATATTATCAAAAATCTATCGATTGTATATAAAACATTAGTTTAAACAGACTTATAATTAATAAAGTTATATTGTAACACAATAATTATTTGTTTCCTTGCTTTTATCCTAAATACATAAATAAAAATATTTTATTTAAAAATATATATAACCCGTTACATAAACGTATTCACGTACAACACACGGCCGTGTCCATGACACAGCCACACCCCACTTTTTTAATTATCTTATAACATTTCTAAAGTGATTCAATATAATAAAATATCGCATTAAAATCTAGTCAGTAATTATATAGTTATAGGCGAACATATTATTACAGAAACTACCTTTTATAAAGATAGTTTAAAACAACCAACTAAACTAAAATATGATTTCTCTTTGCATTTACTGTTGAAATGTATTCTGTAATTCTCTTTGGATCTGGCGATTAAGTTATACAGCAAAATAATTAATTCTACATTCAATAGGATAATTCATCTTTGATCACACGTTGTAAGACAAAATCTTTGAAAAATATCAATTTAATTTGATTTAATTCGTTTGATCAATAGTCTAAATATTTTTTTTTTTAAATGGGTGTGTGTACTTATGTACGCGCGTGAGAAGTTATACTTCTTTGGCATCATTAAAAAATAAAAAATAATTTAATAATATTTAGTATTAATTATGTTAAATAATAATATTTTAATTTATATCAATAAATAATACATACGGATAGTTAACCTCAATTATATTGGAGCACTTGAAAAAGTCTATAAGCACAATTTTTTTCACTAATATTTACGAATAGTAAATATTATTAATCAAAATATTCAATTTAAATCACTACTGGGCCTGGATTCACCAAAGGGAGCAAATAGTTGCGCCAGCGCAAGTTTGAAATATGTTCCAAATCCCTATTCACTAAAAGGAGCAGGCGCAATTTGAGAGCAAAGTTGCGCCTTTTATTTGCCACCACTCAAGAGTAGGCGCAACTATTAAATCATGATTGTCACTTCAATAAATTAAAATGGCGGCATATTATTGTATTGGCTTAAAATACAATTAGCTACATAACTTTACTCCAATTAATAATGAATTAATTAAAATAACAAAACGTATGTCAAGCACAAAATTTGTTTCAATTTAGACAGTGGTAACAAAACAATTACGTACCTTTTATTGTTGGATTTTTACATTCAAACAACGCAATGGCATTTCTTGCAGTATTACAAAACAAAACTACGAACTGTGTAATCTTCGTCTAGATCCAAAGAGGTTTGTATTCCTCCAAGTCCAAAGACATCTCGTCACTAAATATGGCAGTTAGTATAACTTTAAAATAAGTTTTAAAGTTTCTATAAACATTAATGTTTTATTAATGGAACTTAAACTTTAAACTCATAATATAAATAAATACAAAAAAATAATATTTTAATTTATATCAATAAATAATACATACGGATAGTTAACCTCAATTATATTGTAGCACTTGAAAAAGTCTATAAGCACAATTTTTTTCACTAATATCTACGAATAGTAAATAATATTAATCAAAATATTCAATTTAAATCACTACTGAATATAATTTATTAGCACATATATAATTCGCACTTGTATGAAACTAAAACACGTGTTGTGAATGTAGAAACTAGAAACATGTGGATAAATATTATATATATGAAAACAGTGATCAGAGGCGACGAGCGTACCAACATGCGCGACTAACAGAGGTTCTATTTCTATTTTGGTGGTAGCTTTTTTTTTTTCGAGACTTAATGAGCGGTTTAACTTCAACCGGTTACTTTTGTGTTACAGTGATGCGCGCGCATCTTAAAATTTCACTCTCATCATTTTTTCATAACGCGCCTAAAGAAGTATAACTTCAAAAAACTTCATCGCAATATGTTAAGCTGTTCCATAAATCTTAGGCAACGAGCATACAGACCAACACGTTGTTTTATAGGTAGTAGAGTCCAACAGTTTGACCCGTTCTTAGCATGGGTAGGCCACATCAAAACTAGTCAAAATTAGGACGTTCAACATCCGGCTACCCACGTTTTTAAAGTTTCCTCTTGTATAAACCTGTACTAACTATGGCAATTCTAAAACAATTATGACAATAATACTAAAAAAAAATTAAATCTCTGAAACAAGATATTACCAAGCACCCAAACTGAGTGCACAAACAAATGCAATCTATTGACAACGAAATATTTGCCTAAGAACAATCATAAGACAAACGAAACGAAGTAATATTATATAGTTACAGAAACATGTTGGAAAAAAATTAGAGCATAATGGTTTAACAAAGTGTGTAAATGAAATAATATACCATTTTATTTATGTATTTATTTGGTGTATTTAGCGCTTTTCAAATTATATATAAGATTACAGGTGGTTTTTTTCTATAAAGGTAGAAATTTCTTCCCATCCCCCATTTCACCTCCACCCCTCCTATTATATAATTGAATATTTAAATGGATCCTTTGAAGTGATCGCTTTATTATCTCGCCAAATTTCAATTTTTTAACACACTGATAAGTGGTTGATAATTTTAGTTTTGTAAATTTCTAGCCCTGACCATTTCCCATACCCATTTTAAATTTTAAATGTTCAGACTCTTCTGGTTATTTGGGTTGGTCCCCTTATAATTTATAATAAGTTTCAATTTTCTACAATATTAAAAACTTGTTTTTTTATAGTTCTGGAAATACGATGCCATTTTTACATTTTGTAAAGCATTTTTCAAGTATATCCTATGGCATGTTTGTAAAGAAGCAATGTTGGAATGTTTATGGGAAGCCCTCTTTTGTCCAATAACATTGATTGAAATTTAACACAATTTATTAACTATAACGTATGAAAATGTTATCAAATGCTTCTAATAATACTTCATTTTGGGTTATCATATAATTTATTTTTAAGTGATTAATTAAAAGGACCAAGAATGTAAATACACATTTAACTATGAGATATGGAACGTACATACAATAACCATTGACTTATGATACTTATTAACCACTTAATGGTAGGTCATCAACACTATAGAGCTCGTAACGGCAATATAAAAAAAAAATACAATATTTTTTTTGTCACATTCAAAGATAATCAGCTAAGGAACCAAGAGCACAAATTTGTGTGTCAGGGAAAAACATTTGTAAGATCCTGAATGCATTCAATTATACCTTAAATGTTGCATTGGAGTAGCGAGAAAAACCACATCCTTCAGGACCAATGATTCTATATAGAACTCTTCCATTTGGATCTCTAATCAGAAACAACGGTAATAAGAGCTTCCATTCTTGCTGTATTGTTCCTATCAGCCCTGTGGATGGTGAAAACACGTGCATATCCTATAAAAAAAAGAGAGAATATTGATCAATAATTACTATTCGAAGCGAAAACCATTACTAAGTTTGTACCTAGGAAGGCGTATGGGCACAATTTGATCTTTGACCCTGACGTGGAGAGAGTGTGTATTGTGATGATTACGTAATGTTGTGGTGCTCTCTGATTGGTTATTGGACTTCCTCCCTCCCCTGTCCACTCGCTCCCTGATTGGCTTTCCGCTCCCCTCCTCCTGGCTTTTTATCTGTGCTCATTGGTTATTTATGTGTACTCATTACTTTTTATGTGTGGTCATTGTTTACTTCTGTCTCATTTTTTATGTGTGCTCATTGTTTTTTAATGTTTGGGTATGGTTGGGATGGGTGATGGAGTTTATTTTTTATTTATTGGCGTGCAGTCCACGGCGTCAGGCACTCCTCCCATGATATCGGAGGGAACGAGGAGCACGAAGCTCTCCTAACGGCAGCGTAGCGTAGAGTGAACATTGGCTCCCTCTCACAAGACTCTGTTGGACTGCCTTTCACTTCACCCCCCTCCCCTCACTTTGTCATACCGCTCTTCCAGTGTGGATCAGATGATGAAAATTTAATGACGCAACAACCATAACTTGTTATAAATGTTAAAAGAAGGTGCCAACGACCTTGTTGAAGAGTTATGAACCCCACCACCCCCAAGGCCCCTTGGCGTATCACTCGTGGCCTTCGAAGGCCGCAGGTTCAGATGTGCTTTCTAGTGCCCATTCAGGAGCCAATTTTTTGGAAACAATCTTTATTAAAGAACCTTGTTGTGTTCAGCGTTCGCCATGTACAGATTCAAAACCTTAATATATTTGCCCGAATAGTAAAATTATGCTTTCTACCATCATTTGCGAGGGGGGGGGGGAGATGTCTACTTACCTGAATGTAAATTAAAACATATAGGTAGTTTCAAATAGCCAAAGCTATTATTTGGTGAGGATTATTCCATCTTGCTATCAGTAACACTGGGACAAGGGATTCGAATCCGGGACCTTTGGCTCAACAAACAAATTATCATGCGTGGTATAGGATTCTCTCAATTTTAATAACCGGCTAAAGTAGCAATATAATTATGATGTTGGTATATTTAAACATCTTGAACTACCATTATTTGTTTAAGTTTAAGAATCAATTAGCCAAAATTAATATTTATGCTTTTAGTGAGGATTATTTCGGCTGGATATCATTGACACCTGGATAAGGGATTTTAACGGGGAACCTTTGGTGCAACAACAAATAACTATCAGTCACAATATAGGGTTTGTATTTATAAAAGTAATTAGCGTTTGTTGACCTTGCAGGGATTTGAACCCTCCTACCTCCTTACGTCACAGGGCGTGATGTGTACCCGCATTTGCACGTCTATAAAAATAAACACGAACGCAGTGGGTGGATATTGGTCCTTCACGGCATATCGAACCCCTTTAGCCAACAGAGGGTCTAATACATCCATATTCACCAGACGCCTGACCTCGAATGACAAGTAACGGAAAATAGAAGCTCATTTACATTGATCGGGCAACCACCGATGCGGAAACAATATTATCGACCAATAAGAAGCCGCCACCTTCACATGTGGTACACCCCGTTGAAGCAACTATCACCAGTCCTTGAAATCATTAAATTCGGTCATTATAATTAATAATTGCGGCTAGTAAACATCATAATGATTCTACGTGCTGGAAAATTGTATAAATTTAGGTATGTTTAAAAGCGTTTTGTATATTTTAATGGTTACTATTTTGCTAATTACGTCTTTGGTGTTCAGCGGTATTTGTTCCTTTGATAGACTGTCAAGAGGACGCACCCCCTCCACCTGCAGTGTCGGTAGAGCCGGATAGCCCGGATACTTTGGAGCTTTTTAGTTAGGACGGAACTTGCCTGGCGGATGGTGACTGGTCCATGGGTAACTAGCGTCCTGCTATAGATTTATAGAATTGGCAGTGGGTTTTCCCCCATGATAGTAATTAATATGTATTTATTTAATTTCAGATTACTGGGATTCATTATGGGCTGGATGCTGGCCTGAGGGACCACGAGGCTCCAGCAATGGATTTAGCTGCGTGTGTGTCGGTGCTTAGCCAAGCGCCGCTTTCTTCACGCCACCGTCAGCCTTCAGCCCCCAGGACCCTACCGATGCCATCGGAAATGATATCCCTGATGTTTGGGGCAAATGGACGCGAAAGATCACCTGATATGTAATTTTTCCATTCTATATTTTAGTACCGTCTACAAGTAACAAAATTATATATACCCAATAGGTTAGAAATAGACAGCATAGTACGCAAGAGTTATCCGCGTCCTCTCTTCCCCCAAACCACCGTTGTTTCGCTGGCATACCAAAACCTTTTGTCAGCTGACCGTTTCGAGAATATTAGCTCTTATATTCATGGTATACATGGTATTATTACAAATATTCAAATGCAAAGAAAAGAGAGAGAAAATTCTAATTGTCACTTTAGCCGTGTTTGCAATGTGTTGGACCAAATTCAACCGTCACCTTAGCTCATTCGATAGCATGTATGTATACCACATTATTGGTCCCTGGTTCGATTCCCGATACGGCTAAAAATGTCGGTCCGATAAATGAACAGCTTGCGGACCGGATTTGTGGATGTCATAGTCTTTTAAGTTATTCGCATTTATGAATAAAATAAATGTTACTCGAGATTTAGGCTGGAAAATAGTAACGGAGCTCATTCGATAGCATGTCTGTATACTAAATTATTGGTCCCAGGTTCGATTCTTGACATGGTTAAAAATGTCGGTCCGATAAATTACCAGCCAGCGGACTGGATTTGTGGATGTCCTAGTCTTTAAAGTTATTCTAATTTATGAATTAATAAAAGGTGACCCGAGACTTAGGCTGGAAAACAATAACGGATTTAAATTAAATTATCATATTCAATGAAAAAAAGGTTTTATTTAATTCTAAAACAAAATTATTTCTACCAATATAAAACTTAAATCTGCCCATTTAAAATTACTTCCTTCTATTCTTTACCAATTTGTGTTAAGGCATGTTTTCCCCACAACACCTTTAATGATTACCGTGCTTGTGGTAAACCTGGTTATTTATCAGTCTAACAGATGGCATTGGAAGTCAGCTTAGAGCCGAAAATTGCACTCTGCCTCGCAATTATGGGGTTTTAAAACGGGAATTAAGTAAATCTAGTGTTTCAATTTGTTTTAAGCATACAGATATTTCTTACAGTTTTTCAAATATATTCTGTCATAATAATTATATCTTCGCTTTAGCCGATTATTAAAGAGAGAGGAAAATGCCATATATTTGTTTGTTGATCCAAGGGTCCCGGGTTCAATTCCCTGGAACGGCTGCAAATGTATGTTTAACCATTCATAAAGATAAATAACTGCCCTGGGCTGTATTTTGTATCCGTCCTAGGGTTCAAGTGTATTTATTACACACACTTTGGGAATGTTGGTATCAGTTAAAGCAATTATGTTTAGAAAAAACTATAACAACATATATTATTATATATAAATCAAAAGTAGTTTGAAATTTAGAAGTATTATATATTTTGTGCTATAATTTAAATAGAAAAAAGACGCGATAGTTTGCAGAAAATAAAATAAATATTATTGGAAAAATTGTATTTAAAGTTTTTACTTTGAAGTTAGTTTGACACGTGCTTTTATTTGATAGTTCAAATGGAGGGTGGAAATGTCGGCTTCATCCTCCCAGAGAGAGTTGTGTCACCGTTGAGAAAAGGAGCCAGTGCCCTGGCACCACCAGCTATAAGCCCCCTTCACCGCACTGCAGGAGAACCACCTCCGAGCCTGGGAGGCGGTGTTCGATGCGTCGCATCCACAAGTACCTGACGGATCCGTACATCACCGTGGACAGCGTCAATGATGTAAATGATGAGGTTATATTCCTCAATTACAAGGATACACGTGACGCGTTGCGCCCTAATCATACCACGAGTGTGGCGGTGGCATGCTACACGACTGCTATCACTAGGTTTTACTTATACAGTATCCTTGAAAAATCGTGGGACCGTGTTTTTTTATCACGATACAAATAGCGTTCTATTCACGGAACGCCTCAGCGATTGGAGTCCACCGACCGGAGACTTTTTAGGTGACCTCACTTACGAACTTCAAGATTACGGTCCGGGAAGCCTTATTAGTGCCTTTGTATCTGGTGGTCCCAAGAATTACGCGTACCGAGTTTATGTTGGCGACGATCCTGCCAAAACAAAAACGGTGTGCAAGGTTCGCGGGATCACCAAAAACTACTGCAACCGGAACAACGTTAATTTTGACGTTTTGAAATCGATAGCCACCAAACAGGCTGCGGAAAGAAACATACACATACCATAGAAAATTGTAAGTAAATGTCTTACGACTGTGTGTACCGTTTTGCAGATTAAAGTCTACCGGCCAGTGCACACGTAATGTCGGATAACCGGTGATTTTAATATGTTGCCGTTTGGGTATCAGTGTCTTTGTAAACGCGCTCGCCACGACTAAAAGGTGATCATTTAGACGGCTGAATAATCATCTCTTTTTCTTTGACTCTAGACCAGTGGTTCCCAACCTGGGGGCGATCGCCCCCAAGTGGGCGATTTGGGTTATTAGGGGGGCATTAAGTAAGTGGGGGTGATTTGGGGGCGATGAGTATTCAAAGGGGGAAAAAATTAAACTAGTACAGTACAGTAGAAGTTGCCGGGTAGCACAAGTCACTGGCTATTCTCAGTCGGTGAGATCACTGCACTCACCCCTCTCCACAGTCCCCACCTGTTGTTGCTCAGCGCGGCCGACTGGTGACTCAACCCCCTCCCCCTCCTGCCATTGCCATACACTTGCCATTGACCTACATTCGTCTTCAGTCTTCACTCACCATCAGTTTTTGTGCGTGTCTTTTCTGTTTTTGTGCGTTTGTTTTTAAGTGTAGAAGTTCATGCACAATAGATTCAAAAAGAAGAAGTGTTGTCAATACTCAGCTGAGTATTTAAAATTCGGTTTTATCTCGTCACGGCAAAATGTGCAGTTTCCACACTGTCTTTTTTGCGATAAAATATTTACTAGTAATGAAACCATGAAGCCTTCGTGAATGAAAGATAATTTATCAAGAGTAAACAGTGATAAAGTGAGTAAAGAACTTAGTTATTTTCAACACCTCAAAGCTAAAGCTGATAAATGGCCTAATGTGAGTGAATTATTTAAAAAACGAGCAACCAATCTTGACAAAGGTCTTATTGCTTCTAACGAGGTGGTTTATTGGTCGCTAAATGTGGGAAACCTGACATAATTGGCAAAACTCTTGTTTTACCAGCTATCAAATAATTGTTAAAATCATGCTAGGTGAGGGTCCTAGTAATAAGTTAAGTCAATCGGTTCCTTTGAGCGAATTGACGAAATGGCCACAGACGTTGAATCCAAACTCACCAATTTGTTGAAAAAAGTAAATTTGCATTGCAGATTGATAAATCAACTGTGATTGATAACAAATCAATTTTATTAGCTTATGTTAGGTTTATTAATGAACAAAAGGAAATTACCTAGTAAATGTTGTTTGCTAGAACTTTGATCACTGATACGAAGGGATAGTCGATTTTTAAAATGGTGCAAGATTTTTTGAGGAAAAAGAGATTCCCCTAACAAACGTGAGTGCTTGCGCAACAGACGGTGCTCCTGCCATGTCAGGTCGTCATGCTGGGTTTCTAGCCCACTTAAAAAAAAAGTGCCAGAGGTCATCACTATTCACTGTGTCTTTCATCGTCAACACTTAGCTGCAAAAATTTGAGTGGTGTCCTGCATGAAACCCTACAACTGGTTATTACTGGTGTCAACAAGATCAAAGCTAGTTCCCTCAATAACCGTCTGTTCCGACAACTTTACCATAAAAATGACGAGGAATTAGAACGCTTGCTTCTACATACGGCCGTGAGGTGGCTTTCCAAAGAAAACTGTTTGCGCCGTTTATTCGAATTATTTGACACGGTTACTGAGTTTCTCGACACGTTTGATCCTGTTTTAAGTGGGAATTTGAATCAACGCAAGTTGGAACTTGCGTACCTTACAGGTATTTTTGAAAAAATGAAAGAAGTCAATATAAGGCTTCAAGGAAACAAGATGAACCTTATCAAGACCAAAGGAATTATTTCATCATTCATCGCCATGTTTGATATTCACAAGGTAAATATTGGCTGTAAAGAGCTGATTCAGTTTCCGACCCTTAAAAAGTGTTCAGTGTCTGATAACGAGACTCCTGAACTCCCAGAAGACAAAATCTTAATTTTTATTGATCACCTTGACCAGTTAAAAACTGACATGGAATCAATATTTGAAGATTTGACCAAGTTACAAATTCCGGATTGGATTCTAGATCCATTCTCGTTTGAAGCTGTGGATAAGCTTGATAACTCTTTGCTGACAGAGTCTCTAGATCTGAAGTATGACTGTGAGGCGAAAATGATTTTCAAGCAGAGTGGTTATGAGCTAGTCTGGGTGAAGCTTATGGACACTTATCCACAACTGTGGGGAAAAACTGAACCACTTCTCATCTCGTTCCCGTCAACATATTTAGTTGAAAAAGGATTTAGTTCTGTTGTTAAGCTCCTCACAAAACAAATAAATAAGTTGGACATTTGCATCAAAGGAGACTGCACCTGAACTTGACGAACATAAAGCCGGATATTCAAGCTTTAACTGAAATCCAGCCAGCACAAGGCAACCACTGAAAAGGTAAAATAAAACAATAACAAAGTTTTCTAACTTTCATTTATTTTTTCAAATTTTAACTGTCAACTTTCTTAATTTTTCCATATTCCAATTTAAAAATGAAAACATGTACTCCTGTTTTTTAAATGTACGTCAATGGTCTTAGTTAATTATTTCATTTCTTTGTTCTTAAAAAAATCTGTAAAAATGGTACATTTAATTTTTTTTCTATTTTATTTAAGAGTGACCGGATAAAACTGCTTTGTTTGTTTTTATAAACGGTGGTAAAATTGTTTAAAATAATAAAACTGCTTTATTATTTGCACTTTACCTCAAATTAAAATTAGGCATACAATGAAAATGAAAGGAGGCGATAGGTGTTAGTCAACCTCGAGAAAGGGGAGATGGGCCACAAAAGGTTGGGAACCACTGGTCTAGACAGTTCCACTGACATACCCTTTTTCAAATATTTTGAAATTTTTTTCATATTTTTTTCTGCATGAAAACACGCAAGTTTTTTTAATTGTTATATTTACCTGGGATACTTTATTATATTTTTTATCCACTAGTATAATCCTTCGACTACTTTATTATTTCTAGTAAAATAGATGTTTGTATATATATATATATATATTTGTAGATATTTTAATTCTAGTCAAATTAGTTTATTTTCTCGTGCATATTATAAATTGAAAAAATCTGGTTGTGTATATATTCAAATTTTCTTTAAACTGGAATTTGTAAATTTGTACCTACTCCTTTATTCCCGCTACGACCTCAATAAATTGATTATTGTTTCCTCTACACCTAAACATGTATAATTTACTTCAAGGTATAAGCTATATTATATAGCTATCTTTTATTTTTGTAAATACATATTCAAGTATACTTTTCATGGCATGAGCCATATTTCTAAAATTTTCTTTTTGTGTAAATAAATATTCATATTATACATTTCATGGTGTGAGATATATTTGTATAAACTTTTATTTGTGTAGATAAATATTCCAATAATACTTTTCGTGGTGAGAGATATATTTGTGAATAACTATTCCAAGTAAACTTTTTAGGTTTAGAGATGTATTTATAAAAACTTTTATTTGTGTGAATAAATATTCCATGTACTCTTTTCGTGGTTGTAAAACTTTTATTTGTGTAAATAAATATTCAATGTTTACTTTTCATAGTGTGAAATATATTTGTAAATAAATATTCTAAAGAAAACTTTTCGTTGTGTGAGATATATTTGTAAAAACTTTTATTTGTGTAAATAAATATGCCATGTATAATTTTCATAGTTGTAAAAAAAATTATTTGTGTAAATAAATATTTCTTGTTTACTTTTAATGGTGCGAGCAACCTTTTTTTGCGTGAATAAATATTATAATATTGTTAAGTTTGTGTTTTAACGTCTACACCCACCTCCCTCATATCCTATAAATACAAATCCATTTAGCTTACAAGCTCATTCACAAACATTATGGACAAGATGAAACATCCATTTTCAGCCATCATAAGCGGCCCTTCCGGCTGTGGAAAGTCACATTTTGTAGCCGACTTCATCCATCACTTGGACACAATGTGTGTTGTTAAATTTGATTAAATCAACTGGTATTATGCTCTATGGCAACCGGGATTCGAACAAGATGGGTAAAGTCCCGAGTCATATTCTATAAGTGTTTTCCGGAAATGGATGGCATATGTAATGACTCTCCACAGCTGATTATCCTGGACGACCTGATGCGTGAAGCCAACGAAGTGGTCGGCGATCTTTTCACCAAAGGATGCCACTATCAAAATATTAGCGTCATGTACCTTACACAAAATATATTCCACCAGGGTAAGGGCCAAAGAGACATCTCCTTAACCGTGCATTATATAGTGCTTTTTAAAAATCCCCGGGATAAAGCTCAGATTCAACACTGTGCACGTCAAGTCTGTCCTGAAAACCCCGTGTTTTACAAGAGACTTACACTGATGTGACAAGTACTCCACATGGATATATGAGGCGTTGCGTGCAAGAGGGGTGAACTCAACATCGAACTTCTTTTTTCATTCATCGTGTTTAGGAACATCTACTGCGCATGCTCATAGTTCTAGTTTGTGGAGTTCGTCCTTCTAGCCCTTGAAAATAAGGCTTTAAAATAAACTTGAATCACTTTTGACCGTTCAGTGTGCGGGCAATAAGTTCGAACTCAACATTCTCTTCCCCAAACGTTCCAAATAAAATCCAAAAGATTACCATGTTCAGCGATAATTGTTTTAGTCAAAATAAGAACATAAATATCGTTCTTGCCAATCTATCACTGATTCATAAAAAACTATTTGCTGTCATGATACCCGGTCATTCCAACTACCCTGTGAGCGAGTTTTCGGGCACATAGAAAAAGAGATACAACACGCAAATGTGTATTCTAAAGACCCCTATGCGTACTTCATACAGAAATGACGCAAGAAAACACCTTTTAAAGTAGTATAACTCACTCCACATCATGTAAAAAATTCCACAGCTTTGCAAAGACACGTCACAAAAACTCACTTGACAGGAGCGAAATTTAAAGAATTCAATCAAAACTACAAACAGGGATTTTATATCCACAAAGCTTACAACTTAGATGTCAAACTTCCCATAAGACTTCAAAAGGGAAAAAGCCCTACTTACAACGCCCAGACTTTCAATCTTGGAAACGAAGAAATAAACCAACTTTACGATTCTCCTGTTGTTGTGGCTCCTGAAAAACTGAAAGACATCCGAGTTCTACTGCCGTATGTCCCTTTACCATGGAGTAGTTACTTCGAAGGAATATTGGAAACACAACAACATCTGCCAACAACTTTACAAACTCCTGACGATGTCGACGAAGAAAACGATGACGATCAAGTTGATTATGATGTTTAAATATCTATATTTTTTCCCAGAAAGTTATTTGTACAGTATTTTTATATTCAAATATATTAGTATTCAGTTTAAATATTTTTCAATAAATTTTGTTATTTATTATTTTTATTTTGTTGCCATCTATACACTCACACGTTAGATCGGAGAAGAAAAATGGTGAGAGGAGTAGGGAGGGTGAATCTCGACTTTGTGAATTTACATAAGTACAACATTATTGTTCCTGTTGTTGAGTTAGCCCAGCCTAAAAAGTTGAAAATGATATTATTCAAAACTTGCTCTTGTTGAGTTCACCCTTCTCGCACGCAACGCCTCATATATTATTAGATTACAAACAAGGTACATCTGAATGGTTCAGATATAGAACCACACAAATGTCAGATTATACGTGTACCTACCACAAAATAGACTATAAAAACATCGACACTTACCGATTGTAGATTATTTGATAACCATGAGTCCAAAAGTGCTGAAGCAAGCCCCTCTGTTCCGTGCGATACATCGAATGAACCCGCAGCAACGTGTCGCCTTGTTGAAAAAGGCAGACAAGAAATTGATTGACTCTGTTTGCGAGTGTGCCTACAACACTTTAAAAGGGCGGGTGCCGTTGAAAATAGCGCAGAAGACAAAGTTACGTGCTCATAAGCAGGTGTTGCGCAAGCTGGTCAAACGAGGAGAGTGCTGGAAGAAGAAGAGATGACTACTTGTTCAGAAATATGGAGCGTTCCTGCCCTTACTTTTATCCCCAATAATCATCGGTGTCTTCGGTTACTTATTCAACAAATAGATAAGGGAACACACGAAAAAGATTATATTTGTGTCCCCGGGAACATTACACCATTACGAGCAACGCCACCAACATGTGGCATCGGCCACAAATCTAATGGTCTCCGAGCTGGACAAGGAAATTGGAAAAATTCTCTCTTCAAAACTTGACAAGTCTAAATGGACTTTATACCAACATGTGCTACAGTGATATTTGCACTTTAGTCAACACCTTCCACCGTCTGAAAATACCAACACCACAACCATCCCTGATGTGTATGTACTTCACATATCTTCTTTACTCAATACTATACCCGTACAGGCACCTAAAAAAGCTGAACTTTTACTAGAACATAATATTTTCTTAGGGGGTATCTTTTGTGATGAAAACGGGAAAGTGAGTATTCACAATACGCCTCTCCGTAGATCCAATATTGTGGATTTATTCAATGATCTGGTCAGAGAAAGAAGACAAAGTGACCCGTCGGGATGGCGAAAGTTTCTCACGGTGGTTCAAAAAATAAACGTCCCGAAAGAATTGATTGTAAATCCGAAACGTTTGGCGCACATTAGATCTGACACCAATACCTCTACCGCCTACACTGTCAGAACCCCCTATGAAGAAAAAAGTGAAAAGGATGGGCGAAAACAGGTGGCTGACGTTCCGAGCTTAATGGGCCGTTTAGCCGACATCTACTACGACACTTTTCATCCTGCATGGTTCGCAGGGGCGGCGTCGCTCATAAAAGCGTCCAAGAATCATCCCGACAAAGTACGAAAATTGATTTGTGTTCAGGACGCTTATACCCTTCACAAACCTGTGATAAAATAGTTTCCACACAACTCAACAAGTGGTGGTGTCAAATATTGACGATATCTGGCAAGCCGATCACAAAAATATGCGCAGTCTCGGAAAATACAACGACGGTGCCGTGTACTTGATCACCGTCATAGACGTGTCTAGCAAGATGGCCTGGGAGAGGATGCTTCCATCCAAGACGAGGAGCGTCGTGAGAGACGCCTTACGGAACATTTTCAAACAAAGTGCCCGTAAACCTCTAAGTCAAAAGACGGACAAGGGAACAATGTTCACGGTACGTTTAGTCGGGAAATTTCTCAATAAATAAGGTGTGTGTTACTATACCACTCATAATATGGACGTGAAGACAACCATCGTGGAAAAATTCAATAGAACGCTGTAAGAACGCATGTGGCGTTACTTTACCAAAACTAACACGTATCGCTTTGTGGACTTGCTCCAAGATCTCGTAAACGTTTACAACGGCGCAAAACATTATAGTATCAAGATGGCACCAGCAGATGTTTCAGAAACCAATGTGCTTCAAGTCAGAGATAATCTTTATGGCAAGCGACGTCAAAACTGGAATAGTAATCCAAAACTCAAAGTCAGTGACACGGTAATTATCATTAAATACAAAATGCTGTTTGAAAAGGGCTACGAAAGCAATTGGAGTGAAGAAAAGTTAAAAGTAAGCAGTGTCGTTTTGCAACAACCAGTCATCTACAGGATTACCGATCTTGACAGCAAGGATGTAGAGGGAACGTTTTACAAACCTAAATTGCAACGCGTACGTCTTTCCGAAACTTTTAAAGTTGATAAAATATTACTTGTCAAGGGTAAAGGCACCAGAAAGAAAGTGAACGTGCAGTGGAAAGGTTATCCTGCCAAGTTTAATTCTTGGATTCCTGTCAGTTACGTCAGTACCCTACCATGAAGGACCAGTTTTACATCACTTTGCCGAGCGACAGCTCTATGGGATATTTCCCGAAAAATACCCTCGAGAATTTCACCATGCAACTAGCATAACGTCTTATACTCGATGGGCAGTGGGAAGTCACTTTCACCAAATTCCAATATCCGTGTTCTTTCACCACCGTTCCCGAGGGCCAAAATAGTGTATGGTACAACTAGGCTGACGCTAACGGTGTGGAACATATATTCAAAAATCACAATCCCCTTGGAAACTACAGCACTATCCATGAATTAGTCAAAGCCCTAAATGATGTAGAGGACTTTAAAGGGGATTTCGGAGTTGTATTCAAGTACACAAACCCTAAAAAAAGTGTACATTGTTTCTTCTTCACCAAATATACAGATGCTGACTCTATCTGGTAATCTAAGTCTTCAGATCGATTTCGATCCTAAGACTAATCTGATCAAAGTTTAATAGTCACCGTACGCCACCAATATTCTACTAGGCTTGCCCTCGCAAATGTACGTTTTAATGGATATCATCACCATCGACAAGGACAGAAACATCGTGACCGATTATGGGAGTTAATATAAATGACTTGCCGTCCCTTACACTCGTCATTTAATTCATGGACGTCATTGTAGATTTCCAGAGCTTCATTGATGACAGCAAAAAGTTAATTGTCAAGGAACTGAGTGTTTTATCTGTATGCGGTGCATTACTTCAACATCGGGTGTTAAACCCCCACACACTATCAAGGAACTTTCAGACATCGCTTTAAATCAAGCTGACTCTATCGTTAACAAAATGCACGGTATTCCCTGGGATAGCGTTGATGTGGATTATAGTCTGCTTTAATCCCTCATCTTCCATGCCACAACGCGTGCAGTAACCGTCTACGTCAAGGGAGTTGAAAAGAAAATTTTTATATCCAAATACATGCCTACGCCCGTCGTAGTTCTGTACGACAGAGGTTGTTCGTCTTTTAAAACACTTAAATTTGGTCCCATAATGTGCATGGATCATAGTTTTGTATGGAATTTCTGTTCGGCCTCCATCGTTTGGGGACTTCGAGATTTGATGTTTGAAGGTGGACACGCACATCATATGAAGTGCACTGAAAACAAACCTGTGGTTCCGTTTCGTACGGTCGTGTGTTTTCCCTGCTGATAAACTATCCGCAAAAATATCGCAACCTGCCGCACTAGTCATCAACACGGATCCACACAGCAAGCCTGGGACTCATTGGGTCGCCATCTTTATCAACAAGAACGGCGTGGGAGAATATTTTGACAGTTATGGCTTTCCACCCCGTACAGTCACATCTGGCATTTATACACAAAGCACTACCCGCAGTTCTCATATTACGTTTCAACTTCAAAGCATAGCCTCGGACGTTTGCGGCCATTACTGTCTAGTGTACCTTCTCTATCGCGCCCAGAACATTCCGATGAAAACTTTCCTAACCTTTTTCTCGCCCACCAATCAAACAGGCAATGACGCTTAGGTGGTGAGATATTACAAAAAAAATATTCAAGATCCTAGGGTCCTGCCACCCCTCAAGAGGCTTCGTTCAATCAGCGTGCGCCTATAAAAGTGCGTCCCAACGGCATTCCGGCAATAATCACGACAGTCGTCGAGGCGATCAAACATCAAGGAAAGTCAAGACGTTTGCACCCGTAACGCAAAGCTGGTGAAGCAGTTCACCATCACCCATATTTTCAACACTTTGTTCCCGCTGGACGAAGTTGATTTCAAACGAGTCATCGTCGGCATGAGCGTCAAGAACAACTTTACGCCCAAGTCCAGCTAAAAAAAATATGGACGAAGTTGTGTGGTGTTTAACCGTACAGAGTGGCAAGAACTCGGCAGCTACAAGTCGGTCATATTAAAGTTTTTCAGCAACTCACAACCTCCCCAGAAGATTAGACTGACTAATCATTAAATATTTCTGAGACGTATGTGTGGTGACCGTATGGTCGTCATCAGCGAGACACAAGACGAAGGACTCAAACGAGTCGCCAAATATAGCACCTAGCTGGGTGCTTATTTTTTATGTGTCGGACCTCATCGACATCGCCGTCAACCACCGGGATATGTGATCGACACCCATCATACGATATTGCAACAATTTCTTCGACACTCTCGTCGTGGATGTATGCGACACGTTAACACAATCAGCGGATGTCAACGATCTCAAACAGCCTACGTTGGAAACGCACATCACAGACTTGGATCTTATAAGTGCTACCTACTATACACGTCAAGTCATCGGTTTGGACTATTACATGCTGGATTGTGAACTAAAAACAATTTTACTAACACATGTAAGCGACACTGTAGAAAAAACGCGTTAACGAATAAATGCGGCATTCCTCTAAAAGTGTATAATAAATATTATTTATAATGTTTGTGAAACCTATAATGTATATTTAATATTATGTATGTCTGTAAAACCTTTAATGTATAATAAATATATATTTTATAATATCATGTTTTATTCACGCAAAACCTGTCTGGCCCTTACACGTGGGGTAACCAGATATGAGTCTCAACTTGTCGAGCCGATAAACTGGCACCAAACATGAACAGGGTAAGTGACCTCTTGTACTAGTTCACGGTTTCAAGATCACGATCTATTCCTGAATCGACTTGTCATGTCGAGCCACCAAACTGGTACCAGATATGAGTCATCAGAGTTGCGACAGTGCGATGACGTCATCGGGAAAACCCATTGCCTGGAAGATGGTTTGCCAGTGTCAATGACATCGATTACTAGCTCACGGTTTCAAGGTCACGATCTATTTCTGTCTTGACTCGTCTTGTTGAGCCTCCAAACTGGTGCCAGGTACTACATAGATTGGGAAGGGGTGGGGGAGAGGGTTGTGGCATTGCAATGACGACACCGGGAAAACTCATTTGCCTGTGGCTGTGAGGGGGGAGTGAGGGGAAGTGAAAGGGGTCTTACGGCAGGGAACAATTTCTCACACTCTTCGCTAAGCGACCGTCGGGAAAGGTTCATGCTACGCGTTGCCGTGCCCGATCTCGTGGATTGCACGCCAATAAATTCACACACAAATAATAATAATAATACTTAGCACCACGTCTTACTAACCGTTCGGGTTATACGCTTTAAGTACTAATTACTCTAATGGATTAGGAATTGGGAAGGTTGAATTAGAGGAAGTGAACCCGCATTTGCGTGGAGGGAGAGTGGAAAACCATTTAGGAAAACCACCCCCAGTTCACCTGACCGAGATTCGAACCTCTATCTCCCCGTCCTCAGCAGTCGGGCTCAACACGACAAGCGCGTTAGCCAACTACGCCACCGAGGCGGGTTCACACACAAATAAACTCCACTGCCGATCCAAATCCTACTCAGGCATAAAACACAATGAATACACATAAAAAAACATTAAATAAGACAGGAACAAGCAATGAGCACACATAAAATGCCAGGACGAGGGGAACATAAGAGGGAGAAAGCCAACAGCCAATCAGAGAGCCACACAACATAACGTAATCATCACAGTAAACTCTCTCTCTACGTCGGGGTCAAAGGCAAAGAAAGGTCAAATGGTGCCCATAAGCCCTCTTAGGTAGTGATGTCTTAAAAGTATGATTAGGATTTTCTTATGGTGAAAAACATTGTCAGACAAGAATATTTAAAATAAAATTAATCATGCATCATCAACTGGACTAAACAAAAGTTGATGAAAAGTCTAAATTAATTGTATTACACGTTAAAAAATATGTTACAAAAACTTACATATATACAAAAAAGTATGAACAAAACAATTTTTTAAGTTCAGATATGTTATGAAGTAAAAAGTACAAAGTTTAAATGAAGAGGTTAACATCTGCCAAACGAATTTAAATGAAATGATAGTGTTGTTATTACAAAGACTTGGAGAAATACAATATAGTATGGACAAAACAAGGTTTTAATTCCAAATATGTTGAGAAATAGAAATTATAAATTAGAAGTGATGTGGAATAATCTAAGTCTTATCTGTTTCCTTGTCCCATTACTCCTTTGTGATAATCAGCAATGAAAAGATGGATTACTTCATTCCAAAATGTTTCGGTACTTATGGTACCATGCTCATGGAAATTGAGTCATTGTGAGAAATACTATGTGTTATTACGACGGCGAGATGTTTACATGAAGTAATCTAGCATCTTTTCATTGCTGATTATCACAAAGGAGTAATGGGACAATAGCCTTAAAACCATTGGTTATATAAAAATATATTTCAGATAAAAGCTTTTTATTATAAATGGGCCTATATATTTGCAATGATAAGCAATTTCATATCTCGAAAAGTTACGAATATATTATAAAAAACTAGAATTTACGCATAATTATGGAAACCTTAAAGTCATTTTGACGAAAAATCGAGAGTGACCATTTTGTTTGTAATAGTGATCAATGTTTAGAAATGAAGTTTAATCATAATCATTATAGCCGATTTTTTAAATCTTTTTGCATTTAAGGAAACTATCCTTAATTTATGGATAGATATCCAATACCAAAAACCCTTTGGGGCAGCCCTATAAAAACCCTAGATATCAAGTTTTAAACCGATTGTTAAATTAATTTAGGCTTTACTTTGAGGTACAGACAGACATACGGCTTGCAAAAAACACTTTTTCGGATTCGGGGGGTCATAAAACGTCGACATTCATCAAAATCTCGAGTTCGATTTTTTTTTTTTGACGATCACAATCCTTTCTCTACCTATAAGGTACCTAGCGAGAAAGTTAAAGGGGGATATTATTATATTAATATTGGATATTTACAATATTATCTATCAATACATTAATAAATTGAAGTGATCGTATTAGCTGAACGGGTAATAAGACGCGGCGCAAAAAAACATAATATAAAAAATGAAGAGTTTGCGCGTCTATCACGAGCGTTGCGTGATATCTACCACAACCAGAGGTCTGAAATTTAAATATTAGTAGCCTTTGTGTACAAACAAGTGCACCTCAAAGCCGGAATTTTAAAATGTTGATTATATTCTCTAGATTAATTAAAAAATGCATAAATTTAATGAAGACTATTTTTTACTTTTTGAAGGATAGAAAAAAACTTACAGCGGTAACGACGGGTATTACTGCTAGTGTTAAATAAAATCAAAGAATGCCTTCATTTTGTTTTTGTTCGTTTTGTTGTTCTGAAACTGTTTTGAATAAATACTCATTAGTATTTATGTAGCATGAGCTTAAATGATACCATTGTTACTTTCAAATTTGCAATACAACATTTTCAACCGTATGAATTATAATTCAATCAAAAATAATCAGCAATATAAGCAATATACTTTTTCATTTTATATGTTACATATTTGAGCACAGATGCTGAACTTACTATTTCAGTTTATTAATTGATTTCCAACAAAAAATATTTCTAACAACTCGTATCAGAGATTGGTCAAATGGTCTAATGAGTCAATCTCACAATTGACTGGATTTTGCACCCAATGACTGGGAGTATGGAGTTCGAATCTTGGTCAGGTCTACTGAGGTTTTTTTTACTAAATAGATTCTCACTTTATGTCCACGCAAATGAGAATATATTTCCTCTGAATTCTACCTTCCTCATCTCTAACTCATTAGTGTAGATATTCAGATGACTAGAACGGTTAGTAAAACGCAATGCGCCAAATAAAAAGTGGTGAACTTTATCCAAGCTGGTGTGGACGTGGTCTTATTATTATTATTATTATTATTATTATTATTATTATTATTATTATTATTATTATTATTATTATTATTATTATTAGCACCGCGTCTTACTATCCGTTCGGGTTATACGCACTTACGCTAATGTGTAATGGTAGGGTGATTGTGAGATGAAATGAAGGACCTACAGTTTAACGTGGAATCCGAACCACGGTGTAGGGACGTGGTCTTAATATCATGATGTGGTTTGCCGGTGCTGAGGAAGTACGTATGTATGGATTAAGGAAATGTGCCATTTACCTGTAAATAACATCCAAGAAGGCATACATTACATCGAAGATTTCTGTTCAAGTAAAAGGCTTGTTGTCTTCTCTGGTCGTATATATCCAATTGAAATCCACGGTGCGAGCCACAAAACTGACGTTGAAGTACAGAGGATGTCTCCGCCGCGACGAATAAAGTTTCTCCTTGAGGTATTTTCACTAGATAACGATTCTCTGATTCAATGTATGCCAGTACTGTAAGCAATTTACAAAACTATTATGTCAAGGAAATAACTAAAAATACGGTTATATATTTTAATTTAATGACTTTAAATTTAATTTCATTTATCTAGTAATGAAATACAAATAAATATACCATTTTAGTTTGTAATTTATGGTGTACTGTACATTACGTTTATCATGAAATGTAGCAAGTTGACTTTTACGTGTTGTACTATGGTGCATTTTATAAGATAGGGTCATACTGTAATCCTGCTACCTTCCGGAGTAGATGGAATGTGCCTTATGGAAGTATTAAGACCTATGAGGCCGTGATGTAATATAATAATTTAGCTATATCTACTAACCGCAGCCTACACAATAAAAAAAGAGGAGTGCTATACATTTGGCTTGGCTAACCTTGCTTGTTCTGATTCTTCCTGTAAAACAGTGGTCCCCAACCTACGGGTGAGTGGGGGTAGCAATTTGAATATAACGTTAAAAATCATATAAAAATTGAAGATTCTTATTTAAATCCCTTTTCCAAAGTAAACATAATAATTATAAAAACATACATACCTAATCACGCCACTGCCCTACGGGGTAGTCAAGAAACTGTGAATATAGCTCAAAACAACTTTGTACTTAATCCATCCTCACTAACTTTCTCCACACTTTACTAAAATTGCATACTTCCTTCACTTCAACATCATATACCGAGTTATACAAGCTCTTTTGTTATTAAAATTATTAAAAACTATTAAAATTATGTTTCTGTTTTCCACACATTCATCTACAACAGTTAGCCTTTTCTTACATGGCTTAACCCTTCCTTTTGATCCACACACTCTACCTTCATATATTTGTTTCGTCACTATATCCATACTCATCCTCTCAATATGCCCAAACCAACTTAAGACACGTCATTCACATTACCCGCCTCGGTGGCGTAGTTGGCTAACGCACTTGTCGTGTTGAGCTCGACTGCTGAGGACGGGGAGATCGAGGTTCGAATCTCGGTTGGGTGAACTGGAGGTGTTTTATCCTAAATGATTTTCCACTCTCCCTCCACTCAAATGCGGGTTCACTTCCTCTAATTCAACCTTCCCAATTCCTAAATCCATTAACGTAATTAGTACTTAAAGCGTATAACCCGAACAGGTAGTAAGACGCGGTGCTAAATATTATTATTTTTATTTCACATTGATCTATTTAACTCCATTTCAAACCGCATTCTTTCAACTTTCATTACTGACTCTGTCAATACGAGTTTTTCTACACCCATTTCTTAGATATCTCATTCCAACAGCATTCATAATTTTTATGGTTTTAGCAACACTACCTACCAGTAGTAATAAATTCGGTGACCAGCCAAAAGTGAGAATGCACATGTTTATTTAAAATCTTGCAAGCCTCGGATTCGCCCTAATTCTACTCTCTATCCTACCCCTAAGCCAAAGGTTCCGAACTTCTTAGAACAGATAAACCTTAATTTAATATTAGTTTACTGATTACGAGTTTTGACCAATTTTATTTTTACTTTCTCATGTCAATAGAAAGTATCGTAATTATTAATATCTTAGAGCTCTAAGTTATTTACATTTTATGTGTGCCCTAACCCAAAGCAGTATATTTTAAGTTTTGTCTAGCTGTTTGTATCTCCCTGGCCGTAGATCTAAAAGAGTTTGTTGTATTTTGTTCATACTTGATATTTATATTTTATAAGGCTATATTTTGGGAAATTTGGTTGATTTTGACCTCGACCCACATATTAAGGTTAGTTTACAAATGAATTATGTTTTTTAGCTCCACATTTCTCGAAAATGTCTCTAACGATTTTGTTTAAAATTAATATCTAAGAAGTGGTTAAGTTGACCACCCAAATAACTCTGAATACTGGGCTTTGGGTAAAAATTTGTTGAAGGGTGGTGTACTGATGACTGTTTTAAAAAATTGGAATATTTAAAAAAATGGCTGTAGGGACTCGGTTCATAATGGGTATCTACTAAGTTTTTACATACTAATTTTTTTTATATCCATTGGTTTAAAAAAAAATTATATACTAGTTCAATGAAGACAAAGTCTTGTAAAATTGGTATGATTTTGAAAACAGCTCAAATGATTAGGTTCAAATTTGGTATCGGGTAACTATTTTACTTCAATAAAAATAATGTATCTTTATGTTTCTAAAATTAACTAATTCAAATGTAGTTTACCTACAAAAACTTATAGGAAATTGGAAAATTTTAAATATTGACCTTTAAGATCAAGTTCAAAATTGTCATCTGGGGTGGTGGGGAGGGGGGAAGAGGGATAGCACTTTTTCTTTGTATTCGTTAGGGTTATTCATTATCTGGGACTATTTTTTCTTGATACATAAAAATATATTTTTATTTTTAATTATGTTAGAAAATTAGAAATTTTTAAAAAATATTTTAACAATTTGCTCTAAAATTCATATATGAAGTGTGTTTATTGTGATTAACAAGATGAGTTTGTTTTGTGAGGAGAACATACTTAAGTGTAGTTGACTAAGAATCTATTTTTAAAAAGGTTCTCTGAAGCTATAAAGTACAATATGAAAAAGTTTGTACTATTGTGTCATACCACTTATTTAAATTCATATTGCAAACATTTCCTAATTTATTTCTTATCAGAAAATTGAGGGACAGAAAACGTTATTGAGATACTTGTATACACACATGCCAAAATTATTCAAATAATATTTTCACTATTTCATAATGTCAGAGATATATTGTAATAAATTACTCAATATTACTTCATATGAGAAGAGCCCATGAGTGACAGACGGGATTATTTTATTATTTTATTTAAAGTTTGAGTTTAATATTTAATTAATCAGCTCATAGCAGCTTGGTGTGGGAGATATCTGCGAAATAAATACATATATATATTGTAACGATGTTCCAAACAACAACAAACATCTAACGCCTATCACCCTGTAATATGGAGTTCCAACACTCACCAAGGCTGGCGTGGCTTCTCTCCGTCTGATGGAACACTAACTCACGGACCAAAACAACCTCTCCCGTGGCTTCAATGAATAAGACTGAAACGAGACGCTGGTCGATGCCTCGCTCGTCATCCTGGCCCTGGCTCACAACAAACTAGAATTCAACTTGACTAAGCCAATTTCCGTCTCCGCTTCTCGAGTGTTCTCCCTTCTTCGAGTAATTACTGGACTGTCCGCTACGCTTCCAGAACGCTAGTCTTCTCCCTTCCTTTGCTCGTTGTATCCACCCTCCTTCCCCCCCCCCTCTTCTGAGAACATGTGTGGACTGTTTGTACTATAAAATAGCTGGTGTTGTTTAGAGCAGCACTCATTGTACCACTGGCTTACACAAGGTGAGGGCGCCGGTATAAAACTAATGTTTGGGAATATTCTTCAAAATTCAGTTCTGGTTTAAATGGGGGGGGGGGGGTGGGATACTTATTCAAAATTACTGTTTGGGCTTTTTAATGTTACTATGATTTATAAATGGGGTTTAACGCGGGTGAACCGCAAGTTTATTATGTTAGTTTTCAAGGGGAAGTCTTGATTGACTTCAGTACTTCTTTTGTACTAGTGGCGCGCCCTTATCTTAACTTAGAGTAACTTAGAGTAACTAAGCGGTTGCCTTGATATTTTCTTAGGTTTCAGAGGGTATTAAAGAATATACAATGCTCGCTTTAGCCACGAAGTTTATTATATATTCATTTGTTTCTGATGAGGTTTTCACGCTAAGCTGTATGGGTGTAACGGTGGTTTACGAAACTCATTCTATGAATTTTATTCTAAATTGTATTATTAGATTATGTGTTGTTACTCAGGATTAGGATTTAACGGCTATTGTTGGGGTATATTTGTAAGATATTTAACCACTATATTATATATATTTTTAGGTATCAAAAGTTAAATTTTATGGGTTCTATATTTTATATATTTTGTTTAACGTCATTGGTATTCATAACTAAATGTCGGCCATCTTGGTTTTTGAAGTTATATGCGCCTTTCGGTGGCCAGTTTAAATTTAGATGTCAGAATTTGCACTTCAATAATTTCCCCTGTGAGGGCAGTAAACATTATGTATATTTGTGATGGCTAAAATCAAAGTTTTCACCAGACTAATCGTAGGCTCTCTATGCCTTTCTTTTGAACTATACTATGTATCTACACTACCTTTGTAATTAACCAAATTTAAATAAAACCATGTCTTCTCTTGTGATCCCTTGGTTGTTCTTTACACACGCTTCCGTCCTTGTTGAGGGAGTCACAATATTTTATTTAGCTCTTTGTATTAAAACATATCTATACCTACTATTTGTTTAGTTATTTATTATTGGTTTTCAAATTATTATTTCATACATTTGCTCTGTTTCTTCATACATTTTGTGCAGCAGTCGGTGCGATGCGAGCCGGAAGGTAGATCAAACTTGACCGGCTCGTATCGGTACGCAATGGAAATTATTATCTCCAGAAAATCCGGTGACGTCCAATGCGGACCGTAGCAAGACGATCCTGTAAAGTGTGTGCTGCCCTTACAGTTTTAAATTTTTAGACCTCTTCAAAATTATATATTTATAAAGTTATATTTTTTAAACTTTAAAACCAATGCATTCTTTTTAAATGTCTCAACAATTTAAGTCATCGTGCAACTCTTCTAACTAATTCAGTTTTGATTAAAATGGGTAAACACAGAGAAAAATCGATCATATTTTCCGAGACGATATGGATAAGTGTGCACCAACTTTCATTCGGGCTCTAAACGCCGGTGCAACCTGTCATTATTCAGGAGTAACTGCTTCTCTCATGACGGTATTTGGTTTTGTTATCAATAGACTCATTAAATTCAACAATACACTGAAACTTTCTTAGTCCATTCTCAAATAGTTACGAAAGTCATCCATATTCAGTTTTATTATTAATATCAAATGACTGCATTTTTTTCCGTTCCATTAACTATTTTTTGCCCACATTTTTCTGTTTTCTTAAATTAATAGCAAACGAAGTTGTTAGCACAATTCCAACTTTTAGGCGTTTTGATAAAATAGGAGACAAGCTGCGTGAGTTATTTTAAAAGAAGTAAAAATTAAGTAATTAAATCAGGCAGTAAGTCTGTAATTAATTATTACATGTGTGTATAACCTGAACAGGTAGTAGGACGCGAGACTAAAAACAACCGATGGAGGGTTGAGATAAACCCCCTTCCCTCCCCTCCCCCAAAGCTAGTGCTTATCTGCTATAAATGATGGATTATTGGAGAGAGAAAAGAGACATTTGTCACATTTCTCACTTGTTAATACGGTATTATAAAACTTCCAACATATTAGTTTAACTTACATAAATGAGAAAGTGGTTTTTTAACGTACATATATAGATATATCCAGTGCTGTTTTTCTGTGTATACGCCAGTATACCTACCTCTTTTAAAACTTAATCTAAGTTTTGGTTTTATTATTATATATATTTTGAATTAAACTATATTTTCCACACCAAGGAAAGAGATATAATGGCAAAAATGATGCAATGGCACTTGGAACAGAATAATGTGAACTATTTGATCGCTAGCAAAAACAATCGAACAATCGATTTTTTTTAGTAGTGGCCCCGATAGTGCCCATCACTAAGGTCAAGAATTTGTGCTCACCTTTATTATCTATGGTTGTACTGCCGTCATCAAATATACAAGGAGTTTTCGGCTGTTAGTGGAGTTTCACTATGATTTGTGATTTAAGTTCATATTAATCTGATAATTTAACATAAAAAGCGGGTATATTTCTTAATTAAATGGCAAAACGTATAAATATATTTCTTTATATAATGAAGAAAATAACACATTGTTTCTCAGCCGCAATACCTAAAATAAAGAAATTTGAAGACCCAGAAGAAATAATTAATTTATTTGAATCAACTGCGGTTCCATTCTCAGTTTCAGAACAAATGGAGCAAATGTAGCCTTCCTGTTGGACTTTAGAACAAAAGAATTATTTATGTGAAAAAAAGTTTGGTTATGTTGTGTAACAGACAGGAATATTGGTTGTAGTGCTTGACGAAAAGTTCAAACGCTTGGAACAGAAGCCAGAATGGGAATGACGATATCGAAAGAATGGGCCAATTGTGAAGTTTCTCATTTTGTTACAACTGGAGAGTAACAGCTAACATCTTTAAGAGTTAAAATATTTAAACACAAAGAAAGTGCTGGTCACAAAACTTGTCTGAAAACATTGGAAGAAGCAAAAAGAGACAACTGCCGACATATTACGTACGGCTTATAAAGTTGCAAAACTTAACCAACCATTCAATAATTTTGAAATGTAAATTGACCCACAAGACCTTAATATTTGTACGGACACTTACTATATAAGATCAATAATGTTGTACAGCCTATTTCTCAGAAACCATGCATAATAACAAAATGCGGTTTTTTGTATTATATTTAACTTGTAAATTTAAAATGAACTATATAATAAAATAGTTATTAGTTAAGATCTACTTTTTTACAATAAGACGTAATATCAATTAAATTAAAATTAAATACAACATGAACTAAAAGAATATAGTTTTGAAGTTATTATAGAGAATAAGATAATGTTCTATCATTCACGACGAATATTTAGAATACAATAATTTTTACAAAATTTGGTATTTTTATATTAAATCATGTCTTAATTTTTGAAAAAGTTCAGTAGTTTCCTGCTAGATGGCTCTGTCATCAGAAGAAGCTCTCCCCCTCCTCCCCAACCCTCATTTGTCATTATTTGTCTTCCCATATTTTTTGGAAGTCCCGCTACTCCCCCTTCCATCTGCCCATTTATATCATATTCAGGTAGAACCCTTGACTTTACTAATTGTTTGTCACCTCCAAACTTGAGATATTGAAAATGTTCCCAGTGATATATTTGCATGATCTATGTAAAAAGTGTTTATAGGGTAGGCTTGATTCTGTTTAGCTTATAAATAATTTGATTAGATATAACTTATTTGTGTAACAACAGTTTTGTAAGAAGAGATGATAATGCTTTCTCTAAATAGTTTTATTCGTGTTTTATGAACGAACAAGACCATTTCGTACTTATAACAGGATTAATTTGGAAGATATTACGATTCATTGGTGCATCCAGAAATTTACTCTAGGTGAGTACCTAAAAGCTATTATTTATGTCCCCTGAAAATATCACATTATTTTATTTTAAGGTTTAATTTTTGTTTAAAGAAATTACACACATGTAGGCCTATATTATACAGGTTGTTAAAAAAAGGGTACAGAATTGATGGATCTTGTTGTACACATTAACATGAGTAAAATAATGTTAATGAAGTTGTTTCGTTGGTAATATCCAATAATAATAATAATAATAATAATAATAATAATAATAATAATAATAATAATAATAATAATAATAATAATAATAATAAAGTGTAGTGAAATTATAGGTCACAAACCTACTCACATAGAGGTAAAGGCAATTTTGTATTTTAGTAATAAAAAATTAATTATACGGTACACCAAACAGATTCTCTCTCGATTTATCTTGAAATAAAAATTTACTAAAAATTCGTAAGCTTTGTGAAACGAACTAATAGGTATACACATTGTTGTAGAAGCCCTACACCAAAAATCATAAATGAAATAATATAAACCGTTACCTACTCTATGGTATTTGAAACTAGGAACACTGTTACAGAAGAATTGAGAAAAGAGAAACATCTTTGTCACACAAAGAGCATAAGAATCAAATTCACTTTCAAACAACTGTATTAAAAAAGTATATATATATATTAGTTTATATCTCAGAACTTATTGGTTTTATAAAAAAATATTTCAAATAAAAGATTGTTATCTTTGATAGTAGTACAACTTTACAATAACAAGTGACTACGTATCCCAAATAGTTGCGGAAAAAAATATCCCCTATGTAAAGTACCCGAAAAGTCATGTTCATTAGAAAATGAAAATTGCCATCGTGTTTATAATGATAAACAGTGCTTAGATATAAAATTTAATAAAAATCGTTAGAGTGAATTTCGAGAAAATATATTTATTCTCTTTTTGTCTTTCATTAAACTAACCTTAAATTAATGGCTAGAGATCTAATTCTAAAAACCCCTTGGGGGGACCTTATGAAAACCTTAGATACAAATCTTTAGTCCAAACTGTAAAATGGTTTCGGCTCTAGCCCAAGCCAAGGTACAAACAGTCAGACAGATGTTATCTGAAAACAACTTTTTTTTTGTTTCAGGGGTTATGAAACGTCAACATTTATCATAATCTCGATTTCAAATTTTTGACGATCACAATATTCTCACTCCGAGATGTTGAGAGAAAGTAAATATTTGTTTACAAAACTTAGTTACACTCAGCGGTATTCTAACCGTTGCTTTCCCTTGGTTTTATCGCCATTGATGGGGAGGTTGAGGTTCTAATCTCGTCTGCGTGAACTGAAGATGGTTTTCCCATTAAATGTATATATATATTTAACAGTTTTCCACAAATGATATATTACTCTGGTTTTCCTATCTTCACTCCACGCAAATGCAGTTTCACTTTCTCATAGCTACCTTCCGCATCTCTAGCCAATCAGATTAAGCTCTTAATAACCTATGCGCTGAATGGAACAATAAAAAATAAAAACTTAGTTCTAGATGGTTCATAATCATATTATAGTAATTAATTAATGATTTTAAATGGAAACGTGGTTTACCGAGTTTTATTTAATTCAGATTTTTTTATTTAGATCTTAGAATACAATGTTCTTGTTAGTATGGTGTTCATAAAAAGTTAAAGTAAATTAGGCGTACAGTGTGTACATTCTATTTAATTGAAATGACATTTAAAATATGATACATTTTCACCAACTTTGGCCATCTTTTTCTTACTTATTAAATTTTTTTAAAGATAAATCCATCCTATCATCTAGAACAAAGTGTGGTTTTCACATTAGTTTTTCTATCTTCTGTACAAACAAGTTGTGTTGCACTTATTTTGATTCTGATCTTCTTATACCACGTATTTAAATAGTTTGTGCAAATAGTGACTGTAAAAACTATGTCACTAAAAAAACGATTTGGCTATACTTTTTTAATATAGGGAAATAATATATTCCTACAGTAATAAATAAACTTAATAAAAATTTCACAATTGAGTGTAAATAATGAGAGGGGTCGGTGGTGTGATTGCCATAGCTACAGTAGTGCACCTCTAGATGTCCATCCGAAACTTAACGGTGTTGATATGAAACGAATACTTCACTCTACTAATGCTTTTATTAACATTATAAATCACATTATCAAGAAATAAAAACTAGCTTAGTCAACAAAATTTTTAAGTTCCAAATCAAAAATATCATTAATCAATGATGAGGAAACAGCAATTAGTCAGAAGTCTACATTGATCATGCAATGATTTCTGGTTTTGATATTACCACACCAGTTAATTTGTTTACTGTCTTGATAGAATTAAAAATGGTATGCGAAGCTTCGAAATGTCAAAATCAAAGGTCAAATCTCCTTCGGCTTTGACTTCGAGCTCTACAATAACCTTTGCACATTCGAAAAATTTCAAAGGACAGATAAAACTTCGATAAAATATAAAACGATTTAAATCTATCTTACTAAATATTAAATTTTTCAATATTTGATCATTTTAAAACCGTTACTAAACAGAATTTTAACACTGACTAGTAATTTAACTAACACAACGTAAGCATGGATAAAAAACGTGCAAGTAAATGTTAATATATTATATTCACTATTGCCAACATAATTTTATAAAAAACAAAAATACCTATAAATAAATAACACGATGTTCACTGGTATGAAGCAGATAAATCGCTTTAGTTGTGCTATCATCGCAGTCCACGTCTAACGTTTGGTCCTTAATATTCTATCTCTTTGGAATTATCTGTGACAAATTTACAAGTGCATTTTGACACAGAAATATTTAATAGCTTTTCGCATTTTCTATTCAAAATGGCTGACACGGAAAGTAAGAAACGAAAACATAATTCAATTTATCATTATTATCAGAGAAATGCAGATAAAAAGACATACATGTGTAAAGTTTGCAAATTAATATTATAAACTCCACGATATAAGTAAAAATTAAAACTTAATTGATAAGTTACTAAGCTTATCAGTAATTATGTGTGCGTTAGTTATTAATATAGTCCTTAGGTAACAAATAAGGAAATTTTCCTGGCCCTTGTAACTAACAAGACATAGAAAAATAATTAATGTAAAAATTAAAAGTAGCGTTAAGTGACAACAACAAAAATCCTAGGTAGCTTCGACTTCGTCTTTTCTTCGCAAGTTTCAAGATTCGCTTTTACTTCGCTTTGCAATTAAATGTGGCCTTCGCACACCCATAAAATTAAATTATGTAACGGTGACTGGGATTTTCTCTGCTTTGATCGAATTGACAGAGGAATACCTCATTTAATATTTAGATTTTGTTACGAGTGATGGTGTGTCGGTAATTTTTAAATCTCGTAGCGGAGTTGAGAAATTATTGAAAGATAAATTTCCATCAATAATCGGATGGCACTGTGCCAATCATAGACTGGAATTATCTGTCCATGATACTATGATACTATACTCTGGAATCAACATTCAACAAATTCAAATCATTTATTGACAAGTTATATGTTATTTACCATGTATCACAAAAAATAGTTGGGAGCTGCAAGCATGTGCCAATTCACTAGAGATGCAGCTTTTGAAAATTGGATGAATATCAAGCACTCGTTGGGTAGTATTCAGTTTTAGTTCAGTATTTGCAGTTTGGCAGGATTACAAAGCATTGTTGAGTCATTTAACAAATGCTAAGGATGATTGTTCCAGAGACAGAAAATATAGGTGCATGTATGAGGGATTGTTGAAGAAAAATACAACAGTAGAGTTTATTTTAGACTTAGGGTTGATGTGTGATGCAATACTAGAGCTTTCTGAACTGAATCTGAAATTGAAGGAACATTCCATAAATTTAAATGGTGCCAATAAAGTGATTAAATGTCTTGCCAAAATCTTTGAAGAAAGACAAATAAATCCTGGAAAATATTATGAATATTATATTTCTACCACTTCACTCGTTTTTCAAGTGATTCCTATATACAAAAAAGATAGAAAAGAAGACCCACTAAGCTGTCATGCTTCATTTTATAAACACTTGAAAATGTCACTAGAAAAGAGATTACTTGACGATGAAGAAGCTGAACTTGAGTGAGAGATCCTAAACAGTGGCCAGAAGAAACAAAAAATCACTTCACATTTGGGGAAGTTTAAATAAGAACATTGTGTGGATGACCTCGCTTGAGTAAAATATAGACGATAAAAAGTTTCCGAGAATACCTGGAAGAAAAAAAAATCCAGATGGATTAGGTCAATTGATACACACCCTCAATATATTCTAATATCTTCAAGTGAATGTGAACGGGTTTTTCACAGATGAATCTTAAAGTAACCCCTTTAAGATCTTCGTTGTTGACAGCAGTGATGTTCATAAAGATTGTTGGGCCACCTCTATGTTGGTTCGATACAACAAATTTGAGAATTTAGAGACATTCAACCTTCTGCAGACCTGACTCAAATCTGGCTGGAGTTTATTATAGATATTTTTCAATTAAGTAAGTATTGTAAATATTTTTTTTTCAAATATCTCCACCTGTTACAAAGACCTATTATATTCCAAAATTTTTAAAAAATTTCAGCTTTGATCTTACTGTTTGTATATTAAATAATTGTGAAGCTAAAAAATCGCGTTAAAATACATGCATTTAAAAAAACAACAGTATACCCAACTATTTTTCTAGAAAAAAATCACTGTGTGTAACTAAGTGACATTATCACTCACAATCTGTTAGTTCCACTGTTTGTTCTATGTAAACTTGATCAATCCCTTCAAGATATTCTAGGCCGGACAAAGGAATCGTGTGGTTGATGTTAGATGTGCGCCAATCAACTGTAAACAAATAATATTATAAATATAAACTAAATAATTTGATTAATATTAATATAATATTTATTTTAAGGGGGCCGCCTACCGGAGTGTTGAGACGCGTTAAAGACGTTAAGAAATCCAGCATTACGGACGAGAAGTGATTTGTTCCGGGACATCACGGTCTAAGCCACAGGCTACTTTGCGGTCTACGAGTACGTTCTCTGCCACCAAATCAAATTGCACAAATAAACAACAAATCAGGCGGTCTAGGAGTAAGGTGTTGGAATTGTTTGCTGGGGATCCAGGGTTCAAACCTCCGTTTCGGCACAGATTTATCTGATTGCCAAACCCATCCTTCACCTCTGGCAAGACGTGTATCAATCACAACGGTTGAATGTGTGGAATTTCAGGCCTCCACCGTGGTAATATAATAATAATATAATAATAATAATAATATAATACATGAATTCCCCAATAAAGATAAATAAGTTTCACTATAAGTGTCCCTCTACGATCACAGGTAATCCCCACTATTTATACTACTCAAAGAAGTGAAGAAATGTACTTTATAGATTTACCATTCATTGAATATAAAACAATGATCAATGAATGGGACGTACCCAATTAAGGGAAGTAAGTGTTAACAACATGTCTATCACCCAATTAAGGGAAGTAAGTGTTAACAACATGTCTATCACCTAATGAAGGGAAGTAAGTGTTAACAACATGTCTATCACCTAATGAAGGGAAGTAAGTGTTAACAACATGTCTATCACCTAATGAAGGGAATTAAGTTTTAACAACATGTCTATCACCCAATTAAGGGAAGTAAGTGTTAACAACATGTCTATCACCTAATGAAGGGAAGTAAGTGTTAACAACATGTCTATCACCCAATTAAGGGAAGTAAGTGTTAACAACATATCTATCACCTAATGAAGGGAAGTAAGTGTTAACAACATGTCTATCATCTAATGAAGGGAAGTAAGTGTTAACAACATGTCTATCACCTAATGAAGGGAAGTAAGTGTTAACAACATGTCTATCACCTAATGAAGGAAGTAAGTGTTAACAACATGTCTATCACCCAATTAAGGGAAGAAGTGTTAACAACATGTCTATCACCTAATGAAGGGAAGTAAGTGTTAACAACATGTCTATCACCTAATGAAGTGAAGTAAGTGTTAACAACATGTCTATCACCTATATGAAGGGAAGTAAGTTTTTTTTTTTTTTTTTTGGGGGGGGGAAGTAGTGTTAAATGTTACAATAAGAAGTGTAAAACTACCTAGAGATGTTAAACATCTTACTATGAGAATAATGTTAACAACATGTCTATCACAATAGAAGTGTTACAAATGTCTACCATAGAAGTGTTAAATTCTATCCCATAAGGAATAAGTTAACAGCTATCTAATGGAAGTGTTAACTGTCTATCACTAGGAATAAGTGTTAACACATGTCTATCTAATAAGGAAGTAATGTTAAACAGTTATCACCATAAGGAATAGTTAACACATCTACATGAAGATAATGTTAACATTCTCTATGAGATAAGTGTTACACTGTCAACCTAAGAAGGATATGTAACAATCATCATAAAGATATTTACAATGTTCCCCATGGGAAAGTGTAAATCTATCACCTAATGAAGAAGTGTTAACAACATGTCTAACCTAATGAAGGAAGTAAGTGTTAACAACATGTCTATCACCTAATGAAGGAAGTAAGTGTTAACAACATTCTATCACCAATAAGGGAAGTAGTGTTAACAACATGTCTATCACCAATTAAGGAAGTAAGTGTTAACAACATGTCTATCACCTAATAAGGGAAGTAAGTGTTAACAACATGTATCACCTAATGAGGAAGTAAGTGTTAAAAATTCTATCACTAATAAGGAAAGTAATGTTAAAATGTCTATCACCAATTAAGGAATAAGGTTAACAATGTCTATCCCCTAATGAAGAGTAAGTGTTAACAAAATGTCTATCACTAATGAAGGAAGTTACACATGTCTATCACCTAATGAAGGGAAGTAAGTGTTAACACATTCTATCACCAATGAAGGGAAGTAAGTTTAACAAATGTCTATCACCAATAAGGGAAGAGAAATGTTTAACAAATGATCATCTAATGAAGGGAATAATGTTAACAACTATGTTTCATAAGAAGGAGTAAGTTAAACATGTCTATCACTAAGGGTGAAGTAAGTGTTAACAACATGTATCACCTAATGAAGGGAAAAGTGTTACAACATGTATCCAATAAGGAAGTAAGTGTTAACAACATGTCTATCACCAATTAAGGGAAGTAAGTGATAACAATTCTTCACCTAATGAAGAGAAGTGTTAAAACATGTCTACACCTAATGAAGGTAAGTGTTAACAACATGTCTATCACCTAATGAAGGGAAGTAAGTGTTAACAACATGTCTATCCCTAATAAGGGAAGTAAGTGTTAACAACATGTCTATCCCTAATGAAGGGAAGAGTGTTAACAACATGTCTATCACCTAATGAAGGGAAGGTATAACAATGTCTATCACCTAATGAAGGGAAGAGTAGTTAACAACATGTCTATCACCAATGAAGGGAAGTAAGTGTTAACAACATGTCTATCCCCAATAAGGGAAGTAAGTGTTAACAACATGTCTATCACCTAATGAAGGGAAGTAAGTGTTAACAACATGTCTAATCACCTAATGAAGGAATAAGTGTTAAAACATGTCTATCACCAATGAAGGGAAGTAAGTGTTAACAACATGTCTATCACCTAATAAGGGAAGTAAGTGTTAACAACATGTCTATCACCAATGAAGGGAAGTAAGTTTAACAACAGTCTATCACAATAAGGGAATAGTGTTAAAACATGTCTATCACCATATTAAGGGAAGTAAGTTTAACAACATGTCTATCACCAATGAAGGGAAGTAATGTTAACAAAATGATTCACCTAATGAAGGGATAAGTGTTAAAACATGTCTATCATCTAATGAAGGGAAGTGTGTTAAAACATGTCTATCACCAAATAAGGGAAGTAAGTGTTAACAACATGTCTATCACCTAATGAAGGGAAGTCTGTTAAAACATGTCTATCACCAATTAAGGGAAGTAAGTGTTAACAACATGTCTATCACCTAATGAAGGGAAGTAAGTGTTAACAACATGTCTATCACTAATGAAGGGAAGTGTTAACAACATGTCTATCACCTAATTGAAGGGAAGTAAGGTTAAACAGTCTATCACCTAATAAGGGAAGTAAGTGTTACAACATGTCATCACCAATAAGGGAAGTAAGTGTTAACAATGTCTATCACCTAATGAAGGGAAGTAAGTGTTACAACAATGTCTATCACCTAAAAGGGATAGTGTTAACAACGTCTATCACAATAAGGAAGTAAAGTGTTAACAACATGTCTATCACTAATGAGGGAAGTAAGTGTTAACAAATGTCTATCACCAATTAAGGGAAGTAAGTGTTAACAACATGTCTATCCCTAATGAAGGGAAGTAAGTGTTAACAACATGTCTATCACCAATAATGAAGGGAAGTGTTAACAACATGTCTATCACCTAATGAAGGAAGTAAGTGTTAACAACATGTCTAACCTAATGAAGGGAAGTAAGTGTTAACAACATGTCTATCACCAATGAAGGGAAGTAAGTGTTAACAACATGTTAACCTAATAAGGGAGTAAGTTTAACAACATGTCTATCACCTAATGAAGGGAAGTAAGTGTTAACAACATGTCTATCACCTAATGAAGGGAAGTATTAACAACATGTCTATCACCTAATGAAGGGAAGTAAGTGTTAACAACAGTTATCACCTAATGAAGGGAAGTAAAGTGTTAACAAAATGTCTATCACCAATGAAGGGAAGTAAGTGTTAACAACATGTCTATCACCTAACGAAGGGAAGTAAGTGTTAACAACATGTCTATCACCTAATGAAGGGAAGTTAGTGTTAACAACATGTCTATCACCTAATGAAGGGAAGTAAGTGTTAACAACATGTCTATCACCTAATGAAGGGAAGTAAGTGTTAACAACATGTCTATCACCTAATGAAGGGAAGTGTTAACAACATGTCTATCACCTAATGAAGGGAAGTAAGTGTTAACAACATGTCTATCACCCAATGAAGGGAAGTATTTTTAGCACCACTTCTTAATATATGATCAGGTTATATGCTTATTTACTAATTACACTACTGGTTTAGGGATTAGAAGGATTAATTTAGAGGAAGTGCACCCGCATTTTCGCGGAGGGTGGAAAACCATTTAGGAAAACCACCCTCAGTGCAGCCGACTGGAATCTAACCCCGATCTCCCTGTCTTTGTCAGTTTAGTCCAACACTAGATTACCGCGTTATACAACGTGGCCACCGAAGTGGGTAATGAAGGGAAGTTATATTAAAAAATATATACCACCCTATAAAATAATGTCTTTGTCACAAAATCTGTTCACCATAGTATAAATGATTATAGTTTTAAGCCAAATTTAATAACTGCTTATAGGACAGACGCCCATACAAATGTCTTTATTATGCACACTTAGGTTAGAGATCGTTTGACTGTATAGAATTTAGTTGATATTTTCACGTCATGTTTATTTATAAAACAAACTTTTTTTTTTCTAATTTCGGTTCATTCCAATATTAGAGTTTTATATTGTTTACTCTCGTGCTAGTTTTTTTTAGATACTTGAGCAACAAATTATTATTACCCGTTCGGGTTATACGCACTAACACTAATGTGTAGGGTGATTGTGAGATTAAATGGAGGACCTGCAGTTTTATGTGGAATCCGAACCACGGTGGAGACCTGGCATTCCTCACATTCACAAGTTGTGATTACACTATAAATTAATTTAGAAATCAATGAATTCAAATTTTTAATCAATACCATTTGTGCCTGTAGGTACTAAAGTAATTGTATTACTTACTGACTGACCTCCATGGGCATAGCAAGACATTTATTATTAAAAATAATTAACTTAATATATATTTAATTTGTATGGATCTGAATATTTTTTCAAATATATTTAAAGTCAAGTATATATTCCTGATTTAAAAAAAAAGGACAAAATATTATTTAAATAATAAATCATTTAACTTAATTATATCAAATAAAGTGTACTTACTAGTAGATATTGGCATAGCCTGTCTGGAATCAGCATTGTCTGTAACAGGATAATATATTATTATTATTATTATTATTAATCTATATGAAGCTATAAGAATACACCTAATATACATATTTCAGTTAGAAATGCATTGCTTAACATTTTGGAGATCTTGAACATAGTCTAGAATTGATTACTTAATCAATGGATAGGTATGCGGAGGTCAATTGGGAGTGTTTGCACTTACTCTACCTTATAAAAAGGATTGAATAACCACAGCGATAAAACTAATTTGGTGAATCACCCCAGTACATTTAACCCAGTAAAGTATTAACATATCTGTGCTAGAGATATGAGATAAGGCCCACTAATAGTTATGTTTCATTTTTTTAGCACCGCGTCTTACTACCCCTTCGGGCTATACGCTTAATTACTAATCACGCTAATGGGTTAGGAATCGGGAAGGTTGAATCTAGGGGAAGTGAATCCACATTTTCGGGGTGGAAGAGTGGAAAACCAATTATAAAAACCACCCCCAGTTCACCCGACCGAGATTCGAACCTCGATCTCCCCATCCTCAACACAAAACTAGCACGTTCGCTTACTACGCTACTGAGGCGGGTGTTTCATCATTTAACTTTTAGCACAATATATACAGGAATATTCAGATCTCCAGGTAAGTGATGATACAGGTTGTAGAGAGTGACAAGACAAGTATTTCCACGTAATGAACTTTGGGAAAGAGACGCCAAATGGTGTTACTACGATATGTGAAAGTTGTCACTGTTGCACCTGGGAGGTAGTCAACACACGCAGCAAACCTACACAAACATCCCCTGACACACACGACTGTCCCAGAGCAGCACAGCGGCATTGAACTGTTGGCTGTCAACATGGAGGGACATAACACGTTCCTTAAAATGGTAGACATTATTTGTGTGACCAGGTGCATACAGAGCCGACTTTGATCCCATTTGACGTCACTGACCCCAAGTTAATTACGTGGAAATGCTCCTTACAGCCTGTATAGTATTTTACATGAATATCTTAATAAACCTGTATATTTATGTGTGTGTAGGTTAAGCTTTCAGTTAAATGATGAATCATGATAAAATATAAGCATGTGTGTATATGCGCTTCGGATAAATAACATATTTATTTCATCAGTTAACTGAAATAAATATGTACACTCACCCTCCCAGATTTAGTTTTATGTATGTACACCTACTTCAGTCTGTAATTATTAAAAATTCTAGGTAAGCAACTACTGGCAGCCCAGTGGAAAAAGTCTATGGGTCTTTAGCCTAATCATACAGAGTATTTCCACCAGTAGATTAGTTGACTGATTTTTGTATACAAGTATTTAGCCTAAGGGGATGGCCAGACTGGACGAGCGAGCGCGCGAGCGACTAAAAAATAAAAATAGAACACATTGGTTGTAAGAGGTGGCCAGACTGGAGCGAACGATTGAGCGCGCGCGATTGAAATATAGAACTGGTTCTACTTTTCAAGCACGGCGCTCGAGCCGGAAGAGTCTAGTTTACAGGCGCTAGGCAATATTATAGTATATTTGTTCATTGAGTGCTAGGAAAGCTCCTCAATTTGACATGATATTTGACTTTTTTATAACTATCTTTAGGCTTAGCACACTTGCTACTAACGGCCTAAGTTAATTGGTAAGATCATAAACCATACCTATATATATCTAAAGCTGATATGTTAAAATACTTTAATATTAAAATCAAAGTAGGCCTTTACAAATATGAATCACCATTAGCATAGAGAGAGGATGAAAAACCACAACAATAAGTCACTTGTCAAAAACCACCCTCAGTTCACTGAGCCAAGATTCGAACCTTTGCCTCCTTGTCAATAATGATCCAGAGCTAGCTGCTAATAACGCACTTCTTGCTCACTCGCTAATTTGGCCACCCAGTCGCTCAGTCGCTCGCTCGCACGCTTGTAAGTCTGGCCGAACCCTACCACAGTAGGTATATACTGGTAGTTTAGTGTAAAGACTCTCTCGTATAAGGCTATTCAGCCTAACATATTATAAATCTACCGTTAGTCGAGTGGAGAGATTCTGAAAGTGTTTAGCCTAACATATAGGGTTTTCATTGGTATCTGAACGTATAGTCACTCTTCCAAGAGCACTAAACCTAGCATACCATGCTTCCACTGGTTATTGAATGAATAGTGTCACTTGTTTAAGGCAATTTATCCTATCACCCCACCGTTAGATGAGTGGTTAAGCCCTCTGGTCTAGTCTTGTATACTAGAATTCCACAGATATCTTTATACTTATACTTTAGTTTAAGGCGGCGAGCATTCAACCTCTTTATTCTCACTCAGCCTTTTCTTATAGTCATCTTTACCATTAAGCATTCACCCACATAATCCTGATTAGGTTTAATAAATACCTGTAAGGGGATAATATGTAATAACTTTTAGAATGTACCCTAATCATACACTTGGAAAGAGAGCGAGAGAGTGAAAAAAGTTACAGAATTGTCCATAATTTTTCTCAGTCATAACTCATTATGTACAGTCTTAGTCCAAGAGTGTATTGTTTGCTTTAAAGACAGCAGGGCTATGGCACCATTTGGGGAACACACACATCTTGTACGCAAGCGCGCACCGGTGTAGCATCGGATGGCGTACCATAGACTCTAAACAACAACATGGCGCTGACTTACCCAGTTTGCCCGCTGCCCGAGGCTCCATGCAAGATAGACACAAGTCGGACGTAACTTCGCGTGACCGAAACAAATCTAATACTAACTTGAAGAATGGGGCGCAAATCGGCGACGCCCGTAAAGTGGACTGACTGACGCAATGCGGATATCCACATCGTGAAGATTCCCGACCGGCCACGAACTTCCCGAAGTTCGTTTTAGGCATGCGCAATATGTTCCCTGGCGATCCTAAATGTTTCCCCCCCCCAATGTCTCCCTTCTTTTCCCCCTCTGTGGCAGATTGTATTTATACGGGCATCTGAGCCTACTATCGACACAATTGGGCCTTAACCGTACTAGGAGTAGGAGAAGCTCCGGCTTCATTCGTATTATAATGTAAGATCTAAATTATTTTCTGGCAACTCTAACTTAGCTTTGTATTAATATTAATTATTCTAAATTCAGTTTTGACGTCATTTCAATTTATCTCAAAATATGGAGCATTGTAGTAAATTTAATGTGACCTCGTTGGTATCACAATGCGAATCGAGTCGTAATCCTTGCTGGATAATAATCGATTATTAACTTTTGAGAGATATCGATTTTCTTTCATCAATATAGAATGTTTGTTTTTTAACTCGATATTTCTGTGAGAAATATTTAAATGCATGTTCGCGGGAACATTGAGTTGGTTGAACTTAGGATTAAAACTTTTGTACCTTTGCTATAGACTCGTAACTATTTATTGTTATAAATTATTCGGAGTAAATTTGTGGATACCAAATTAGGGTATTTTTCTTATGTTTAGTTCTAGGAGGTTATTAAGTGTAAATAAGCTTTGGTATTTAACTGTTAAGATATAAACCATATTATTGTAAGCTTCCTCTTGTAACGTATCTTAATCATCACAAACATTATGACTGCCATTATAAAAAAAGAAAAGGGAACCAAAGCCTATAAAAGTTTTGTAACGCTAAAGTAGAGTAAATGATTATTTGTTTGTTATGAACTTTCTAAAATCTACTGATAATACTATAACATTTTTACGACGTTTTGGTGAAAACCATAAATATTATACAATTGTATATATTACAACTATATTTGATGTTCAATATTTAATCCTTTTAAATAAATTTGATATTCTATATTCTACAAATATCTTCTTGACGTGATTTATAATATAAGATTTTCCCACCATACCCTAGGTATACGAGAGTATATTTAAGTAAGTTTTCTAATATGGTGAACATGAGGGGCAGTATATATTCTTTACCTTCTCTTGAGATGGACTATCCATATGTTTTACTCTGCGACAGGTGGGAGTTGTGAGATCTGATGATTTGAATGTTGTCTTTAAACCTTGAAAAGACAGAACTCCTTGCATTCACTCCTGATGTCCCCCCTTTTTTGTATGTACCTTTCTTGTAGTTTGAGCCTCCCCCCCATTAGGACGGTTCAAAATCTGCGCCACTCTGCGCTCAGAGTGATTGCATCTTGCGTGTTCTGTTTAACTAATTTTTTGTAATTCTGTTTCATGAATCACACGACTGCCATGGACTCTGCCTCTGGAAGCACGATCAGCTCGCGGTCTGAAATCTACCTGCTCAGCGGCTCCGATCTGCGTGAGGAGCTCAAGGCGAGGAAAATCCCATTCCCCCCCGAGGCAACTGTTGCTGTTTTGCGGTCCTTGCTGTCCGAGAATATTTGTAAGTCCAGCGACCCTAATAATAAGGACACTGTTTATAACGTTAGCCAGCCTTCTTGTGAGGATGGGGATCAGCACAAACTTGAGCCTGTAGTGATAGAGGGGGTTAGTGGACTCCCAATTCCTCCCGTTGTCCCCGCCACTAGTCCACATATTTCTAGTACTCTCTCCAAAACACAAAGTAAGGTCGCTAGCGAGCGCGTTAGACTTTGGCCGGTGTGCGATGGGTTATCGCCCCCGGAATTATTTAACTTTTTGGTAGAGGTTCATAGAGTTTGGAAACTCAGACTCGTAGGGGACTTAGAGTTATTAACCTTATGTATTGGCAAGACGTCAGGATTTCTGGCACACTTAATCACTGAGTGTATTCAGCTAGGTCTTCCCTGGACTAGGGTGAAAAGTCGCATATTAGAATCTCTAGTGTCTAAAAGAGATAAGGATACCCTGTATAAGCAAAACGTTCGCCGTTTTCAGTTTCCTCAGGAACCCTTTCGATTATTTATCTTGGCTATCTCTGAGGCGATTGAAGTGTTGGGTATTAATGTACCTGAGAATGACATAGTGGATATTATCCTTGAAAATGTGTCCCCTTTGACAAGGAGACATTTCATATTTTCTTATAGGCCTACTACTGTTTCCGAGCTTTACTCGTTGGCGTCCAGTATAGAGGGTTCACTTTTGGCCGAGAGGGAATATTTGTATGAATTTCCCGCGCAGGTACCCCGTAACTTCAGACAGGAATGACCCCCCCAACTTGCGACTATTACCAGACCTATTATGAACGCTGGTTCTAGTCCCACTACTAGGCAAAGAGGCGGGAATAGGTCAAGGAGATCTTCTGATTTAACCCACGTCCGATGTTATCGTTGCCGTCAATTAGGGCACCTTCAGTGGGAGTGCCCCTCGGGAAACGTGTGACGCGTGGTGGTAGTAAGGGGGCCGCCGCGCGTGAAGTTTCCAAATCTTCTATCCCCCTTTCCCCTGTTGTTGGATTCTCAATTAGATCCGTGCCTGGCTCTGCCTTACTTGACACTGGTTCAAGTGCTTCGTTTATTAGTGTTGATTTTTTGAATAGTTTAAATAATGTTGGGAAGATACTGGTGGGGAAAGTCGGTGTTAAGGCCTTTGTCTTAGGCAATGGCAACCTCCTTAAGGTTAGTGAGAAAGTGAGTCTTTCCATAAAAATAAAGGGGTTTTCTTGGAAGAGGGACTTGTATTGTGTTCCATCATTACCCTACAACTTAATCTCAGGTAATGACTTCCTGTGGGGAACTGGTGCTGTCATTGACCTGGCTAGGAAGGAGTTAAGTTTTGGGTTTTCGCCCAGGGTTAAAATCCCGTTTTATACTAATCATATTTTTCATAGTTTATGTTTGTTTGATGATGGTAAAATAGCCATTAGGGGTCTGCTATCTAAGTTTTCTGACGTCATTACTACCAGGTTAGGTAGTTGTAACGTCCTGCCTTATGAAATCGTAATGAGTGACAACATTCCCATTAGATCAGGTCCGTACTCATGTGCTCCGCCCAAGATGAAGGTTTTTCGGGAGTTGATCAATGATTTAGAATCAAAAGGGGTCATCCGCCCCTCGAACTCACCGTATGCAAGTCCTGCATTTATTATACCCAAAAAAGGGGAAGGCTTCAGACTTATCGTCGATTATAGGAAAGTCAACAAAAAGATCCAGTTTGACCCATACCCAATGCCTAGCGTAGAATCAGCCTTTCAGCATCTTGGTAGAGCTCGTGTATTTAGCCTGATTGATCTCAACGCAAGCTTTTTGCAATGCGCCTTGACAGAGTCTTCAAAAAAGTTTACTGCTTTTGTCACTCCGTGGAGACAATACGAATTTAACCGTGTCCCCTTGGCTGTAGTATAGGCGGACAAGCCTTAAGTCGCGTACTGGACCATGTGTTGTCTGACATAAAATACGATTATGTATTTAACTACTTGGATGACATATGTGTATATAGCAATTCGCTTGAGGATCATTTAGTGCATTTAGAGGAAGTGTTGACTCGATTAAGGCGAGCAGGCCTGACCGTAAATCCCGATAAGGTTACTTGGGCAAAACCCTCCATCAAATACCTGGGGTATGTTATTTCTGAGGGAAACCTCCTTATAGATCCCGAGCGAATCAGCCCCATCATTAATTACCCTCCCCCCTCAAATCTCAAGGGCGTGATGCGTTTTGTTGGCATGTGTGCCTATTACGCCAGATTTGTCCCGGCCTTTTCAGAGATTACCGCTCCGCTCAATGCTCTAAAGAGGAAAGGTGTCACCTTTTGTTGGGGTGAGGAGCAGGCTCAGGCTTTTAACCTATTGAAAGAAAAGCTTATCTCTCCCGAGGTACTAAGGATGCCCGATTTTTCTACTCCATTTCTCCTTCATGTTGATGCTTCGTCTGTGGCTCTGGGGGCTGTGTTGTCTCAGAGGTCATCGGAGGGAGTCCGGCCGGTAGCCTTTGCTAGTCGAACTCTCACCGATGCCGAGAGGCGATACAGCGCCTATGAAAAGGAATGTCTCGCCTGTGTCACAGGCGTTGAGCGTTTCGCCGACTACCTAGAGCAACGAGAATTCGAGCTCTACACCGATAACCAGGCTCTTGCGTGGATGTGGGGTCACCCCAAGCAGCTAGGGAAAATAGGGAGATGGGTTTGGAGACTATCTAGGTTCAAGTTCTCCACCCACCACATTTCCGGGAGACATAACGTTGTGGCAGATGCTTTGTCCCGCATGGCGGAAGATAACTCTCCTATTGGTTCTCTCGAGGTAGCTCCTGCTTCCTGTGTTATTCAGTCCATTCCTGAATCTTTTACGTCGATTGGGAACCACCAAAATAACGATCCGTGGTGTGTAGACTTAAAAGACAGGATATCTAGAGGGGAGAAAATAGGGTCATATGCTATATTCAAGGGGCTATTAGTTGTGACGAATTCTAAAGGGAAGTGCAGGAAAGTGGTTGTGCCAGGGGCGGTGCGATCAATGTTGCTGAAATATTTTCATGATTCTGCATATGGTGGCCATCTTGGAGTTTTAAAAACCTTTAGGAAAATTACTAAGGAATTCTTCTGGCCCGGTTTGTATAACGATGTGAAGGAGTGGGTTAGCCATTGTGAGAGCTGCCAAAAGGCTAAACCCGCCCAAAATTCCAGAGTTGGGCTCCATTCGGCCGATGTTGCCCAACGTCCCTGGGACAAGGTCTTCATCGATTATATTGGGCCAATCACCCGTTCCACTTTAGGTAATTCGTGTATCCTTATTTTGGTAGATGCCTTTTCCAAGTTCGTGGTTCTGATCCCGTTGCGCAATATGAAGGCTACCACTACTGTCAACGCCCTCTGCAGACGAGTGTGGGCATTATTTGGAGCACCACGTGTTGTGGTCAGTGATAATGGTCCTTGTTTCCGATCTAGCTGTTTCAAAAATATGTGTTTCGGTTGGGGAATCAAACATGTGACCACTAGCCCCTACCACCCCGGACCCAACCAGGTGGAAAGATTCAACCGCAACTTAGTCATAGCTCTTACTATTTACCACAGTGAGACGCAGAATGCGTGGGATCAAGACTTGGATTTTTTGAATTTAGCTTTCAATTCTGCTTTCCATGATTCGATTGGCTGTTCTCCTGCTTCCATCTTTCTGGGTAGAGAGTTGAATCACCCCCTATTAGCCATTTGGAACATAGACCCATTATTAGAGAATTATGATGACTCCTCCCATAAGGATAGATGTCAACGTGCCCTGGATCACCTTAAAAGGGCTCAAAGAAGGGTGGCTACTGCTTATAATAAGGGGAGACTCCCCGTTCCCTTCTGTGTGGGGGATAGCGTTTTATGTAGGGAATTCCCTTTGAGCTCCTCGGCGGAGAAGAGATCAGCGAAGTTGTGCCAGAGGTGGAGTGGTCCATGGACGGTTGACAAGTTTCTGACCCCCGTGACCGTCTATCTCAAGAATGTGAAGGATGTATCTATTTCTAGGCGAGCTCATGTTAGCCATTTAAAAAAAGGTTTATCTTCCCACCCTAAGGTTTGAGCCCAATTGTCCCTAGGGATATGGTGTGGACCTTTTTTAAATTTTTTATGTGAGTTTAGGATATTGTGATAACTAATATATATATACATATATATATATGTACTTAGATATATTTATAACGTTAGCAAGTAAATGGTAGGTTAGGGATTGTTTATTCTTTGCTACTCCTGGGCCCAGGGCAAGTATTTTGAATGATATAAATATATGTACATTTTTTATTATGTGCCGGACATGTGTATACCTAATCAAGATACATCCTCGTAGTAGTGACAAGTGCAAAACTAGTGGAATAGTGCACCGAGTGGCTAATGACTGGCTGATTCTGTGCTACCAGGCGGCCATTGAAACTACGAACTGCACCATGTGATAACTAGTCTAATCCTTTTTTCCTCGTATGAGAGCGAGAGAAAAAAAATAATAATATATATAATTTTTTTTTTGAACATTGGATAAGGACCCTAATTAAGTAGGGATGAGAACATTTAATTCTGTTTACTGCTTCTGTTTTTTTTTTTGTGTGTACAGCCCAGAGGAATCCGGTTTTCTATGTCGTCTCCCTCCCCTTCCCTTTATCCCGTGCGCATGCCGCGAGAGAAGTGGCTTGGTGATGCAGACCTGATGTGGAAAAGATTGTGGTGGCGGTTTGCAGCCTTCTATCAGATGTGAACGGTGGAGCTACTATGGTGGGCAGCTGAACAACCTGGCGTTGGGCATTGTGCCTAATCCCTTCGGCGGTCGCAGCGGACACACACATCCGATCTACAAGGGTCCTGGAGGACAATCTGGCGCCAAGAAAGTAGTAGAAGGATGTGATGGCCTACTCCATCCCCCTTCGCCCCTTCAAGGGGGGAGATTTGTAGCATCGGATGGCGTACCATAGACTCTAAACAACAACATGGCGCTGACTTACCCAGTTTGCCCGCTGCCCGAGGCTCCATGCAAGATAGACACAAGTCGGACGTAACTTCGCGTGACCGAAACAAATCTAATACTAACTTGAAGAATGGGGCGCAAATCGGCGACGCCCGTAAAGTGGACTGACTGACGCAATGCGGATATCCACATCGTGAAGATTCCCGACCGGCCACGAACTTCCCCGAAGTTCGTTTTAGGCATGCGCAATATGTTCCCTGGCGATCCTAAATGTTTTCCCCCCCAATGTCTCCCTTCTTTTCCCCCTCTGTGGCAGATTGTATTTATACGGGCATCTGAGCCTACTATCGACACAATTGGGCCTTAACCGTACTAGGAGTAGGAGAAGCTCCGGCTTCATTCGTATTATAATGTAAGATCTAAATTATTTTCTGGCAACTCTAACTTAGCTTTGTATTAATATTAATTATTATAAATTCAGTTTTGACGTCATTTCAATTTATCTCAAAATATGGAGCATTGTAGTAAATTTAATGTGACCTCGTTGGTATCACAATGCGAATCGAGTCGTAATCCTTGCTGGATAATAATCGATTATTAACTTTTGAGAGATATCGATTTTCTTTCATCAATATAGAATGTTTGTTTTTTAACTCGATATTTCTGTGAGAAATATTTAAATGCATGTTCGCGGGAACATTGAGTTGGTTGAACTTAGGATTAAAACTTTTGTACCTTTGCTATAGACTCGTAACTATTTATTGTTATAAATTATTCGGAGTAAATTTGTGGATACCAAATTAGGGTATTTTTCTTATGTTTAGTTCTAGGAGGTTATTAAGTGTAAATAAGCTTTGGTATTTAACTGTTAAGATATAAACCATATTATTGTAAGCTTCCTCTTGTAACGTATCTTAATCATCACAAACATTATGACTGCCATTATAAAAAAAGAAAAGGGAACCAAAGCCTATAAAAGTTTTGTAACGCTAAAGTAGAGTAAATGATTATTTTTTTGTTATGAACTTTCTAAAATCTACTGATAATACTATAACATTTTTACGACGTTTTGGTGAAAACCATAAATATTATACAATTGTATATATTACAACTATATTTGATGTTCAATATTTAATCCTTTTAAATAAATTTGATATTCTATATTCTACAAATATCTTCTTGACGTGATTTATAATATAAGATTTTCCCACCATACCCTAGGTATACGAGAGTATATTTAAGTAAGTTTTCTAATATGGTGAACATGAGGGGCAGTATATATTCTTTACCTTCTCTTGAGATGGACTATCCATATGTTTTACTCTGCGACAGGTGGGAGTTGCGAGATCTGATGATTTGAATGTTGTCTTAAAACCTTGAAAAGACAGAACTCCTTGCATTCACTCCTGATGTCCCCCCTTTTTTGTATGTACCTTTCTTGTAGTTTGAGCCTCCTCCCCATTAGGACGGTTCACCGGGAGATGTAGATACTGTTACCTGGTCTATGAATACACCAGCCAATTTATTAGACCTCCGTCCACGTGCACACAAGTATATGCAACATAACCGTTTGCTAAAACCATAGACCCCACTCGCTTTCTATGGTTGATGCAGGTACTGAACATGTATATTACTACACAAGGGACTTGTCTGCTTTGACATAGATGAATATTGGTATTCTCTTGCAGACTAAATACTATCTCACACATGGACAATATACTAATGTTAATGTTCGTTAGAAAATACAACGTCCACCATCTAGAGTAAAAATATGTCACATGTCTCTGTGCAATAACAACTTAAGGAGCCACATCCATAAATGAAAGATTAGGACCATTTTATACTACTGCTCTCAGCTAGTCCCCTTATATAAAAACTTACTATCTCCACATCTATTCCCTCTTATAAATCTCCCCCACTTTAGCTTACACATTCAGCAGTCCATCACTCGAACCCTTTCACGTTCTCAATCGTCATGACCTCTTGGCCCTGTGACTTCACACACATCTTACATTCAAGATCCTTGTTCCAGAAAAAAGTGAATTTCCCACATGATTAAATATTTCTCCAACATATGTCCCCCCCCCCATGAGCATCGCATTCATGAGTCTAAGATCTATGCTAGAGGCCAACTGCAATGCCAATATAAGACCTATTGTAGGGTAGCCAGCTTAATATTGCTACGATCATTTGTGTGCTAGGCCAAAGGACTTGAGCTCCATTTACATATTAATGCATAGTTTTATATATATGATATTTGAATTATGAAATAATATATCACAATATTTCCAACACTGTTATTTATTTTTTAAGAAAAATGGAAGATCCTTGTAAAAGGAATGGCAAAGTACACATTTTATATTCATCAACAAACTAGTAATCTGCAATGGATGAAGCATTCAAGTTGAACAAAAAATGACACTAAGTAAGGGAGAAAGCGGTATTCGGGGGCAGACATTAATCAAGAGTTGCAGGTTTCCTGAGATGACACGATAGATATGTTGATGTGAGATGTGGAGATGGGGAGGTGGGGAGATGACTGAGAGATGTGATGGGGAGACTTATATTTTTTGGTGCGGTATTCTGTGACTCATTTGCATAATCGGGTGGGAGGGGGATGAGAAGGGTTGGAGCACTCGAAGTCGGGGGTGTGGAGCACCTGGTTTTTTTCTTATACCTTCGTTAAACATGGTTTAGATACGAGGACACATGAGAGATGTGAGGTAGAGGGGTGAAGGGGTGAGGGGCAGGGGGCTGACTGAGAGGGGAGACTTATACGGGGACCGGGATGAGAAGGGTTGTCTCTCGCACGGTCTGGCTGTTTTTTCTCCCTATCATCGTGACGTAGCGTATAGAGCCTATGGGTAGGGTTGTATGGTGCTCACACGGTAAAGTGTGACAGGGTAGGCTTGACGTAGTGACTGGGGTGCACAGCTGTGCCAGCTGCACTTGAAAGAGCCGTATATTCTCATAACAGTCAAGGTATTTTATCTGATTCATGAACTTTAGAACATAAATTTCTTTCTATGTGACATGTTTAGAATCATGATACTTTGTGTTGAGCAGTTTTCACATTGAGGGTCTAGATCCGTGTACTTTGTGGGAGGGGGATTATACATATCATAGACAATCCCCTTAGCATGTATGTGTATGTGTATGTGTATGTGTATGTGTATGTGTATGTGTATGTGTATGTGTGTATGTGTGTATGCGTGTTAGGATAGCCGTACTTAATCTAAGTCAATAATCATTGAATTGTTTTCAGGTTAAATGTGAATAGTTACACCCTATCTCTATCTTGAAAGTGTATGTGTGTATGTGTGCATGTGTGCATGTGTGTATGTGTGTATGCGTGTTAGGATAGCCGTAATTAATCTAAGTCAATAATCATTGAATTGTTTTCAGGTTAAATGTGAATAGTTACACCCTATATCTATCTTGAATGTGTATGTGTGTATGAGTGCATGTGTGTATGTGTGTAAGTGTGTATGTGTGTATGTGTGTATGTGTGCATGTGTGTATGTGTGTAAGTGTGTATGTGTGTATGCGTGTTAGGATAACCGTACTTAATCTAAGTCAATAATCATTGAATTATTTTCAGGTTAAATGTAAATAGTTACACCCTATCTCTATCTTGAATGTGTATGTGTGTCTGTGTGCATGTGTGTATGTGTGTAAGTGTGTATGTGTGTATGTGTGTATGTGTGTATGTTTGTATGTGTGCATGTGTGTATGTGTGTAAGTGTGTATGTGTGTATATGTGTATGTGTGTATGTGTGTATGTGTGTATGCGTGTTAGGATAGCCGTACTTAATCTAAGTCAATTATCATTGAATTGTTTTCAGGTTAAATGTGAATAGTTACACCCTATCTCTATCTTGAAAGTGTATGTGTGTATGTGTGCATGTGTGCATGTGTGTATGTGTGTATGCGTGTTAGGATAGCCGTACTTAATCTAAGTCAATAATCATTGAATTGTTTTCAGGTTAAATGTGAATAGTTACACCCTATCTCTATCTTGAATGTGTATGTGTGTATGTGTGCATGTGTGTATGTGTGTGTGCGCGTTAGGATAACCGTACTTAATCTAAGTCAATAATCATTGAATTGTTTTCAGGTTAAATGTGAATAGTTACACCCTATCTCTATCATGAATGTGTATGTGTGTATGTGTGCATGTGTGCATGTGTGCATGTGTGTATGTGTGTATGTGTGTATGTGTGTATATGTGTATGTGTGTATATGTGTATGCATGTTAGGATAGCCGTAATTAATCTAAGTCAATAATCATTGAATTTTTTTCAGGTTAAATGTGAATAGTTACACCCTATCTCTATCTTGAATGTGTATGTGTGTATGTGTGCATGTGTGTATGTGTGTGTGGGTGTTAGGATAACCGTACTTAATCTAAGTCAATAATCATTGAATTGTTTTCAGGTTAAATGTGAATAGTTACACCCTATCTCTATCTTGAATGTGTATGTGTGTATGTGTGTATGTGTGTATGTGTGCATGTGTGTAGGTGTGTATGTGTGCATGTGTCTATGTGTGTATGTGTGTATGTGTATGTGAGTATGTGTGTATATATGTGTATGTGTATGTGTATGTGTATGTGTGTTAGGATAACCGTACTTAATCTAAGTCAATAATCATTGAATTGTTTTCAAGTTAAATGTGAATAGTTTAAAAAGAATTGTTTACATCATTAACTAACAATACGAGGTTCGAATCTCACTCCCAGGATAATTGTACTTAATATACAACTCGTAAGACCTAAGGTACACGTCAGTGCTAAAGAGCGTGCTAGACATATACATTTATTCATGATAAGAGTGCACGGGACAGAAACTTATCATTTCAGCTGGATTAAAAATCAGCGTCATGTAGCTTATTCTGTAGGAATGTACGTTAAATGTAATTTTGACGATAGTCTCTCAGAGTACCGTCACTTCACGGGAAAAGATTGTACTGACCAATTTGTTGAGGCGCTCGTAGATACAGCGAAGCGTGTACTAGAGTACTATAGTACCGTCGTACCAATGAAACCGTTAACTCCTGCTCAAAGAGACGCTCATAATACAGCCTCTCATTGTCATATATGCGAGAAGCCCTACAAGAATGATGATATTCGGGTTATGGATCATTGTCACTTGACTGGACTTTATCGTGGGACTCGAGGTCGGAGCATCACTGAGTTCATTGGTTTACGTCCTAAACTCTATTCATTCTCGGTACAAGGAGATGGAGAGACGCTCAAGGCTAAAGGGGTGAAGAGTAGCGCGTTAAGAACGCTTTCATTAGAGGATTATCGTAATTGTTTGACAGATGAGACGATAGTCATGAGAGAGGCTCGTTCAATAAGAGCTGTAGGATTCAAACTTTACACACAAAAATTCAATAGGGTCGCTCTATGCTCTATCGACGACAAAAGATAGAGAGTACCAGGAACTGTCAATACTCTTCCTTGGTCCCATTACTCAATCAGACCGTCAACTCTATAGTGAACAGTGCGTCTATGTGAAAAAAATCATGTTCTCTACAGTGTAAGTGATTAGAACTAAACCTAAAAAAATTCATGTTCAGTAGTCTCTATAGTGTATAAATATTCATGTTCTATACTGTAAGTGATTAAAAAAAAAAATATTCACCTCATGTACTCTATTGTGTTAATGTATTAAAAAAATTCATGTTCAAAACTAAAAAAAATATTCACGTCCTGTACCCTATAGTGTTAATGTTCTGTAGTGTAAGTGATTAAAACTAAAAAAATATTCACGTCCTGTACTCTATAGTGTAAGTGATTAGTGTTAATGTATAAACAAAACAACAATTTCAAGAACTATAACTTGTGGAAAAAAACCGACTTATTTAGTATGTAACTATGTGTTTTAAATCTTTATATTCATAAAAAAATCAGTTACTTCATTTGAATATTGAATTAGCTAAAGTTCAAACAATCTTCCTTAGAACAAAGTTTGACCATTAATTACCTTAAAAAACGCAGAAGTTAACAATATTTTTCTAAAAAAAATCAGTTACTTCATTCGAATATTGAATTAGCTAAAGTTCAAACAATCTTCCTTAAAACAAAGTTCGACCATTAATTACCTTAAAAACATAAAGTCTATTAATTACCCTTTTAACCAAAGTTCAAACAATCTTAATTAACTTTAAATGAATTACCTTTAAATGAGGCAGGATTATTAATTACCTTTAAATGAATTGCCTTTAAATGAGGTAGGATTATGAAGAAGTTAACAATATTTTTCTAAAAAATCAGTTACTTCATTTGAATATTGAATTAGCTAAAGTTCAAACAATCTGGAACGTGTAACGTAGGCGGCAATTAATCAATTTAACTCCTTTCACAATCCACGATCTAGTCAATTTAAAGGCAATTCAGGGAAGGATTGAACCGCGCACCCTACATGTCAGCGATAGTTCAGAATATAAGATTTTAGATTGACGGATGTAATATCGAGAGTTTGTATTATAACGCAAGGTTTTAAAGCAAAAAAATGGAGATATCCTAAGGACTGAGGATTGAAGTCCGACACCTTAGACCAACAGTATCCTTGTAAGACTCCTCAGTCCTGAACAAAGATTAGGAATTAAGGTTAAATATCTTCCGTATGTTTTTCAATCCTTAGTCCTGACAAGTATTATTCTCTCTCTCCCTGTAGTTGTGTTTAGTCACAGTTCCCAATATCACTCATAATGTTTCATATACTGTAGTTGTGTTTAGTCGCAGGTCCCAATATCACTCATAATGTTTCATATACTGTAGCTGTGTTTAGTCACAGGTCCCAATATCACCTATAATGTTTCATATACTGTAGTTGTGTTTAGTCGCAGGTCCCAATATCACTCATAATCTTTCATATACTGTAGTTGTGTTTAGTTACTCGTCCCAATATCACCCATAATGTTTCATATACTGTAGTCGTGTTTAGTTACTCGTCCCAATATCACCCATAATGTTTCATATACTGTAGTTGTGTTCAGTCATAGGTCACAATATCACTCATAATGTTTCATATACTGTAGTTATGTTTAGTTACTCGTCCCAATATCACCCATAATGTTTCATATACTGTAGCTGTGTTTAGTCACAGGTCCCAATATCACCTATAATGTTTCATATACTGTAGTTGTGTTTAGTCGCAGGTCCCAATATCACTCATAATGTTTCATATACTGTAGTTGTGTTTAGTTACTCGTCCCAATATCACCCATAATGTTTCATATACTGTAGTTGTGTTTAGTCACAGGTCCCAATATCACCTATAATGTTTCATATACTGTAGTTGTGTTTAGTCACAGGTCCCAATATCACTTATAATGTTTCATATACTGTAGTTGTGTTTAGTTACTCGTCCCAATATCACCCATAATGTTTCATATACTGTAGTTTTGTTTAGTCACAGGTCCCAATATCACCTATAATGTTTCATATACTGTAGTTGTGTTCAGTCACAGGTCACAATATCACTCATAATGTTTCATATACTGTAGTTATGTTTAGTTACTCGTCCCAATATCACCCATAATGTTTCATATACTGTAGTTTTGTTTAGGCACAGGTCCCAATATCAACTATAATCTTTCATTAACTGTAGTTGTGTTCAGTCACAGGTCACAATATCACTCATAATGTTTCATATACTGTAGTTATGTTTAGTTACTCGTCCCAATATCACCCGTAATGTTTCATATACTGTAGTTGTGTTTAGTCACAGGTCCCAATATCACCTATAATGTTTCATATACTGTAGTTGTTCTTTCATCTACGATATCTAAACATTATATCTTCCATCATCCCCATCAAAGTTTAAAGACGCTTGCTTGCATCAGTTTAAGACCTACTTAACCAACCCTAACCCATTTAACTGGACACGACTATTTGCCAGTCGGGTAGTAAGATGCGGGGAACTAATAACTGTTCTTTAGTCCTCTACCACTCAATTACTAGGATTAAATAACGTACTCTATGCCACTAGGTACTTGAAAGTTCATTACCACGATTACAAAATTACACCACATATCTCAATCTTGAGCTAGTTCTATCCAGTCCACCTCATTACACCCTATACTTATCTTGAGCTAGTTCTATCCAGTCCACCTCATTACACCCTATTCCTATCTTGAAATAATTCTATCCAGTCCACCTCATTACACCCTATCTCTACCTTATGTTGGTTCTATACAATCCACCTTATTACACCACATATCTCTATCTTGAGCTAGTTTTATCTAGTCAAACTAATTACACCCTATCCCTATCTTGAGCTAGTTATATCCAGTCCACCTCATTACACCCTATCAATTTCAGGTCCATTCTAATGTTATCCTCCCATCTGCGTTATCTTCCAAATGGTCTCTTCCCATTGGGTTTAACAGGCAATACCTTGGACAAGGTTCTAGATTCTTCAATTCACACTGCATGCCCTGCCCACCGTAATCCACACGACTTAATTATTCTAACAATGACTATGATTAAGGGTATGTAATTCATCACTATGTAACCTTCTCCTATCTCCATTATCACTCTCTCTTTTAATACCAAATGTTTCTTAAATACTTGTTTTCAAACATACTAAACATTTTCTGTTCATGTTAGTCCTGACAAGTATTATTCTCTCTCCCCACAAGTTAATTACATTAAACATTAAACATTTATTGGGAATTTAGGAATTAAGGTTAAATATCTTCAGTAAGACAAGTATTATCCCATCTACTTAAATATGTAGTGGTGTTTAGTCACAGGTTCCAATATCACTCATGATATCTAAACATTATATCTTCCATCATCCCCATCAAAGTTTAAAGACGTTTGCTTAGTTACCTTAAAAACAAAGTCCATTAATTACCTTTAAAAATTAGCTTAGTACAGCAAAGTTCGGTCATCCAAAGTTCAAACAATCTTAATTACCTTTAAATGAGGCTGGATTATGAAGAAGTTAACAATATTTTTTTCTAAAAATCAGTTACTTCATTTGAATATTGAATTAGCCAAAGTTCAAACAATCTTACTTACCATTAAATGAATTACCTTTAAATGGGGATGTAACAAGGAGATTGTTTAAATACACTCTCTTCAACTCCTCCCCTAGTAGGATCGTAAAAGTTCTGCTTGTGTAGATTTAAACCATTCCTAAATCAGTTACTTCATTTGAATATTGAATTAGCCAAAGTTCAAACAAACTTAATTATCTTTAAATGAGGCTGGATTAAGAAGAAGTTAACAATATTTTTCTTCCAATCATTAACTTCAATCCTCAGACGGTTTTCTCTCTCTCTCTCTCTCTCTCTCCCGGCGGGTCAGCGAGTTTCTCTCTTTGGGAGGCGTACGTTTCGGTTCACCTGCACCTGGCTCGCCTAATATGGTAGCTTCCCTTCCCGTCTCATAGAGATAGGATGGTAGGTCTACCCTTTATTGATAAACATCGCTATGCAGTTTCTTGACGAAGAATCGTTCTGCACGAGTCTCCGAAACATGGGGTGAGGGAAGGGTGCAGCTCCTGAATTATAACGTCGTCTCTCGCTCGACATAAGAACCCCTCGGTCTTTTATCTAAACATAAATTTCCAGATTCTAACAGTATTTGAAGCGAGGTCAATACGGTTTCCTTCCCTCATCTGGGATATCCCACTGAGGACGGGGAGATCGAGTTTTGAATCTCGGTCGGGTGAACTGTGGGTGGTTTTTCACTCTCCCTCCACGCAAATCCGCTCCGATGTAAAAAAAAGCTACTGGCTGTCCGTCCATCAATGACTCTGCCTTAAAATATGGTCATTCACCATGAGCACGGGGCGAATCTTGGATAGCTCAGTGGTAAGAGCATGAGCTGAATCCCAACCTTCCAGGTCAAAGTTGAATAAGAATTTTATATACGGCAAAATTCTTCTCCATATTGATACTACGTCATGATTAACAAAAACATTGTTTTTCAGAGGAATAGAACTATATACACTTTATTATAAGCCAGATATGTTTTGTTTACGTCCCTCTTTACACGCCATATTTCTTACAACATTGCTGACAGCTTAAAAAAAGTTACTAAAGCTCGTATACAATAGGAGTGTAGGTGACAGAGGGTTCTTCATTGCAAGCATTGGCTAAAAGTCACTAATGATAACCTTTTGACAAGTCATTTATTCGATTGGTAATACTATATTAGCACCACGTCTTACTTACGCTAATGTGAGATGAAATGAAGGACCTACAGTTTAACGGTGGAGGCCTGGCATTCCTCACATGTATTGTCAGAGGTGAAGGAAGGGTTTGGCAATCGGATAAATCTGTGCCGGGACCGAGGATTGAACCCCGGCCGCCAGCGCAGAAGTCTGACACCTTAGCCCTAGACCACCAGGTCACCCCGGTAGCGCGTATGATGATGGTATAATGTTAGTCCTGTGGTATAAGTTAATAATCTTTAAAATCTTTAAAAAAGATTTGTTTACATCATTAACTGACAATACAAGGTTCGAACCAGCTTAACACTTAAGATTTATTAGACACAAAGTACAGTTTAAATCAATTAGAACTTTAATCTACGATATCTAAACATTATATCTTTTACTATACTCACTAGACTATTATTTATCATCATGCTCATCAAAGTTTAAAAGCGTTTGCTTAGTTCAGTCATTTATTATCTTAAAAAAAAACACAGGCAAAGTTCAGTCATTTATTACCTTTAAATATTAGCTTAGTACAGCAAAGTTCAACCATTAATTACCTTAAAAAACATACAGTCCATTAATTACATTGGCTAAATTGCGTAGTTAGTGACTGGATTACTAATATATTTTTTTTAGAATTAAACATAGAACTATATCAAACTAAATATTTCACGAAAGACCCTCTACATTCTTCCCGACAACCAGAAGCTTTTTTTTACATCAGAGCGGTTCATATTTGAATACCAAGCAATTGTACAATTTTTTAATTATCTTTAAATGAAGCTGGATTATGAAGAAGTTAACAATATTTTTTTTTAAAAATCAGTTACTTCATTTGAATATTGAATTAGCCAAAGTTCAAACAACTTAATTACCTTTAAATGAGAATGGATTATGACAAAGTTAACAATATTTTTTTTTTAAATCAGTTACTTCATCTGAATATTGAATTAGGTAAAGTTCAAACAATCTTAATCACCTTTAAATGAGACTGGATTATGACAAAGTTAACAATATTTTTCTAAAAACAACAGTTACTTCATTTGAATATTGAATTAGCCAAAGTTCAAACGATCTTAATTGCCTTTTCATTAATTCTTTTACAAGATTCATACATTTAAAAAAGTTAATTACATTAAACATTTATTTCCTACGGACGCAATTAATCGGGAAAATTCTGATGAGTAAGAATGTGTACCAATCATCTTAACACTTAATTACCTTGAAGTCCATTAATTACTTTTTTAACCAAAGTTCAAACAATCTTAATTAATTACCTTAAAACACCAAGTCCATTAATTACCTTTTTAACCAAAGTTCAAACAATCTTAATTACCTTTAAATGAATTACCTTTAAATGAGACAGGATTATTAATTACCTTTAAATGAAACACAAAGTCCATTAATTACCTCTTTTGACCAATGTTCAAACAATCTTAATTACCTGAATATTGAATTAGCCAAAGTTCAAACAATCTTAATTACCTTTTCATTAATTCTTTTACAAGATTCGTACATTTAAAAAAGTTAATTACATTAAACATTTATTTCCTACGAATGCATAGAACTTTCATCTACGATATCTAAACATTATATCTTCCACTATACTCACTAGACTATTATTTACCATCATCCTCAACAAAGTTAAAAGACATTTGCTTAAAAACAAAGTCCATTAATTACCTTTAAAAATTAGCTTAGTACAGCAAAGTTCGGTCATCCAAAGTTCAAACAATCTTAATTACCTTTAAATGAGGTTGGATTATGAAGAAGTTAACAATATTTTTCTAAAAAAACAGTTACTTCATTTGAATATTGAATTAGCCAAAGTTCAAACAATCTTAATTACCATTAAATGAATTATCTTTAAATGAGGATGTAACAAGGAGATTGGTTAAATACACTCTCTTCAACTCCTCACCTAGTAGGATCGTAAAAGTTCTGCATGTGTAGATTTAAACCATTCCTAAATCAGTTACTTCATTTGAATATTGAATTAGCCAAAGTTCAAACAATCTTAATTACCTTTAAATGAGGCTGGATTAAGAAGAAATTAACAATATTTTTTCTAAAAAAATCAGTTACTTCATTTGAATATTGAATTAACCAAAGTTCAAACAATCTTAGTTACCTTTAAATGAGACTGTAACAAGGAGATTGGTTAAATGCACTCTCTTCAACTCCTCCCCTAGTCGGATCGTAAAAGTTCTGCATGGGTAGATTTAAACCATTCCTTAAGTAGTAGAACATTTTCCGTAGCACAAGAATAGAAGCTAGCGTAATGAGTAGCGCAATTGTTTACGTTGTACAGTTTTTTTAGCTTTCTCAAGGAAGGACATCCAAGTTCGCCTAACTCAAAAAACTCATACTTGTCAGTATCGGAACCTATGAGTTTCTCTACCCAAGTTAACTTCTCCGATCCTTTGATATAGATCGATACTCGTGAGCCGTACCGTTCTAGATGGGGATTATGGTGGAACGTAGATTCATATATGGTATATTACCCTCACTCCAAGATAGTCCATGATGACGAGTTCTTACCCACTCTATATTTTCCATAGTCGAAACAGAGAGGTTATCCAACTTACACGGCGGAAGAAACTTATAGTTGATTTCCTCGAAATGTTCAAAATGTAAAACACTCACCTCTTTGAAAACGAATGATATTTCTTCGCTCGAATATCCTTGCAAATCGATCAACATAGCGAAGCGCTCTAATACAGAAAAAAGAAGCTACTGTTTGCCGGGATGAATGCACATGAGTCCGCCTAGAAGTTCAGATCTATATATATAGGAAACGTGAGTATATTGTTCATCTCACGCAGATGTTCTCGTGTGAAGCGAGTTATCAAGATTCATGTTACTGATGTGAGATAGCTGCGAGGAGGAAGCTTATAATCAAGATTCTCTATCCTTCCTCGGAGCATACCTTCCAACCCTCCCGCAGGGTCATAATTCAGGAGCTCGTACCCTCTCCACATGCTCCGGAGGCCGTTCAGCCTGATTAGAATCAGAGGTATTCTTAAATAACTCTAGCCTAGCATGAAGAGACACCATTCTCAATCATAGGTCAGGTATTCCAAGACGATGGGGAGGTCTGTTTTTTTCCTCATTATCTATTAATATTAACTAAGCAAGCGTCTTTAAACTTTGATGGGGATGATGGAAGATATAATATTTAGATATCGTAGATGAAAGAACAACTACAGTATAAGAAACATTATAGGTGATATTGGGACCTGTGACTAAACACAACTACAGTATATGAAACATTATGGGTGATATTGGGACGAGTAACTCAACATAACTACAGTATATGAAACATTATGAGTGATATTGTGACCTGTGACTGAACACAACTACAGTATATGAAACATTATAGGTGATATTGGGACCTGTGACTAAACACAACTACAGTATATGAAACATTACGGGTGATATTGTGACATGTGACTGAACACAACTACAGTATATGAAACATTATAGGTGATATTGGGACCTGTGACTAAACACAACTACAGTATATGAAACATTATGGGTGATATTGGGACGAGTAACTAAACATAACTACAGTATATGAAACATTATGAGTGATATTGTGGCCTGTGACTGAACACAAGTACAGTATATGAAGCATTATAGGTGATATTGGGACCTGTGACTAAACACAGCTACAGTATATGAAACATTATGGGTGATATTGGGACGAGTAACTAAACACAACTACAGTATATGAAACATTATGAGTGATATTGGGACCTGTGACTCAACACAACTACAGTATATGAAACATTATAGGTGATATTGGGACCTGTGACTAAACACAGCTACGGGGAGAGAGAGAATAATACTTGTCAGGACTAAGGATTGAAAAACATACGGAAGATATTTAACCTTAATTCGTTATCTTTGGTCAGGACTGAGGAGTCTTACAAGGATACTGTTGGTCTAAGGTTTCGGACTTCAATCCTCAGTCCTTAGGATATCTCCATTTTCTTTGCTCTAAAACCTTGCGTTATAATTCAAACTCTCGATATTACATCCGTCAATCTAAAATCTTATATTCTGAACTATCGCTGACATGTACGTGCGCGGTTCAATCCTTCTCTGAATTGCCTTTAAATTGACTAGATCGTGGATTGTGATAGGAGTTAAATTGTTTAATTGCCGCCTACGTTACACGTTCCAGATTGTTTGAACTTTAGCTAATCCCATATTCAAATGAAGTAACTGATTTTTTAGAAAAATATTGTTAACTTCTTCATAATCCTACCTCATTTAAAGGCAATTCATTTAAAGGTAATTAATAATCCTGCCTCATTTAAAGGTATTTCATTTAAAGGTAATTAAGATTGTTTGAACTTTGGTTAAAAGGGTAATTAATGGACTTTATGTTTTTAAGGTAATTAATGGTCGAACTTTGTTTTAAGGAAGATTGTTTGAACTTTAGCTAATTCAATATTCGAATGAAGTAACTGATTTTTTTGGAAAAATATTGTTAACTTCTGCGTTTTTTAAGGTAATTAATGGTCGAACTTTGTTCTAAGGAAGATTGTTTGAACTTTAGCTAATTCAATATTCAAATGAAGTAACTGATTTTTTTATGAATATAAAGATTTAAAACACATAGATACATACTAAATAAGTCGGTTTTTTTCCACAAGTTACAGTTCTTGAAATTGTTGTTTTGTTTATACATTAACACTAATCACTTACACTATAGAGTACAGGACGTGAATATTTTTTTAGTTTTAATCACTTACACTACAGAACATTAACACTATAGGGTACAGGACGTGAATATTTTTTTTAGTTTTGAACATGAATTTTTTTAATACATTAACACAATAGAGTACATGAGGTGAATATTTTTTTGTTTTAATCACTTACAGTATAGAACATGAATATTTATACACTATAGAGACTACTGAACATGAATTTTTTTAGGTTTAGTTCTAATCACTTACACTGTAGAGAACATGATTTTTTTCACATAGACGCACTGTTCACTATAGAGTTGACGGTCTGATTGAGTAATGGGACCAAGGAAGAGTATTGACAGTTCCTGGTACTCTCTATCTTTTGTCGTCGATAGAGCATAGAGCGACCCTATTGAATTTTTGTGTGTAAAGTTTGAATCCTACAGCTCTTATTGAACGAGCCTCTCTCATGACTATCGTCTCATCTGTCAAACAATTACGATAATCCTCTAATGAAAGCGTTCTTAACGCGCTACTCTTCACCCCTTTAGCCTTGAGCGTCTCTCCATCTCCTTGTACCGAGAATGAATAGAGTTTAGGACGTAAACCAATGAACTCAGTGATGCTCCGACCTCGAGTCCCACGATAAAGTCCAGTAAAGTGACAATGATCCATAACCCGAATATCATCATTCTTGTAGGGCTTCTCGCATATATGACAATGAGAGGCTGTATTATGAGCGTCTCTTTGAGCAGGAGTTAACGGTTTCATTGGTACGACGGTACTATAGTACTCTAGTACACGCTTCGCTGTATCTACGAGCGCCTCAACAAATTGGTCAGTACAATCTTTTCCCGTGAAGTGACGGTACTCTGAGAGACTATCGTCAAAATTACATTTAACGTACATTCCTACAGAATAAGCTACATGACGCTGATTTTTAATCCAGCTGAAATGATAAGTTTCTGTCCCGTGCACTCTTATCATGAATAAATGTACATGTCTAGCACGCTCTTTAGCACTGACGTGTACCTTAGGTCTTACGAGTTGTATATTAAGTACAATTATCCTGGGAGTGAGATTCGAACCTCGTATTGTTAGTTAATGATGTAAACAATTCTTTTTAAACTATTCACATTTAACTTGAAAACAATTCAATGATTATTGACTTAGATTAAGTACGGTTATCCTAACACACATACACATACATATACACATACACATACACATACACATACACATACACATATACACACATACTCACATACACATACACACATACACACATACACACATACACACATACACACATACACACATGCACACATGCACACATGCACACATACACACATACACATTCAAGATAGAGATAGGGTGTAACTATTCACATTTAACCTGAAAACAATTCAATGATTATTGACTTAGATTAAGTACGGTTATCCTAACACGCACACACACATACACACATGCACACATACACACATACACTTTCAAGATAGAGATAGGGTGTAACTATTCACATTTAACCTGAAAACAATTCAATGATTATTGACTTAAATTAAGTACGGTTATCCTAACACGCATACACACGCACACACACACATACACACATACACACATACACACATACACACTTACACACATACACACATGCACACATACACATTCAAGTTAGAGATAGGGTGTAACTATTCACATTTAACCTGAAAACAATTCAATGATTATTGACTTAGATTAAGTACGGCTATCCTAACACGCATACACACATACACACATGCACACATGCACACATACACACATACACTTTCAAGATAGAGATAGGGTGTAACTATTCACATTTAACCTGAAAACAACTCAATGATTATTGACTTAGATTAAGTACGGCTATCCTAACACGCATACACACATACACACATACACATACACATACACATACATGCTAAGGGGATTGTCTATGATATGTATAATCCTCCTCCCACAAAGTACACGGATCTAGACCCTCAATGTGAAAACTACTCAACACAAAGTATCATGATTCTAAGCATGTCACATAGAAAGAAATTTATGTTCTAAAGTTCATGAATCAGATAAAATACCTTGACTGTTATGAGAATATACGGCTCTTTCAAGTGCAGCTGGCACACCTGTGCACCCCAGTCACTACGTCAAGCCTACCCTGTCACACTTTACCGTGTGAGCACCGTACAACCCTACCCATAGGCTTTATACGCTACGTCACGATGATAGGGAGAAAAAACAGCCAGACCGTGCGAGAGACAACCCTTCTCATCCCGGTCCCCGTATAAGTCTCCCCTCTCAGTCAGCCCCCCTGCCCCACACCCCCTCAACCCTCTACCTCACATCTCTCATGTGTCCTCGTATCTAAACCATGTTTAACGAAGGTATAAGAAAAAAACCAGGTGCTCCACACCCCGACATCGAGTGCTCCAACCCTTCTCATCCCCCCTCCCACCCGATTATGCAAATGAGTCACAGAATACCGCACCAAAAAAATATAAGTCTCCCCATCACATCTCTCAGTCATCCCCCACCTCACCACCACCCATCTCCACATTTCACATCAACATATCTATCGTGTCATCTCAGGAAACCTGCAACTCTTGATTAATGTGTGCCCCGAATACCGCTTTCTCCCTTACTACACTATATCATAAAAACATATAATCTATTTTTATTTTCTTTCTCTTTTAGCTCGTATAGTTCTAAGAAAATTACTATAATACATTTCATTTCAAAACAACAAATAGTTGGCTTAGTATGATAATATTATTACTATTAACATGCATCCAAAATAAAAGTATTTTTACCATTTCTACGAGGTTGTACTCTAATTGTGGTCCTTTCTATGAACACTGGAACATCAAATTCTGCAACAAAATTATTCTTTGCGAATAAATATATTTTAACTTCTTAAAGTAAACACTAGACTAATATGACTTGTTAGTTTTAAATTTGGATGCACCTAGAGGTTGTTTGACATAGTCTTAACCTGTATTTTTTTTAAAAGTGGATGCCCTTAGAAGATATTTGGAGAAGTCATCTCTTGGAAATCTGGATGACATATTTTTGAAAATATGTTGGCTTCAAGTCTTGGAGCTTGAAGCATTTTGATGGGGGTTTAGGTTTTTGTCCAACATTATTTTATTATTATTTTCTTCACAAGTTTATCGTAATAAATATAAAGGAAAAACGGATTATAACTAATTTTAATAAGTCAACACTGAAAAAAGTTAAGTATTAATATTGTATTGATAACCTAATAACTAAATATTGTTCCCATAGTCTCGTATCATTTTTAAAATATATTCCCAATGGTAACAGAACTCAACAATTTTAAGCGCAGCCGGTTTGCGTTTTGGTTTTATAAACATTAAAAGTCCAAGTTATAGAGACAGGCAAATTGTTAAGCCTATTTTCAAAATCTAATTTTATCATTTTTCTTTGTCAACAACCCTAATATTGGTTTTATTCGCTCTTTGTTCACCCGGACTGGACATGCAAACAGCCCTTTGGGTGGTTAGTACTATCCGAACCATCTGGTAGAAAGCACACGTAGGCCTACAAGTGAAGTTCAGAAAAAGGGGTGGTTTCACGTTGCCTTCTGCACTGAATGTCTACGGGTAATAGCGAAAGAGCTTATCAATTTTCTGGAAAGCTATTTTCGTATAATATAATGATGAATTCAAAGACAATGACCAGATTGCTAACCAGGCCTACTTGCGCACTTTCGGCCACAACATGGAAGTGAGACTGTTTAGGTTGTTCTAATTCCTGATTAAATAACATTTTTACAGCATAAAGTTCGTAGATTTAAATTTAACTTGTCAAGTAGAAAGCAAAAAGTGTATTAAGTTTGGGTAAAATACCCTAGATTAGTTTTCATGGAATCTTGGTTTGTCGCTGATGGGGAAGTCATGGTTCGAATACCAGACGAGTGTATTAAGATTTTGCCCTACATGGTTTCCGACTCTTCTTCCATGCCAATGCGGGTACACTTATTATCAAATTATTTCCCTTACTCATCCCTAATCCACTATCGTTATTAAA
>JBCFYV010009882.1:22426484-22467113 GCA_039000515.1 Timema cristinae
TATTATTAAATAATAATGTGTAGTCGCAAAATAAAATCCTATCACTAATAAACTAAACAAAGAAGAAATACTTTACATTAAAATACACACCTGAAAGTTCAACATCGTTTAAATCTAAGTTATTGTTGTGAACTTCATTACCATTAGAATGTATATCTTCTGCTCTTCGTTCACCTTCCGTGTCCATTTTAACTTTAGGAGGAGCCTCGTTAGTTACCTTATGATTAATAAAATGTTTGGACACACTAAAAAGTAAAGGAAATTGAGTAATTCTTTTCCAGCACAAACTAATATTTATTTTAATTCAAAGAAAAGCTTAAGAATGATTATGTTGATCTATCTCGCAAAAAAACAAACAAAAAATAAACCTGTGTAAAATTAGTTCTTTTCACTATCGATTAGCATATCAATACCACTGCTTAGATATCCAGAAATATGATTTAAGAGGTAAAATTAATAACTACACTGTTATCTATTGAATATGTCGAGTAATCTAATCTGAAGAGATAGTAAGCCAGATATAATAATGAGCTGATACAGAGTTGCAAACAAGGTACGGTGTGCCTTCGCTCCTCCTACAAGACACATGTTCACACATCTTTGTTCAAACTCATTGATTCATGAAATAACGCTCTCCTGTTTCAACAAGGTACGGTGTGCCGTCGCTCCTCCTACAAGACACATGTTCACACATCTTTGTTCAAACTCATATTCATGAAATAACTCTCTCCTGTTTTAACAAGGACGTAGCCAGGGGTTAAGATGTGTGTTTAATTAACTATTTGGACTATATTATTGACAAATTAATTTTGTACATTTTATGAGGATAGTATAAAGGTGAATGAAAAGAGGATCATGCCTTGTTTTTCTTCGTGAAACATTCACTTGTAAATCTTTAACCACTGTAGTGAAACCAAATACCATTCTTTAGAGGAGGAGGAGGAAAAATATTTTTACTGTTCCTTACCCATAACATTCGTATTACAATGAAAATGTGTAGCGGGTTGAAACGTAATAGCCATAGCTTAAGTATAGTTCTAGGTACGTATTATATTTTTCCTTTTGGAACAAATAAATTTTAATCTTCTTTTTACATCTCTAGTGTCACAAGAAATTACTATTAATTCTGCTTGGATTATTTTATTGTGGATCTAGTCTATGCATCCAAAAGCTATCATATAAATGGTCTTTTTGTAATTGTAACTAGAAAGAATCGTTCTTTTTGAGTGTGAGTAATACTATGAAAGAAATCAGCTACCAAACAAGGGAGTGTACAGAATTCCGGGGATTTGTTGGACACAGATGCACACAGCCTTAACATTCAATATTAATATCAACATTGAGGCTTATGTCTGTAATTGAATGGATCTAAACGCATTCCATTCAAAACAGTGACATTAATTTTGTTTTGGCTTATGTCTTCTTATAATGTTCCTATTACCGTATAGTTATTATTTTGAACTCCGAGATATCTCTGAAATAAGTATAGTTAAAATTGTAACTAAGGACTGGATACGTTAAGAAATACTTCAACATAATATGTAAACATTTAAAGATTATTATTATTATTATTATTATTATTATTATTATTATTATTAGCACCGCATCATACTACCGTTTGGGTTATACGCACTTACGCTAATGTGTAATGGTAGGGTGATTGTGAGATTAAATGGAGGACCTACAGTTTAACGTGGGATCCGAACCACGGTGGAGGCCTGGTATTCCACACATTCACAAGATGTCTTGTCAGTGGTGAAGGAAGGGTTTAGCAATCAGATAAATCTGTGCCAGGACCGAGGATTGAACCCCGGACCCAAGCATATAAGTCTGACACCTTACCCCTAGACCGCCAGGTCACCAACATTTAAAGTGAAAATGTAATTATTTTATGTGCAATTTGTTTTCGTTATTTTATTTAAATATTTAACTCCAAGGCCTAAGCATGTACACTCCGTCGAGTTTGTAAGGTAGCAACTTACTGTCTCAGCCCCGCGGTATGCTATACCTCCTCACATGACTTCTGAATAGTTTGCCTAGGCTACGCCCAAGGCCGGATTTAGAGAAAGCGTTAAGTCCTTAAAATATTTCTTACCTGTAGGAAGGAGTGATGAGGGAGGGGTTATGTCTTCCTGCGATATCCAAATGGTTTGATCTACTAAATTAATTTTATTTTTGTTTCCTTCTTAATAAAATCAATTATTGTTTACATACATAGTTAATTATTTATGTTTGGTCTCATTAATATAATATGGGCTGGCTTTTATTTGTTAAATTTAACCACACCACACATTATTTTGGCAGCAGTGCTACCCACATTTATTGGTTCTACATGGTAACATAAAGCAGGTATCCCCTTTTCATAATATTAATTACTGTGAATAGCTAAATATTAATTTATTAATGATTAATTATTATATTCCACACATGTAGTGCAAATAACAAATTAAATCTATAAGATGTTTACTTTATTTCTAGGACGCTGAGCTTAAATATATATATATAAATATATTTATATATATATATATATAATTTAATGGTCCCAATCCTGAATTAAAATGTTTTATAATTTTTTCGGGTAGACCAAAAAAAAAAGATATTAGATAAAATCTTATCCATTGAACATATTTTAGTGATAAAAGTGAATTTATTTGTTTCTTCAACGTTATTATGATTGTCTATAGATATGAAAGACCATAGTTCGATTCAATATCTTTGTAACTGTTACCATAACGGCCACAATATAACTATTGGTAAAAAGTTTTGATAAATATTTTGATTGAGAAAAATTGTAGTTTAATAAGATTTACGTTGATGAACATTTTAAAATAAATTTAACTTTTGATTTTTTTTTTCAAATATGTTTTCTTACTAAAACAATTTCTGGAAATCCAAATAATAAAACTGACCAAGTCATTGCCAAGTATTAATATAATATAAGACAAAGGAGATTTAAATAATTAAAAAGCAAGGAGAAGTATTGTATTTGGTTTACGAACTTAAAATAATTTAAATGATATCTATGCTTTTTTTAATGTTTGGAATGTAGATATATTTAAGTAAAAAAGTTTTTGTAGCTCTGTACTGTTTTTAAGAATATATGGCTGTTGGAAAAGATACATGGAACTCCTTAACCGATTTTGGTGCATTTATTTATATTCACTCGGATGTCTGCTAAGGGAGGATTTAGCATACATAGTCAGGGTTCGAGTTTCCGTGAAAGAAACGGCCTGATTTATTTATACCTTTAACTTAGGATCTCTAGAACCACTTAACCGATTGTGGTGCTGTTTTTACTATTATACTGGCCCAAGATTCATGCAGGTTTTGTCATTATGTGTGTATAATCAGGTGTTTGGGTGTGAGTCACGGTAAAGAACCAGCCGATTGTTTGTATACATTTATTGAACCACATAATTACTGTGATGTAATTTTTATTATTCTGTAGAGTATTTATACAGGCAAATTTTAGTATCGTAATTATAATTTTTTTTTTTTGCGTGAGTCCCTATGAAGTGACAGCCATATATATATATATATATATATATATAGAACCACTTAACCGATTGCGATGTAGTTTTTCTTTATTGGTAGGATATTAATCCAGGCATCTTTTAGCATGATAAATCAGGGGCTTTGGAGTGATTCCCGAAGTAGTTCCAACATGATTTTTTTTGTTACCTGATATTTATAGTTAATACTATCCTCTTGATGCGCAGTTATTTATATTTATAGGAATTTCACTCATTCAATATTAGATTTTATATATAAATAAGATTGGACATAGAGTCCCAGGTGAAGTGGTATCCTGACAAGCGATGACGTAATTTGCCAGTTTGCAGCAAGGTGTAGTAAATGGGATCGGGGGTAGCTGAGTCGGTTTTAAAACCGAGCTCTAGTAGAAGTTGAAGGCGTGGCGTTGTAGTTTGTCTCTTGGTGATGTTACGTTAGGCCTGACAGTGAAAAGTGTGGCGTTCACAATATTATGAGGATGATAGAAATATTTTTATTTGAATGATCGTATTTTTAAAACCAACTATATCTTAAACAATATTGACACTATACAAGTAAACATGAAGAGAAATATATATTCTTTGTTCATATGTTATTGGTCTTTAGTTATCCACGTGTTGATAGCTTTTCAAAACCAAACAAGAATTATAACACTATAGTAACTTCAAATCTGTTTGTTGGAAGTTTCGTAGATGGTAATGAAAACATCCAAAAATATTCTATTGCAATTTCCGTACTACATCAAAATGAATAATAATATATTTATATATTAAACAAAATATACAACCGCGTCTGGGCTATACGCATATTAATACTCTCGTGAATTACGTTAAATGAGTTTGAATTGAATTTGGATGCATTCATATAACCACCGAGAAAAAGTTCCAAACAATTTAGGAATAAACACCCTCAATAGATTCGGCTGAGAGTTATGCCCAAACTTCCCCATCATCGACAAACTAGACTAGAATTGCATGACAATTAAACACATGGAATATGAATATTTTACCAACTAATCGGTTTTTTGCGTTTATATATTTGTTATTTTATAAAACATAAGTGTGTCTTTATTTAGACCAATGGGAAAATGGAAAAAGTTGTCAGACTTGTGTATTCCAGTTTATCATGGCGTGGAGGATAAGGTTCAAATCTTCTGTTAAAAATAATATAATAATAATATTTAGCACCGCGTCTTACTACCCGTTCGGTTTATACGCTTTAAGTACTGATTACGCTAATGGATTAGGAATTGGGAAGGTTTAATTAGAGGAAGTGAACCCGCATTTGCGTGGAGGTAGAGTGGAAAACCATTTAGGAAACCCCCCCAGTTCACCCAACCAAGATTCGAACCTCGATCTTCTCGTCCTCAGCACTCGAGCTAAACACGACAAGCGCGTTAAAAACTACGCCACCGAGGCGGGTTTTTGTTAAAAAGTTCGTATATGAAATACCTCATTATTTTGAAAATAATTGTTTATCAATCTAATTTATCTATATTCTGGCTGGTATCTGACCATTCCCTCATTGCCGGTTTTTGTTTATTTCTAATACTATCCTTGAAAATTACGTTTTATTAGACTTAATCATAGACTGTTATTTTATTCTATAAATTAGAAAATTTGGCTGCGTAGTTTTAATATTCACACATTAAAAAAAAGGATTAAAGTGAATATTATGGATAAGGTCTCTAAATAAAAATATTTTCACCACGTTGAATGAATTGATGACTGCTATTTAGTTTTCTTGGCAAATGTATATTATTATTATTATTATTATTATTATTAGCACCGCGTCCTACTAACCGTTCGTGTTGTATGCACTTACGCTAATGACTAATGGTAGGGTGATTGTGAGAAGAAATGGAGAACCTGCAGTTTAACGTGGGACCCGAACCACGGTGGAGGTCTGGCGTTCCCCACATTCACAAGTTGTGATTAATACACTTCTTGTGAGAGGTGAAGGAAGGGTTTGGTAATCAGATAAATCTGTGCCGGGATTGAGGCTTGAACCTGTGACTCCCAGCATAGACCTCTGACACCTTACTCCTGGAATATTTTACGACTATAACTTACTGTAAGCTCCTTACTAATTAATCTTAGGCAACATTTTATTTATTCTTTCACTATCACCCGTTTTGTATATACGCATATATGTTAACAACTCTAATTGATTAGCGTTGAGGAAGATATAGTTTGAGAGTCAATGTACACAAAATTTGGTGGTGGTTGGGTTTAAAAAAAAATTAGGGCAAAACATTCTCAGTCCATCTATCTGGGATTCAAACCCAGAACTTATCATGACTAAAATATCAAACTGAATATGCCGGAAATTAGGACATAGTATTTAACTATATCGATAGTTAATATTTAAACTCCAGTAGGTTATAATTTTGATTTTTTAATGTTGATTATATTTATTTTATAATTTTAATTATATAATATACTTTATAAAACTACTGGGTAATATTGGTATTATTTACATTCCCACAAGTGGCCCATAGGAGTGAAAACTTTAACATGATGGAAACCTTAAAAAGACGGCTCATTTGACCAATTGTGTTTTTGTTTCTAAGTAGGAGAGGAATACAAAACATTTACCCTTGAAGTATGGATCTGTGTTTAAAACTTATTGTTGACAGTTCATTCAGCCATGGAACGATCGTTTAAGTGAAGCTGATAAAGGAAGGATTCTGGGTTTAGTGGAGGTAGGGTACACGGACAGTGAAATTTCGCGTGCAATACCGTGTTTGCTAAAACAGTTTCGCTGTGGTAATCTAGATGGGAAAAATTAAAACAGCCTCAAGTGTCTTCATGGTGGTGGTGCTTCATATAATACTCAGGAACAAGACACCGCGCTAGCTGCTGTAGCTCAGACAAGCCCATATTTAACTAGCAGACAGATTGATGCGGGGGATTTGGGTTAATTTGTCTAAATACACAAATTTGGAGCGCTTAAGAGAAGGAGGGCTCCAGTCATTTACTGCTGCTTAAAAACAGTTAATAACAGAACGGCAGAAGCTGGCTTGAATGAATTTCGCACAAGAAAACTTAGAACGGCCATTAGAATATTGGAGGAGAGCTATTTTTACTGATGAGAAGGTATGGAGCTGATCAATTGATGGCCTTGTGCTAGTTTATTGCCCCAAAAATGCTAGTTTTCAACCAACCTATGTGCATCAACCCTGTTATAGTGGTCGCTTCTTTGTCTTGATTTGGGGGTGGATTTCACACGCTGGTGTGGGAGTAATGTGGAAAATAGATGGACATTTAAATAAGAAACAATACGTGTGTATCTTGGATAACGTGATGTTGCCCTCTGTACGGGAAAGATATCCCGTAGGACCAATTATTTATTAACACAACCACTCACCTGTTCATACTTCTCGGTTAATGCAGCAGTTGTTTGCAGTTAATGGGGGGGTGGGGCATTGATGTTATCCCATGGCCTTCATGTGGTTGTGATATGAACCCAATTGAGAATGCATGGGCAGAAATTAGTAGGATATTTTGTGAACGTAATCTGGATATCAGGAATTCTAATCAACTGTGGGATGAAGTTGAGGCTGCTGGGAAGAGCTCTCCGACAGCCCGCGGTTTGTTTAAAGACTTATTAATTCAATGCCAAGAATATTAGAAAGTGTTTTAGAAGCAGAAGTATTTTGCACACGTTATTGATATGTTAATTACGTGCTAAACTTTAGTTTCTTGTTCAATGGATGTTGGACTATGTGTATTGGCTAGATATAAATCATACTTCACCTCTTGGTTTAACCACCTGGATCACCACCTGTCATCATTATATTGGTTTAACCACCTGGACCAACAACTGTCGTCATTATCTAGGCTTAACCACCTGGATCACTATCTGTCGTACCTATCTTAGCTTAACCGTCTGGATCACCATCTTGCGTCACTATCTTGGCTTAACCACCTGGACCAGCAACTATCGTCACTATCTAGGCTTAATCACCTAGGTCGTCAGCTTTCGTTACTATCATGGCCAAAACCCCCTGTATCACCCGTATACTGTTGGGGAAGTGAGGACAGCTCATGGCAAACCCATTTAGACCATTGTCTTTCTATTATTTTTATGTTATCTTGCTTGTTAACACCTGTTCATGTTATACATATAATTGACAATTAACTCTTATGGGGTTGGGTTTACATTCGTTCTCTGAGATTCGAGCCACCAGGTGTTATATTGAGCTGCCTTTTTAAAGGCAAAACCGCAACTGTCTTTTTTAAGACAAACCTGCCTTTTTTAAGGGAAACGTGAGCAGATTGTGTAGGGACAGGTTTACCCCGAACACACACACTAGACTAAACTCGAAGGGGCTTTCGGTGGTAATTTTTGTGGCTTCCCTTCCTCTCCCATACTGCTGACCTTTGCATCTCTCACCTTGCTCATGGAAAGAAGAAAAAAAAGGAATAATAAGAAAGCACAGGAGGACGTCTTTTGCCAAATCAGTTTCCGAACTTGCCGTACAACTATCGTACTTTACGATTGATTTATAGCGGATTCCTGTTGTTTTATTTAATCTCTGATAGACAGAAATGTAATACAGACTACTGACTCCAACACATATCGTTGGTTAGGCACTTACTCTGGACCAGCGCTCGCCCCGGCCTCTGCCCAACCCACCAACATGTTGGCCAACATCCCCAAAAGGTTTGCGGAAGTTGTATTTATATTGTTAACACAACTTGTTGGGATGTGTTGGCGCAGAATGATGGTTAGCGTACTGTGGTTTGTATTGAGTTATAGACGCGTCTGGAGTAAAAAGAATTAAGATAATGCGCGGTGTCTTGGACATGCAATGTATTTGTTCAAAAAGTGATTGAGCTAGTTATGTGCTCAAATAAATTTCACAATGTACGACATTGTATGTTTGTAATGCGAGCATAAATTGTTGTATTATATACGGCCGTATTCAGATTACAATCCTAATTGGCGCTGGATGTCACAGCAGTTAGGTTTAGCTGGGTATTGAGAAGGTGGGGGAAAGGAAGGGAAATGTGATGAGATGATATTTCTGTTGTGATGGACTCCGCCCTCACGTGCAATTGTATTGTGTTCCTTAATTTATGTGTGATGTAAGGACTTGCTCGATGTGAATTTGATCTATAGCCCCTTCACAATCCTATTGGTTGTACGTAAGAGTTAGTTAGGGTTAGCTGTGTATGAGAGAGGTGGGGGGAAATGCGCGACGTGATGGACCTGCAATGATATGTTTCCGTAAGCTTACACGATTGTACTGGACACTGCGATTGTAATGCGGAATGCGAGTGTAATGGAGATCCTTGATTGGCGCGAATTTGTAATTGCGTATATTTTACACACACAAAAAAATAAAACGGAAGCCAGTGATATTATAAAAGTTTCATTTAGTCCTCTATAATGAAGTGACAGTCTGTGACTATTTCAAGAGCTCACAAGACTGCGCCGCTGAATGAGTGAGTTTGAAACAGAAAGTCGTATTGAGCCAAGGACTGTCACGAATTACATTGGGCGTAGTTTTTCTCGGTAGATCTTAATATCAGGTGAGATTAAAGTCCAGTGCAACTTTTGCGCATGAGTGCTGGTCGTGATCAATGGATAGATTTGTCGAGACTGTGGAGTCGGGCTATGCAAGAAGCTACGTGTATCCTCATGTTACTTTGTACAACTGAGTACACGCCGATACAACTTGTTTGATCACATGAGCCACTTGGAAGATTATCAGTGCATATCCTTATTTATAGGCACCACGTTTAATATAAAGTTAGAAGTTGACGTAGAATACCATTGCACTATTCTTAAATACTCGAATAATTTTTGTTTATACTTATGTGTACCATCATTATAATAAATCACATAGTATAAAATACTAATATTTAATATTTATAGAATGTAATTTAGTGTATATATGTAAAAAAATTGTTGATCTTGTTGCGTTGATTTCTTAAGGGAACTTTAGGTATATTTATATAGAGCTGTATGCATTCATTACCTACACTAATAATCAACATCAGCTATACATCCTGAATCATAGGATATAGAATTAGAGTAGTGTAAAGAGTCGTAATTTAGAATTTTCACAAAATTTTACTTTCTAAAAAGTTGTGTGGCCTGTAAAGACTAGAGATGTCAGAAAAACGAAAAAATTGTGAAGTTTAGTGTAAAACTCATGATCTGAGTTTAGAAAGTAATAGAGTAGATAAAAATACATTTATGGTGTATAACATTTCATAGAAGAAAACTCTGATTTGAATGGCAAAAAAAAAAAAAATACAATAATAATGTACAGTATGCCTTAAGTTCAGGTTTTTGATATACTGGGTTATCTTATCTATTTAAACCTATTGAAACTGTTTTTTAATGTAGTCGCTTAATCCCTTAATTTAATGATTTTATTGGATTTTAGGTTTTTTTTGACAAACTTCGTATATTGTTGGTTTTGTATTGGTTTTAGGAATTTGGTGTTCTTGTGGTATAAGCTTATATTAATGTTTGGAAATGGGAAACTTAAATATTTCAAGTGTATATGGATTTATAATTCTGTTTTTGAATTTTTAAATGATTGTTTTTTTGTTTATCAATTTTTTTAATGGTTTCTTACGTTATTACTGCAACCAAAAAATATCTAGTGTACTAATAGGTTGCTAGTTGATGTGGGGTGAATATTTAATTTTCATTTGTTTGGTATATAAAAAATGAAACGATTGTTTTATGCTAGCAACTAGGACCACTATTACACCCTTAGATATGTTCTACCTTAGATTGTATGTTAGTGGTTTGGAACTATGTGAAGTTGTTTTTAGGTTGGTATATTTTAATATCATCTTACCAGTAGTTGTATATTTGTCAGGTCTGTTTGAGGGTATTATTTTGTCAACTATCACACATTCCTAGGATTATATTAGGTCTTGGTGACGTGCTTTTCATAATCATGCCACCAGACTAACTTTAGTGTTGGGGTTGAGCATGGAGCTGTTTCAGGTTTGGTCGGATTATATTCCATTCACACCCAAGGCTGTTTTTTAGGGTTTGAGGCTACTTGACTATTTCGCAATATTAACGCCCCGGCTATAGTTTTAGGTTTGGGAGGACTATATTCATATCACGACCCAATGGCTATGCTATGTGGATAGTGTTAGGTCTTAGAAGCTCGCTCGCTGTTGACGACCCCCTTCCACCCTACCCTCATAACTAGGGCCAAAGAGGCAACTGCCTGGTTGCAGTGAATGGCACCTTGGAGCCACCCCCGAGAACGGGCACTGTAGCTATCAACCAGCAGTGTGTAACTTAGCTTTGATGAAAATAGTAAATATGTAAATTGGTGTTTATAGAGTAACAATTATTTTGATTATAACATTTTTATAGAATAATTACAAAACATAATAGGTTATATGATAACCACTGCTATATGTAATGGATTTAAAACAATTAATTTCTATTTCCAATAAAAAATGTGAAGGATTTATCAAGAAGGATGTGTAAAAATTTAATCCCAAAGTTGAGTTGACTAATTGCAGAAGTTATTAATGGCGGCACGCTAATTAAGGGATGTATGAGAAGAACACTGAGATTATGTAGTGCAGAATTTTTAGCATTCAGCAGTGGGTATTATGTTAAAAATGTGGTTTGATATTTTTTTATAAACATTTCAGTTTTTTTCTTACAAAATCGTTGGTGAACAATGTATAAAGAAGGTTTCGCTGACTTCATTGAGAAAGTTTTGAAAGATTTAAGAGGTCTTAAGGTTTTAAAATGAGATGGACATGATGGGGAAAATGTTTAAGCTTTTTTAAGATTAGAGAGCAAAGGTTCAAAATCATTGTAATACGTCCTAGTCTACATATCCTATATTAAATATACAGTCACATGTTTTGGCTCTAAAGGTCACAATTTTGCGTGAGGAGGGAAATGGTTTTTGATAGTTGGATTCTAAGATAAAGTTTGTTGATATACGCCTTCCGTACTCGTAAAAAAACAACATTTAGGAATCCAAATGCTATCACAAATGTTAATTGTGGTGTTAGAACTTTTAGCCTTCATTTTGTTTATTTTTTTATTTTTGTATGAAAAACAAATATTAAAGTATATGTGTTAGCTCCCTTCATATAGTTGAAATTTTTTCTTGTGATTTCCTTAAGAGTGAGTCTAAATGCTCAATGCTTTCTGTCAGTCCTCTCTTTAACAATTTATTATAGTGCAGGTTCGACAATCAGTCCTTTGATTGGAAAAAAAAAGGACACATTGTGTTCTAAAGTTTTACCATTTGGAAAGAGTTCGTTAGTTTCATGAGTGTAACTCATTTGTTATGAGAGGATTAGGGTTACTTGGCGTGGGGAGTTGGTAGTTGATTATAGGGTGATGAGGTCGGTACCTGAAGCTATTTCTCACTGAATAGCCGAGGTATTTGGATTGACTCTTCGAGTGAAGTGGGAGCCTCATAATTTGTATTTCTTACCTCTAGTATCATTACGAGTTTAAAGTGAATCTTTTAGAGTATAATGCTCACTTTATTGCCTGTAGTCACTGGGGAAAAATAAAAATGTCACTCACCTAACAAGTATCCCAGCGACCGTTTGAGAGGAGTAAAGACTATCGAATGCAGAGATGTCGATGCAATCATGTTTATACATTAGATGGTTGAGTGTATCTGTTGTTTCCTGTGTCTTGACCAGGGCCATATGAACAAGCTGTCCATGAACAATGCCAATCATACAAATTAGTAAAAGATTGTTTGTAAATTATTTAATTTGGGTTGAAAGAAGAGTATTGACAAACACTTATATTAGTATTTATAGATTTTTAATGAGAATTAGTGTGTTTCTGACATTAAATTTTTGAATTTACATAGTGATTTGCTTAGTGTTGCTAGTAGTGAACGTTTCAGACTACATGTGATTATCTTGCACATACTATTTTAACATATTTAAGATAAGATAGTTTCGATTAAGTCTTTTATACCTCTGATCAACGAGATTTTCGTATAAAGATATTTAGAATTGATATTGTGGCACGCATATGCAAAATGAGACAGCCAACACACTGTTCTTGGTCTGTCATTGTTCGTGAAATTTGCATGATTCAACAACTATTAAGACCCACTGTCTCACTGGACAGAGAGGGGAATTGTATTGTGGGAGAAATAAACATTGCGCGTTTTGCGAACCATGGGATCAATTATCAGGTTAACTTCAGTGTACCGTTCTTCTTTAAGAATTGTATGAATCTACCTTCATTGTTGTGAGCGGTCTGTCACGTTTTTCACTTACTCTCAGTAGGGCTCACACTGCCCCTGTTTCATAAGGTCGTGTGGGAATATCTGCAGGTGAAGGAAGTTTGAGATGCACTGTCATAACTTAGTTTGAAGCTGACTCTTCTCAATACATAGATCTCTCATTCGCTATTTTGAAGAGTGTCCCGGTACAGGTCAATATACTAAATAAGAAATTTATATTTTTAAAATTGGAAATTTATTTTTTAATGGAAAGACATATGTAGTCTGGTTAGTTATCTGAAGTCAGTGAATATCAGTTTGATCTGACATAAAGAAACAGTGGCCTTTACTTTTATCACAATCCCGACATTTTATATAACCACGAAGGCCAACTCTTTGTCCTCACTGCGTGAGAGTCTCGTCAGATACTACAACGCCATCGTTTGTTAAAGAAGGAAGCGTGATTTTTGCTGAGTTTACTTAATATTCTTCTGTAGATACACTTAGAGTCACCTAGAAGTGATCTAAAATAATGTGGGATCTTGCTGAGAACTCTCATCTACTCAACGCGCAAGAGCCTTAGTGAATGGTAGTTTTCGCTTCTTGAGGTACGCATAGGAGAGCTGACGGAGAAATGAGAAGAGGATGCAGGAAGAGGGGGGGGATAGGGGATGGAAATGGTGTCAAGGAAGCATGAGACAAAATACTCTATCATGTGTCCAATTGATCTGGAACCATGTATACAGGTCGTTAGGAAACACCAATAATTTGAAGTGGTATTTGAGATCTTGAGCTGTTACTAGTAAATCATAACCTGTAATTAGTTATGCTGGGAAAACATTTAGGGAGGGGGGGGGAGTGTATGGTTGGGCTGGTAAGGTGGGTAATGGTGGGTTTGGCTGCTAGTGGTAGTCAAAACAGTTATTTGTTTCTTTCTCTAGTATGTAAGGGGGAGGAGGGGGGAGAAGGGGCTGTAGTGTAAGCTGACGAGAATAGAATGGTCACAGCAAGTGACGGTGACTCAAGTTGGCCAGCCAACAGATGTCTCAAGTAATAAATAATTTATTTATTTAGTGTAGCATCTCATCGTTTGTGTGCTCTGTTTGTGGCATCCTTATGTGCTCTACCTTAACATGTAAATCTTTTGTGCTGTGAAACGGCGAATTTAGAATAATATTTAATGAGAGGATGGTACCTTAGAACTTGTAGCCTCAAGCTAGCTCCTTGACCACATATTTGAAAGTAAGCAGACAGAACATAACAAAATTTATTTAAGTCAATCCTTTGTGATCCGTTTGTTGGCCTTCATATTGTGCCCGAAAAATGAACATTTGTGCTGTTTTAGAAATTAGGAATATCTGAGAGACACATTTGATTGTGGCGGGCTCTTACTTGAAGCATTCCTATTATCATAACCTGTAGAAAAAACAATCGAGGTGTTGTAGGCTTGGTCGCCTGCCTAAATTTTTATATATCAATGTAACGAATTATGGTTTCCCATTCGGTTTAGTTTTCGGTGTCTTTGTAGGTCATATGTGCCCAAATAAGGAAGTAGTATTTGGTGCTTTAAAATTATGCATGGTTATTATAACATTTTATGATGGCAGGGCTTAGGTGGCACTATTCCTAATCTATACCATAAGCATGTAGGTAAAAATTGTGTTTTCATAGCTGGTCCTGCCTACATTTGTTTTAAAAAAGTCAAGAAGTGAGTTTCTAAATTCGAGTTCCGCGCAGCCATTCGTTCGTGCTTTGTTTAGGTGGCTCATATTGGTGCCCGGAGAATTAACATTCTGTCGTCTATATAATTAGGCTATTTGTTAGGAGAGACCTCTCTCTTATCGTTAGTTCGGCTAACTTAGCTGATATTTCCCGTATTCCAGTTACCTGATGAATGTAACTTCTGATCATTCCAAGCTGGCCCCCGCCATATTTTCCAAATGCTAATTGTGTGTGAAAAATGTTAATGTTGGTGGGTTTTTCAGTATGGCACTATTTTATAAACACGATTATAATATAACTTTAAACGATTGTGATAAACATTGTCATAAGAAAACATTATGATATTAGTGAGCATCATGGATTTCTTAAGGAGAATAATGTTCATCAAGATATGTCTCCGCAAAAGTAGTGTTTATTTAAATATTTAAGTCTATTTAGAATTTCGCGTGGTTAGTTTTATATCTGTATTTCACACCATTTCGCGAAAAAAGGTTTTTTCATTAGTACTAAGAAATTATTAGGGCACCCCACTATCACTACTCCTCGTCTGTACCCCCTCCCATGAATTCGCATGTACGATTTTTAAATTCAAAACTTTCCTCTGTCTATGATTATTTTGGGGTGGCCTTCTTACCACGGTGATGAATTTAAAATTTTCTCCCATGCGCAAAAAAGTGTAGAGATTCTTTCTATAATTCTTTTGGAAATATAATCAAGCTTATCCCCTTATCCCTCTTCGATGTTGCCCCACATTCCGCCAATTTGTAAATGTTAAGTATTATTTTGTTATCTTTATATAGTCTATTTACCTTTTTTACTAAATTTCAACTTAACCACAATGATAAGTAGACTTGAATAGTTGTCGAAATTTGTCATGTGAGGTTTTTGACGTAATTTGGATAATCTGGAAGTTCGTATTACGATATAGATGCAAGATATTAGACATAATGTTTTCGCACCGCGCTCAAAATTGTTTTTATATGTGTGAGTTTAGAGAGTTTTCAGGGTAACGTTGTGCCCCGCCCATTTACCACTACCTTTTAAAATTCAGGTGATGTATGAAACTTTATAGAATTCGAATCTTTTAGATATCGCAGTGAGAAGTAGGTGCCTAAGTATATTCTTTATAATTATGGAAATTTATCCCCTTTATTGTCTGCTCTACCTCAGTTTCTCTAGAGCTCTCGTCTTATGAAATCCAAGTTAATAAGATTCTATTGTACTATGTAAAGTGTAATATGTACGTATACTGCCTCCCAAATTATAAGAGATTCTACCATACTAAGAGTGTTGTACGACCCTTACCCCCTTTATTTCTCCTGAGAGGCGCAATTATAAATGTTAAAATTTAAATAGCGCCTACTTTTTGGGAAGTGGTATCTGTACAGGCCTGTCTTAATAGTCAGATTTTCTAGTCATATTAGAAGTAGTTGCTTCTAGATAGTTTTTTGTAAGATTTAGTAAACCCCTCTTCAATCCCCATTGTACTCGCTCATTTTGAAGAAGTTTCAAATTCTAAGATTAATTTGGTTGTTGTAGGAATGCTCTTCTGAACTTATCTCTCAATAATGTTTATTATGGGCTAAGATCCCCAGATATCTATTTTCCCAGAATTATCTCGATTTAAAATCTAAATGACGATTTTTTATTAAATGTTGTGAGGTGATCCGATAACTGCTGATAGAATAGTAGTGTATGTTTGAGTGTTTCAATATGTGGCAGTGTGCTAGTCTTGAGCTACGAGTTGTTTATCGACCTTCAATAAAATGTTATATAAAGGCTAGGTTCACAAGAACATAAACGTTCATGGTTCAGGCCCCATTATGGGAGCACAACATGAAATAAAAAAAGACAATGCGTGAAAACAGAATATTATTTTTGACATTGATATCTCGCAAAAGTCTCGTGGATGATTATTCTGTATGCTATGGGGCCTAAGCTGTGAGAAGGATGATTGTTAGAATCTACATGTGTTGATGGTATATGGAAGGCTCAACCTAGCCCGCCAACATGAAAATGGTATAGAGTTGTATGCCTAATTTATTTTAGAGAGCAAATTATTCAATTTTCGAGCACATATGAAGCACAAGTCCAAAGACTTAGACGAATGGTGAAAACATAATTTCGTTATATTGATATTTACAAGTAAAATTGCATGGTAGACATGTGGCCATATGCTTATAACTTGATTTTTCTACTAGGTTTATGCGGCATATAAGGAGTTGAGGTGCAAGTTAGCCTGCCACATTAAAATGTTATCTAGATTTTCTATTTTAAAGGCAAATTGTTCATTTTTCGGGTACGATATTGGCACAGAACGTGAGCAAATGGATTTGACTTAAATATAAATTTTTTTGTCTTTTTGTGTGTTGTTGTTTTCTAATAGACGTTTGTGGCGCGCGCCCCGCCTCAGACAGCTCAGGCTCACAGCTATGAGCGCAAGTTGGCACGCAATCATTAAATATTTTCTAAATTGGCCTGTTTTCAACAGCACCCAATGTTCATGTCTCGGGCACATATGAGGCAAAAAATGAGCACAAACGATTAGTGACAAAAAAAAATCAGCAAAGTTCCCCCCCTTATGGCGGCCCAACTTGAGTCCACGTCAGCAAAGTGAGGCAATCCTCCCCACTGCAAGGTCATCTACAAGGGGGATTCATTGAGGGGTGGATCAAGATCTAAATCAACAAGTGTCAAATAATACCGAGGGTCTCAATAACGCCTCTGATCTTCATTTATTACGTAAAAAAAAGTCCTGAATCATTTTTCAGTATTGAGCGCGAAATTCCAGTAGTATTTAACGGTATCGCAAATAATCTAAAAATCAAGTATATTCGCAGTAATTGTGCAGAAGGCTCCTGCTTGTGAGGGGAAGTGCAGATAATTTGCTCCACATTTCAAGCGGGAGTTGGTGACATTCACTGACATGATTATCAGATCACGTCAAATACTAATTGCTTGTTGTTGCTTTTTTTTTTCTTTGTTTTTGGATTTTTAGAGTCACGTTGGTATCTAGGATATGATTGATATCATAAAATATGAGTCTATAGAAGTGTCCGTATCTGTCTTCATGATGAGGAAGTCCGTTTAATGGGAGATGAGTGGGTTTCGCCAAAAAAAACACCATGTTATTTTGCCGGGGACTTAAATGTCCGTTTAATGAAGAATCTGCTATCAGAGGGGGACCATCGATATGGGAGCATGTTCATGATCATTGTACACATACCACTTAAATCTTATTTACTACTGAGGTTCCAAAAAAAATGTATTCAATCTTTCAGGCTTGTACATTAATTAGGAGACATGATACAATTGCAGCATAAATCTATATAGATCGTGAAAGCTTATTGTAATAAGCTCTATTGAGTATTCATGAACTAATGGAATCTAGCTAATGTAGAATTATGTAATTCGAAATGATTGCATATCGCTCTTGCGCATAAACTAAATGGGTAAGGTAATGAGTATAGATCATTTTGAAACTAACTGTTAGTTCGCTAAGTAAGAAATTGTATTTTTATAGGATTTTTGATCTATTGCTAGATATAACATGCGAGGTTAGACTATCAAATGATGCTATTTGAGATGAGCTAATTTTCTATTTTTTGTGGCAGAAGGGCGCAGAGAAGTAATGTCGTATTCAAAGGAAAGACTTCATTCTCGATAAGAGCAAGCTTGTTATGTTAACCATTCTGGAAATGTTTTATGTCATGGTGAATTTGGCGTCATAAGTCAACACATGATACTACACACCTGAATTAGAGTTTATATTTTTATATAAAAATATGCATGTTAAATAGTCCTCATGTTATTCGGTACTCACAATCATTTGATAACAACGTTATTCATTGTTGCTATTTTTAAAAATATTCAGATTTTTTTTCAAAATTGAAAACCTATTTTAATTTCTTTTTTAAAAATAAACAAAAACATATATAAAGATGATTTTTAACTAATATGGGATAAAAATACTTAACCTAGATTATTTTTAACCAAATAGTGCCATTGTATTTGATATTTATTCTTGGAGATTGCGCGCTTTCTGGAACCAAATCAAATGATTCATGTTCAGCACAGAGAACTAATATAGTTAATTCTAGAATAGAACAGACAAACCCAGCCGACAATGGCCGGAACTGAGTGATGGGAAATGTACAAACAAACATATTCTTCAATGGTACATTATTGGGTCCCACCACTCTAAAGAATCGAACCTGAGACCCTTTTTTCATTGCTCAGTAGGCAAAGCATTTGTCTACCAGATAGAGCTTAAGTAGATGTCTTTAGGTAATGCTTCTCTATTTTTATAAATGTCACAATATTTGTTAATGTTTTTTTGCTTTTCATCAAAAACAAGTAAACAATTTTATTTGTTCATGTTCGCACAGAAAACGCCATACTATAACATTTCATACTAAACCATTTGAGCTATATTTGTTTTCTGAAAAAGAAAAAAACTTAGGAATTCAAAGAATTCATGACGGTATCAATCTCGCAGTAAACTTACCACATACTAATAATTTAAGGGTTCCTCTAAATCAGAAAAAAGTGCTTCCATGATAAGGCTTATAGCCATGTGAAAGGTTTTAATATCTGCGAAAGTATGTGAGATTGTAAATTATTACTCCATTACACATTGTCTGCAATTGGTTGCTTATTTTGTACTCAGTCTGTCGATATCGCTAGCAAAGGACCAAAACCAGTTTTGTTTTGTTTTGTATAGACTACAAATTTAGCAAGGTTTGTCTCGAGACGAAATTATCAGACTTGTTAAGAAATTAAAATTGAATATTTTGCAAAGCAAGGGTGCTGTTCTCGTTCATATCAGAATAGATCCTGGAATTCTTATATCTGTGTCTGCGTTTATGCAGTAATGCTTAAATAGTTTTTAAAAATTTAGTGAAAATGAAACTTTGGGTCGACTGGATTTAATTACAATTAATGAAGCATAGTGTTCGATAGTGTATAAGGCTCGATGTCTAAAATAGTATGAAGATGGCTCGTCTTTTCATAAAGTTTGATATATGATCTCAATTGAAGACCTATGTGGCGACAATAAAGTTGTATCTTCTGAATAAAGAGGACAAGATATTAACCAATTTGTGTACCAAATTATGTAGATTCACTCAAAAAAATATCGAAGTGATTATGATGTCTGATTTCAAGATGCTAAATCTATTGGTGTGAATTAACATAATGGATTTGGGGGAAAAACAATATGTAATGCACCCAATCTCTGAATTCGCCTAACTATAGAGAATTCAATCACACGAATGACACTTCATTCAAAAGTATGGGGAAGAGGATACACAAGATCTGATTATGTGTTGTAAGATCTTGTTCTTCTTTTCATGTTTTGTATGTCAGAAGAAGCCGCAAAAAAGTGAAAAAAGTGGGAACTTAATTAAGGGGGCGCGAAATAAGAATAACTATAAAGAAGTGTAAACTTGCATTTCGAGTGCTATTCAGTCTCTTACAGGTAAAGCACTAGTGTAGATCATTCTTTGTTATGATCGATGTTTTCACACGGGCGTCAAGGACGAAAAATGTTCGCACAGTGGTAGAAGACCATATGTGAATGGTCCCACTATCCGGTAATCCTATTAGTATTAGTAAAGTAAATTTTTTTAAATAAAAAAAATTGACAGATTTATTAAAATTGATTTGGATATGATAAATTGTAAATTATGCAATAAAATCAGTTAAATAAATTCCTTTGTTAATTGTTTTACTAATAAAAAGAAAAGTCATGTATCTACTACTAACAGACTGAGATCGCACTAACCCTTTAAGTGCCAGATTTGTGTTCTACATCTGATTGTCGTACTGACTGCCATTATTGATCACTAAAAGTGCATGCCAACTCAATCCAATCTGATCGGCTCCAGCTCTGACTGACCATTAAAAGTGCCAGAGCTGATAGTTCGGCTCTGCTAGAGATTTGCGACTAGTTCTTGCTTTACATGATAGTATAGTGTGAGGCCAAGTAGTCCTTTTTAATGAGTGCAAAGCTTACTTCTCTTCCACAAATGTTCTATGTAAGTTCTTGAAATTTAAAGTCAGTGTGAGCATATCACATGTGGCGAGTGTAAGAGATACATTTCCCTCTGTGATTATTTCTCATACAAGGTTAGCAATGTAAATCAAATCTACCATAAATAGTTGATTTTCTCTAAGGAACTGGGAGTTAATGCTTGATTTTACGTACTGGCCACAGAATGGTCACCAGACTCCAATGTGACGATGAGTGCAACGGCTGCTTTACATATGTAGCTCTGCATGGGAATAATAATCGTGTAAAGATCAAGATATGTGACTAATGATTGCACACTATGATGAAAAAGTGTTGTTTAAAAGTTTTGAAAATGTACAGGGTTAGAATTGTTTCTGAGTTTAGAACAGAAATATTGTACATGTATTCTACTATTTTCAGTGTTATGTCTATGTGTATTGAAAGATTATTTACTAAGCATGGTTACCAGGTAGGTTTAAATAGGCATAATAAATTATAATGAAATTATATGGCTCATGTAAAGAAAAATGAGAATTATTTTACTGTCTAAATTGCTTTTTTTGAAAAACTTATTCATTATGGGTTGGGCCTAAAATTTATTTTCATGAGGTAATCAATATAGTTAACGTTCGATGTAAGGAAAGCAAAATAAGGGTGTCAAAGTATCTAATGTTAAGGATATGCAAAAAGAATTACCGTAATTATTCAAAACTAGAGTTTTTAAATGATCTATAAAACTGAAGTGCATACATTATTATTATTAGCACCAGCGTGTTCTTACTCTAGTAACACCGTTAACTGGTTATACGCACTTAAAGGTAATGTGTTTAGTCGCGATAGGTGATTGAATCCAGGGTGATTGTAGAGATGAAATGTTAGAGGAGTGACCGTACAGTGTTTAACGTGGCATCCGAACCAATGGTGGAGGCGTGGCATTCCGCCACATCAAAGATGTCTTGTCGCAGAGGTGAAGAGAAGGGTATGGTAGATCAGAGTAAATTTTGTTGTGCCCGGGTGGCGGACTCCAGAGGAGTTGAAAACCCCAGACCCCAGCACATAAGTCTGACACCTTACCCCTTGACCACAAGGTCACCTAAATGCGACTTCTGATAAGCAGCTCTAATCTATGCATGTTAAGGTGTATTCTTGGGCAGGAGGTTAACCCTACGCTTATACATTTCACGTGGAAGGTATAAGAGTGTACTTGGTTAGTTTGGTGACTTCCTGATGACGTGAACGAGAAACTAAGACCTATATAGCTCATATAGGCCTTCCATCCTCAGTTGAGCAAAGATATAGTATGAGCACTTGTGTCGCGAGAGACCTTATGACCTTCTGCGACTGGTTATTTGTGTTCTCATTATCGAATGGAGTTTTAGATGGTTTAGTGTTGAGATCACACGTTGTTGAATGTTGGAAGTCGCCTCAATGCTATGGTTCGACGCTTGCAGGTAAAGGTGAGTAGCGTTTAGACAGATTTTGCTAAAGAGAAGACTCCCAGTAGAGGAGTATTCACCCGGTTGTCGGAGGGATCTTTGTTTCGCGTCAGGGAGTCTTAGGGTAGTTTCAGGAGTATCCCCTTTTATTGCACGTGCTTCCTCGGTCACAGGAGAATTACCTTAATACTTATCGTCTAGGTAGTGTGCCTCTGTTTCTAGAGTAATATATAGGTGCTTCGCTGGACTAGCTCGCTAGGCCTCATTCCGTCCTACGAAGCCATCCATCCCAACCCCTACCGCTGCTGGAACAGGCACCATGCCAAGAATCCTATGCAGTAGAGACCCTAGGGTGCTCCAGTAGTGTCGTAGTTAGGGTTGGCTACGTGGCTCCGCCAAATAAATAGGGTACGTAGTATACTGACAGAAGAATATTGTGAAAATTAAATATATAATATATATATATGGATATTATATTGGTACTATAATATGTTTTATCTAGCCCTCTTAGTTATTTGTAGAGAAACAATAGAGAGAATTGTGAATCAAAGAAAACGTAATTAAATCTAACTAAAAACTTTAAAAAAAATTTAAATTTAATTAATATTTAGGAAGTCTTAATAATTTTAATGAAATTGTATTAATTTATTATTAAGGGAAAAATATGTGCGCGGGATTTAAAAATGATTGAAAAATCAAAATAATCACTTATAAATGAAGGTTTGGCATCCTTCACAAACAATAAATAAAAACCTAAACAGGCCTCTGGGACATCAGTTAACGCGTACTTCTGGAATAGGTCATGGCACGAAAAGAGGCCTTGCTAAATTCAATTCAGTGGGCTGTAAACTATCTTCAAGTGACAGCAACAATTCCATTACTGAATATTAGATCTCACACTGTGTAGATTCAAATGTTGAGAAATGATTAGCTACATTGTTTGAGTAATAAACCACTCCCCATCATCTTCTCCTGCTTTAATGTCTAACACCCTAAAGACACAGGGATGAAGATGAATTAAGAAAGTGTTAGTAAGATCATAATCTTGGTTTTAAATATGAAAACAAAGAGTAGAAAATTAAATTAATGAGTATAGGTCCAGTTGTTTTTTTGCTTTAGCAATAAGTAATGTTGTTTATTTTTACCTTTTTCTCAAAGACTAGCTTATAGGATTTCTAAGTACATTAAATTTATTTTATTAAATATTAGAAGTAAATTACAAAAAGAATATGAGCATCATTTTTATGGGGGATTTAATAAATGTTTTTTTTAAAGTATGTTGTAACTTACTCGATTTGTTTTCACGAATAGTACTGTTGCAGGAAGTCATCTAAATAAGCTATCTTTATGCATGTCTCGTTGAAATCCGGTTAATTCGTCTGAGTTTCTTTGAACTTTTTGATTGTGTTTGGAAAGAAAAGCAAAGCTTCCCTAAATCGTTTTTCTTTTTGATGCTCTGATATGTAATGATTGTTTGAGTTACTTGTTGGCGCTTTCGTCCAGGTCGCGAGTCTAAAGTGCAACAAGTCATGTCCTGCTAGATACAAGTCCGCTATTAATCTTTGAGTATTGATACTTTGTCATTCACATATAGAGATCATGGATAAGAATGTTTTGTGATTTATGCATCCATGTATGTTAAGCTTTACTCATTTGATTTAGTCTCCGAACATAAAGACATGTCAGCAATTTTGTAGCACTTTAAGTTTTGAGGCTAGAAATGCAGACCTGACTTTTCTCTTCAATTGACTCTCATTGGGAGGTAGCGGTTTATAACCAAGATAAAAGGGTTACATAAATAAAATAGAATAAAACACAGTGTCAGTGTATTGCACTGTATGAATAAGGATAAATTTGTTTTTTGGACTGATCAGACTATATCGAATTATTGTTTTGGTCTTATATATGAATTACAAAGTAGATGGCAAGGGAAGTAGAAATAAGTGGAACAACAGATTCAAATGCCCATTATTCAACAAGTTGTAGGCAAAAATTATTGATGTCTTACTAACGAACATCAATTCCAATAGACCACTTTCCTTCCTTTGGTAAATGGTTATAGAGATATAGCATTATAAATTAATAAAATAATTACATGATGACTATACAGGACTTACCAGGTAATGGATAAAAAAAAGGAGAAGTTCATATGATCATTTAACCAAATAATAGAGCCTATATGAACAATTATCTGAACACGCTCTTGCCTTATATGGCTAAAGGAAATCATTTTGAAATCATAATAGTGACTAATAATAAAAAAAGGAAACATTCAGTTCATTGCATGCCTTTGATGCCCAGATGAGATGAAGTATTGCTTGTTGTTAATTTTTTATTTCATACATATATTAACAAGGCGCTTACTTGCTATAGCGTTTTATTTGTTCTATTAGTTTAGTAGTTTCATAGAGTCCTCTTTTTATGATTCTAATTTACTACAACTTATTTCTGATTATTTGTGATTGTATTTATTCTATTTACCCCATTGTAGTCTCATGAGCAGCTAGCTGATTTTAGAAAATAGAAGTTACTTTAAAACTAGCTGTTTATAGAAACTAATTCATTTTACTAGCAGAATACAAGCTTATATATAATTTGATAATCCCGTTTTCGTCTGTGGTTAATAAGTGAATTATGAGGAAATTTTTGTACGTTGGACCCCTAAAATACGACCAATCCTCAATTCTTACCTTGGTTAGAAGATCAGGAGTTCAGAGGGCGGGGAAAAATAGTCTAGTTTTCCAACGGAAAACCCTAATTTTAACAGAGTCAGTATGTTCGACGTTCTGTGCATTCTTATGTTGTAGTCGAACAGCGCAACTGTATTTAGCTGCCTCGTATATGGCTTGTAAATATCTAAATAACAATATTAATCTCCTTTGGCTAAAAATTAAATACCACTCAATCTTTATTTGTTGATTCGAACACATCACGCAATTATGTTCGCTTTTGGTATATGATAATTTCTCACTACTTTGGATTCTGTCATAACTATCATCTAAAGAGATGATATTGTAGGTCCTAAGCTGAGAAGAACATTGAGTTGTGTTTAATTGGAAATGTATATTCTTTAGAATTCACAATGTTTTAGATATCAATATAGACATAGGAGAATATGATTGTTGATAAGATTATAATATTGTCGAAATTTTGTTATCTCTGCGTCATGATAAAAATGTTTAAGTATGAGTATTGGTATGTAGTATATGATTCAAAAAACGTAACAGTAATCTGAATAATGTTTAAAAATAGCTGATTAGTTAAGTATGAGTTATTGGCAGTTCATTTTATCAAAAGAATGGGTTTTTGCTGCTTATCATTAGCAATTAGTAATACAATTGATAAATACACAAGTTAAAGATTTGATTTATTAACACTAATTTTGACTGGAGGGATAGTATGATATTTAAAGTGTCTAGTTTTTGTGAACCCCAACTATCTTTTCAGCATTGTATTACAAACACCAATACAGTGAAGTTCAGTTACTGGGGGAACTCCCACCAAATATCTAATAATACTTGTACTACTAAACTCTCTTAAAGTCTGAAGGTTAGGGTAGATATTTAATAGAGTTTTGTAATTTTTCTCTTATTAAAATAAAGGTTGTTATGATCATACAGAACGAACAATTTACGTTTGGGTTTCTTTAATCCGTCCAGACATTATAAAAAGTATTATAAAAATATATGAACTTCAACGTTTTAAAATTATCTATGTTTAGTTCTTTTTCTTCCTGATTAGCTGCCCAAAATTACCTATGTTTCATATTTGATTGTGCTTCTGTTTTCAACCAAGAAGATTTTCTCTCGCTGGCTATTCGCTGAAGAAATATTAGATATTTATCTGTTTTAATATTAAAATGATGTATTTTAATTAATAATTTGAACAAGGTAAGTAGTGTATGCTTAAAAAAACTTATATTAATTACAATTAAAAATAAATCTTATAGATCAAGATTGCTAATACAGAATGTGAATATTTCAGTGTCCCTCCCCCACCATAAATGGATGTACCTTTCACCAGCCTTGAACAGTTTACTGAATCAACACTTTCCTTTCACGCAAATGCGGATACGCTTACTTTAATAAATTATTTTCCTTAGCTCTACTCCGTTTATTATAATTAAATGTGTATAACTGGATGGATAGTAGCATGGTCCGGATTAATGATAATAATTTGTTGGTTATTAAACGTATTAAGTTGATTTATTTGATTTTTATTGCAAGGTGGTGTATAAGGAACGCGGTCCAACTACTTGTTTTATTTATTGTTGTATTTAACGTAGCGCTTTTCTGTAAACCAAATGATTATTTAAGTGCACACTAGAATTCTATAATGTGAGAACATGTAGGGCCAAACAATTTTGCCGGGGGAAACGGTTATTTTCGCAAACTTACATGGTTATCGAATACATGTACCAGTCAATCAACATGGGACCAATGGCTTTACTTTCCTCCAAAAGAAGTTTGCTTATGAATTGTTTTAGCACTCGAAAGAAGATCCACTTTTAGCAGTCCACCGGCTGCACTGGTGTTTAGTTTTAGAACCCACTGATGACACCGGGTCTGGAGGCGAAGCTACTTTACTCCATAAACCAGTGAAGTCGACCAAAACTGCTAGTCATAGAAAAGATTAGCAAACAGAGACACAAAACCAAAACTATTTGTTCGAGCGAAATAGGAATAAAATCTCAACTAAACTCATGTATGTGTCTGCACTAGTGAGCACGTAAACCTAAATGCAAGTCTCATTTTAGTCTTGCTTACTGGCAACGGTCGAGCAGTGAGATCGGGGTTCAATTCGCAACAGACCGTTCTTTCGAAAGGAATTTTTTCTTAATGTTATTCTTTTATTCGTCTAGCAAAGTTATAGGTACAGATATCAACTATTTTCTACACTCATCACCCTACCCTCATTAACGGGAGTACATTTTGTTATAGTTCGAACGCGTAGGTAAGGCGCAATGTAAGTATAATGTAAAACTAAAGTCGAAAGAAGAAGAAGAACGTCGAGCAAGGACCTTTATCTAGGGTGCTGTGCTCATTATAGAAGCCAGGGAAAAACCTTACTGAAGTAAGCCAAAAGCTATTTGTGCTAACTTTTATGCTGTTGTGTTTTTACTCATTCGTTTTGTGGTTTTCTCATAAAAAGAACTTTACATGAATTCAATCAAATTGAGGAGCTTAGAGAGCGTCAAAATCACCATCTCTCTTGTTGATTAGAAATGATTCACAATATGTAAGTGTCTAATAGATATATGTATTTGTTGATTTCTTAAGAGTAAGTAATTATTTATATTCCTATAAAATCATTAGGTAAATAAGAAAATATTTATGGTTATGTAAAAAAGTGTAGACTAAAAGATTAGGGTGCCAATGTTAAAGGGTGTTAAATGTATGTGGAAGATCTAGTTGTTTTAAATATAAGACGGCCTGTTACATATAGCTACGGATTTTTTTTAAATAGTATATGAGCTTAAAGTTGTTAACATTTATGGACTATGTCCCTTTTTGATTGATTGTTTTTACAAATTGTGTGCAGTTTTATGTATTTGAAAATTATCAAATTTCATGTTGACAGTGCTACAAATATAGTGTTATGTTACATATTGTTTTGTGGTGTGACATAAATGACTGCGCATTTTTATTAATTTATTTTAACCAAATATGTATTTTAGCAATTTTTTTTTGGAGACTCTGACATGGACGTCATTGTTCAACGGCTGCGATTTGATTTATCTGACCATAAAACATAATAATCTGGTGCAGAGAGTATAGAGCATTCTTTTGTGACTAAAGTTATTATATTGTATTATTTATGGGTAGGGGGGCTAGAGAAGAGACTTATTAGTCGAATAATTGTTTAGGGTGGAAGCATCTGTCTCATGCTAATAATTTACTTGCAGACTGATATTGTCTTTTAGTACTATATCTTAACTATTTAGTTAGACGGTTAATATTCCGGGCTGCTAGCAGAGTATATAATTCCTCCTTGCACAATGTACCGCTAACTATGGCAATCATTAATTGTAAATTTTACGCTACAGCGGTGCTCTTAAATTTTCTCTAAAGATTCTTATTTTCTGATGGGTAAAGCATTTACACTTTTCCTCAAATTCTCCCCCCCAATTGTTCTGATCCAGAAGTTAAGAACGTCTTTCATTCATTATGACTTCCCTCCTCAAGTTCATGGAGCCCAATTTTTAATTCCTCATTTTGTAATTTTCCTCTGTGAAATGAGTGTGGTGGACCTTCGTAAGATCTTCGCAAAATTGTCAAATTTTCATCCGTATTTCGGAAGGAGGCTAGATTAGAGGATTTTTACTGCAAACACACACCTAAATACTTTTGTTTTTATATATTCTAGCTATGAAGTACAGCTTTTGCCCGGAAGAATAGTTTTCGCGGTAACTAAAAAGATTATTACAAAGGGTAAAAAATTAACTGCAGAATTAATGTTTAAGTGGGGTTATGTAATAAGTTAAAAATAAAGGTATAATTATGATGTAAAAGGGTAGGAACTCGCGGTTGGTACTAAGGGAAAAGTGATCGGAAAGACAGACCGGGCTCAGTGTGAAAAATTCATGTTTTTTGGGTTTCAGGGGGTCATGAACGTTGACATTTATCGAAATGTTCGAAGGTTAGATTTTGGTTGGACATACAGTACTAGAAGAGATTTATATTGTTTCCTTATATTTATTTATTGTTATTTTTTAAACAGTAATATGTGTTTTAATTCGAATACTTATCTAGGCTTTTGGCCTGTTGCATACAATGATATAGAGTCTAGTATGATATTTGAGATCTGCTTTTTTCATAAAGGAAATTCAGGGTTATTTTATGGTGCTTAGAGCATTATCCCTTTGAAATATGATAATCGGTAACCGGTTTGTTATAAGGTATCGTTATGCACTTGACACATTCTTGTAATGCTTTTTATTTTAACAATCACGCATAAGTTGATGTATTTATTAAACTGTAGTCATTGGAGTTTGGGGTTGAGGACAAATCCCGTCAGTAGTTTGTCCCTACTATTAGGCGTGTGCGACTGAGCGTATTAGTATAAATGTATATTGGAGTTACATTAATCTATATTATATATTACTTGTGTGTATGATATTGTCCGTGTGGGATAGACCAGCCCGGCACCAACATCTTTACACTCACCCTTATAATCTCAGACATGGCTAGGAGGTCTCGTAACAATAAGACAGAACTTATCACGCCACGGAGTGACCGCTTTTTTCATACTCACCATGGTATATTGTGTATTGAAGTCGGCGGTTTATTCTAATTTGTCTTTTTTTTGCTGACTAGCCGATTTAAAGCGTGCATGCCCTGAATGGCCATTGTAACGTGGACCCTGTGATGCCTCGTGCGTCCACACGAGGAGCAACTCCCACGTCCCCTTTGACTGTGCTCGTGATACGGTGCTGTGCTCAAGCACTGGAGACAGACCTGACTGTGGATATTTCAGTGAGGTTAGCTCAATGCAGTCATTCTTCTCCTACCAGTGTCATTTTCTCAACTGGGCAGAATCGAATTAGAAGCTATGTATCTAGCTATATTGTAAAGGACACTTCTGTCTGATGCCATTTAGTTGTAAGGCACACTTAGTGCGCTATGTAGGCCCCTAGGATTATGATGAAAGTAAAGTTGTTGACGGAAGGGAAATTAATTTTAGGCACGAGACTCTGAGTAGATTTTCAGGCTATGGGACTACATGCAATCATGGCTCAATGTATTATCGGGTGAAATAATTGTAAATAGTGAGGGATGATTAAAACTTAGGCCAATATTCATCCATTATTCAGGTGCAATGGTTCCTAATCATGGATTAAAGAAAGCTTGTTTGTATGTCTGGGAGTGTAGTTATGAGAGTATTGTTGAATGAGATGGAGAGGGGGATTCGCCTTGAGTCGATGCGAACTAGTCAGATGACTTTAATGATTTGTTGCTTGCTATGTTTACGATACTTGCGGGACATTTTAGAGGTTATTTATTTATAATGTATGAACTTTCAATATGATCCGTTTAATTGACATTTGTTGCTATGGTATTCAATCTTGCAGGGACAGAATTAGAGTGGGGTAGTTTATTTTTAATGTGTAATCTTAATTGATGGCCTTGTAGAATTTTATGTTACTGACATGAGCCACTTCTTTGGGTGTACATTCTGTGGATCGTTAGGTCTCGTATGAAGTATTGACAAACATCCTCCCAACCCTCTCAGATGTAACGCGGCAAGTAATGGTTACAGTTTTTCCCTTTTTTGAGATTATTATGTTATATTCAGGGATGTAAAGTAAGAAGTTCTATCATCTTGTTTAGTTGCGTCATATTTTATGGAGCGGGCTTTACTGCTCCAAACACCAAAATATGATAGCCGTTTTGTAAATTCATTACGAAAAGGGTCATTGCCTCTGTTTCGTTATACGAGAGGAATCATTGATATATCTGCTCCCGTCTAAAATGTATACCATATTGTATATCGATTCTTTTTGTTATTTCATGTTTGATTATCATTCTAATCAGAACTAACGACGACTGGGCCATATATGTTACTTTACGCTGCGTCTTGTGTGTACCTTGTCTATACTTATGGTATTTTCCTTTTAGGCTTGCAGTAATAAACTCGTGTGAGGAGAAAAAGGCGCTGGTGTTGCGGCTTGCAGGAGAATCCGAAGATTAAAGGTCTCTGGTGATTACTGATGTTTATTTTATTAGGTAACATTACAACTCGCTATCTGATGGTGGTTGGTTGGAACTTAGGCTGGGTACAGCTTAAGGTGTGCGGTTGAGATGATCACTCCTCTTACTGGCTTCACAGGGGGTGTTTATATATATCGTTTTTTGATCATTATTTTCGTGTAAATTGTTGTTGTAGTGTTACAAAACCCCGTTCAGTCCATGATCAGACACCGTGGAACACATCGTGCTGAACACTTTTGTCAGCAAGTCACAGTAGTTACAAGCTGAACCGAGAGAGAGACGTTAATTGCGGAGCTTTAGGTCGGCGGGGAGCGGTATGACCCGGCAATCCACGGTTCACGTTGAATTGAGGAGCCTTGCTTGATTCTCGGGCTGTTGGGTGAGAGAAGTACGCCATTAAATTGACATTGATATAGTGATGGCATCCTACAAGGGGGTCACTTAGGATAGAGAGGTTGTTCAATGGCCGTGTGTTGATGGGCAGGCCCGCGTCATTAGATTTCTAATGGGAAAACACGTTGACACTATAGGTAACCCGCATTTAGTCGTAATGTTATTGTTGCTTCATGACGAGTTCACGTGGTATGAAGGCTCGGTCCAAAGTTAAGTCAGCGATTGGTTGAATCGCATTCCTGTGTGTAACATGACAGAACAGTTTCTGCGTTGTTCCGCTTTCTAGACATGGAAGTAAACAAAGTGTCCTAAATTGGGTTCTGACGTTGAGGATTCTGAAATATTATGTGTCATGTCTCGGGAAAAACTGTCAGGGTTCTTAACACACCTTATCCTATGAGGGGATTAGTCTGGGAAATCCGTGGGTTACTGTGAAAGATAAATATCTTGAACTCTCTAGTTTTCGTAGAAGAGAAAGGGAGCGTTTTGTAGTTCGGAGTTCAGTATATCGCTTCCAACGTCCTCACGAGGTCCTTCTCAGGAAGTAATATGTATTCTACTCAGTGTTCGGATAGCTAAGGAGCATCCTATCGCAAGATTGTAAATGCTCTAGTGAAGCCAATTGTAGAAATCTCTTTCTTGGAAATGTATGCCTTGTACTAGTGGACATTTTGTGGTTTCCAGACTCAACTGTCTCGCGTTCTTTTTTGGAGTTGTACTCTCCTGGGACTTCCGCAAATTGAGGATCACTTTTAGTCTGAAGGGAATATTTTAATAAAGACACCTAGACAAGCTATTCGCATAACCCTCTCCACTGTCGTCAATCGCTTAGTTGGGGCTAGACAGTCAAAAAATCTACCCTTTAGTCAGCTTATGTATTCTGGGCACCCCCTGTTGTTAAGAGGACCTTCTGGACAACCCAGGACGGAATAGCTAGTCGCGACTATCTCGAGTTAGATGTCGTTTAGGTGTAAGCAATTAGGGCATCTCCGATATCAATGTCGGCAGGAAACGAGTGAGTGTAACCTGACGAGTGGTCAGGCGTACACGTAGTTTAAGTAATCAAGTACCTACTCGATATGGCCCCTGTCCCCATGGGTCAAATTAGTAGATGATTGATGTCGAATACACGGCTATCGCTTTTTAGTCAGACAGCAGGCAAGCGAACAGCGTGGTTTATTATGCCGAATTTCTGAGAGAATATCACGTAGTGATAAGCTCAAAGGTGATATTGAAATAAATAGGTGTGACTCCACGCGCGTTTGTGTTAGGGTAACGGAAGTTGTATTTGTATTGCTAGATTTGTTTATCCTGCTCTCAAATAGATCGTTTTTCTTGGAAAAGAAAGTTTATGTTGTAAGTAAAACTTGTGTGCGATGTTATTATTCATTAGCCACGCGTTGCTTCGTACTACCCTCGTGCGGGTTTTATACCGCAGCTATACGCTAATGTGTAATGGTAGGTGATGTGAGATGTAAATGAAGGACATACAGTTTAACATGGAATCCGAACCCGGTTATTGCTCCTTTGTGTAGCGTGTGTTATATTAGGCATTGACTTTTTATGGGCTATAGAGGTTATCGTTAGATTTAGGCTCGGGACTTTTTAAGTTTTGGATTTAATTTCAAGTTAAAGTTCCTTTGTGTCTAAGTCTCGGGCCCATTTGGGGGCAGTCATTTAGGGTAATGCCGAGGAAGACGCGCTTCATAGTTTTTGGTTTAGCAAATACTCGGTTGTCATAACCCCGTCTGGGGAAAAATGTGACGTGCTCCCCTATGACATCGTGGTCAGGATGAGATTCCGGTTAGGTCTGGTCCCTACTCTAGATGTAACCCCCAAAGAAAATATTTCGTGTGAAGCGCGGTAGAGGATCTTTAGAACAGAAGGGTGTGATTAGGCCGTCCTCCTAAATCTCCCTTATGCTAGTCCGGCATTTATTTTCCAAGGAAGGGACAAGGGCCTATAGGGTTGTAGACTTATAGTAAAGGTATGAATAATTAAAAAATTCCGTTTGACCCGTACCCCATGCCGTGCGTTGAAGAGCGCCGCGTGGTTCCAACATCTGTAGGGGTGCGCGCTAAAGTATATACGTTCATTGTTTGAAATGGCCGAGTTTTTTACCAATGCGCACTCACGACAGCGGTGCAAAGTGACAGTATATGCGGCGGTTCGTCACATGTCTTGGCAACTTATACGAGCTTTATTCGTTTTTTAGTTTTTATTGATGTGACGCTGGCGCTAGTATCGGTTGGGAGGCCTTAAGCCGTGTTCTGGTTCATATCTTCTCAGATCGCTAATCAGTATTAGAAATTTAGGTTTTTAATTATCTTGATGATATCTGTGTTGTACACGTTAAGTCTCTGTGTGATGACATCTCTAGCACTTACATATTGTACTGAGAGATTGCGTGACGCGCTGTGGAGCTGATTGTGAATCCCTGACAAAGAGCATCGCGCGGGCCAAACAATCATCAAGTGTATCGATGGATATATTATCTCCAATGGAATTATGCTGTGGATTGACCCCGAAAGGGTTGAAAGCGCCGATTGATGAGTACACAGCACCCAAAAAACTTGAAGGGGAGTTATACAGCCCGGAGGTTTTGCACATGCCAGATTTTTCTTGTCCATTCCTCCTTACATTTTGACGCCTTCTTCTGTGTCGCCCTAGCGCGCTGGTTTGTCTCAGAGAACTGGAAGACGGCTATTCGTTCCGGGTTGGCTTTCGCAGCAAAACCCTTGTCTAGCCTGAGCCAGAAAATACATGCTTTTGAGGGAAAAGAATGTCTTTCCTGGTTTTAGGCGTCGAGAAAGTTTACTGAGCTAGTTAGAACAGGCGCGAATTTGAATTATACCACAGGACAATATGGCGTTTTGTCAGGGATGTGGCGAGCACCCTAAGTAATTATGAAAGATTGGGAGGTGGGTGCTACGCATCTCTCTAAGTACAAGTGTTCGTCAACATCTCTCGTTCCGGTGAATGATGAACGTGACTGCGGTTGTGTCCTGTCTCGTGTGATGCGCGCGAAAGATTGGAGCCAATTGAGACCCTGAAAAGTATTGGGAGCCATTCTGTGTTGTTCGTTCCTAAGCACCTGAGTTGTTCGTATCAATTCGGATCAATCAGAGGAAATGACCCGTGGTGCTCTGACAGTTCTGAGGAAAAACATAAATAAGGAGATGAACGGTGGCATGCCTCTATTGTGTCCTATACGAGAGAGGAGCTTTTGTAGTGCTCTAAATGGAAAGGATGGAAGATTTTTGCCCCGACTACTGTTGATGGCCAAAAGTGTTGTTGACGTTATTTCTCATTACGATTCTATTATTGGTAGTCATTGGTAGTACTTAAAACCTATCGCAAAATTTCTAGGGGAGTTCTTTTGGCGAGGGGATGTACAGGGGATTAGAAACTGCAAGTACAGGCAGTTTGTGAAGGAGCCAAAGGCAAAAATCCGGCGCCAGTACGAAGAACTCGGAAGGTTGGGCTTCATTCGGCCGAATTAGTGGCTACGACTTCGTGGGAAAAAGGTAGGACTTTTTGGCCCCCTGCCCCTCGATTCCTCCTTAGATAAATCCTTGTATAACTCTATTGTGTTAGATGCTTTCTCTCAGTAAGTTGTGGTATTATTATCCGGTGTGAGGGACTGTGAAAGCGAATGACACTAAGAAGTCAATAGCGCGCTTGTAGACGCACTGTAGGGTGTATTTGGTGCCCCTCGAGTATGATCGTGAGCGATAATGGGCCATGTTTTAGGTTCCATACCTTCAAGACATTTGCTTTGGATGGGGATCACCACATGTTACACCAGCCCCTACTATATCATATCATGCACGCTAACCTATGTGGAGCGGAGTTCCAATAGGAATTTTATAGTGGCTGACCATTTTGCTCACTCTGTTGAACAAGCCAAAGTGGGATCGTGATAGATATGAAATGAGAAGTTCTTGAATGTAGCCTTCACAATTCGGCGTTTCTATGATCTATCAAACCGAATGCGCTTCGCACTCGGCTTCTTGTGTTCCTTGGGCAGAGGACCTGCAGACCAGCCCTCTGTTAGCTGTAGTGTGAGATGTGGTCGCCCATGAAACTGTGGGGCGATGGGAAAGTCTCCCATAAAAGTAGGTGCCTGGAGGCTACTCCCTTGAATCTTGTTTATAAAAAAAAAAAAAAGAGGGCTCAAGGGTCAATCTAGCGCGCGTGATAGATATAATAGTGGGCGTGTCCGGTTACGATTGTTATTGGCGAGATTCAAGTCCTACTGGAGAAGAGGCTACCGTGAAAGAGCTCCGCAGCTGACATGATCTCGGCAAAAGGCTGGTTCCTAAGTGGATATGGTCACCATGGCGGGTGGAACGCTTTATCACCCTGTAACCATACTAATTGAACGATGTTGGCGACCCGTCTATCACCAGACGAGCCACAGCGACGTGACGACCAGTTAAACCACGTTGGCATCAAAGGGAGTCTCAGTCCTCCTGAGTTCAGAAAGAGTATGCTTATTGTGTATACGTCTGTTCAAGAGTAGTGGATAGTATATAAGTTAATCTATAGTACCACTAAGTAGGGACGCCTAATTCTCTGGGCGGAATATGAAACTAAGATATGAGAAACATCCTTGAAGTTTGGAATTGCCTAAACATACTAGAGTTGCACTAGTTTATACTATATTGGTAATACGCACTAAGAGTGAGTTGGCATGACTAAGGCGACGTTCTTGAAGAATATATATATATACTACCGCAGTATATAATAGATCCCAGTGAAGAGTAAAACAGAGTAGTTCTGCACTGATGTCTTTTTTTCGGTGGTATTGCTTCAATTTGAGGAAACACTCAAATATTCTATGTTAATAGGCTGCCATTTATGTATAATTAGTCCAGAACTACTTCTATAGTCTATTTAAATAACTGATTTGATGAGGATTATCGCGTGGATATGGACATCATAAAGAAACATGATAATGAGGTAGTGACTTTGAATATATTAATACCTGGAACGCTGCTCATATCTCATAAAAATGCGAGATGCGTGATTGATCATATTAAAGATGTGTAAAAGTTACATTCCACAGGCTTTCTAATAACTGAAGATGGAACCTCTTACAAATACCTCGGATCAGAATAAAATTTGAAAGGGATTATCAGCGATCCCACAAATATCTTTTGGGTTGCAGAGTACTTCTCCAATAATGCCAAGACAGTGCATAATACGGAGATAACCATGTCACTGACGAATATTCTTCTCATCCTATCTTTGAAATAGTCGATTAGTGTATTAAGTGTGTTTTTAGGGTGGTTATAGCTTATTCATAAGGATGCACTGGCAAAAAACTAATTGACATTCTAGTGTTGTGCCACTATTAAACGACTTATGTTCAGGTTAAGTGCAAGTTTAGTGTAATTTGGGGGAGGTGTGGGGTGGGACATTTATCTTTGGCGCAATTTCTCTGACTATAGAACAGAGCGTCCTTTAGATGAAACAATTAAAAATTACATCATGAATATGAGAATGGTTATGATTACTAGTTCTTTAAACAAAAGTTATGGTAGGGAAGATACATTCACCCTAGATGGGAAAGTAACATGCACTCTAGTACAAAATTTAAAATGATTAATTTGGATATGATTCAAAAATATGAGAATTAGCTCAAACTATATTCAGCAATAAGTAAATAATAAAAAGGTCCATGTTGCCTCTAGATGGCAAAATTACAAGCCAGATTCACCATAGTTATTGCTTGGTGCCTTAGCAGTATAACTCATTATAGAGGAATATAAGAGATGTACGTGAAGGGAGCGGAATGATGGTTTTATGAGTACTTCACTAGAGCTTGCGTTAAATGAAATCAAGAGAATGGGATCAAAAAGTCAAAATTCATTACAAAACCTCAGTTTGATTGAAGCGAAACCAAGAGATCCAGAGAGTATAATAAACCTAACATTGTTTAAATTAAATACTCGAATTTGGTTGTTGCATAGACAGAAATAAGAGAGGTAGGTAGAATTGGTTGTTAATGTATGGAAAATGAATCAAGGCAGTAGTAGGAGAGTCTGAACAGAAGAAACTGTGGTAAAAAAGTGATCTCCGAGATACGCAAGATGTAAGACTAGAGCCAGTTACATTGTGGACTACTAAAATATGCGCAGAATCAAAGACAGAAGGGGAATCCTTTAGCATAGCGAAAAGCCAAGACAGAATGGATCCTTCTAACATAGCGAAAGAAAAGGCAGGAATGTATCCGTTAAATAGTGAAAAGAATGACAGAATGGAATCCTTTATCAAAGCGTAGAATAAGAAAAACAGCTAAGGATAGTAAAACAATAAAAAGGGAAGTCCCTAACCTAAAGATTTTAGGTCTGTGAAAACGGAATCTGTATAATTAAAAATATGAAGACTCACTTTTTTAGCATATAAAGTTCTAAAAATGTTTTCTCAAAACCAAAAAAAAAAAGATATACAATTAAGGTGAAAAAAACATAGCATGATAATGCATCATTTGAGAACATCATAGCTATGAGATGGAAGAAATTTATTCGCGATCGCTTGTTGAAAACTGTCTACTGGTACTCACAGTGAAGATCATTTAGTGAAACATAACTGGGTTAGGAATGACGCGAATGATGGGAATATTACAGAGAAGAGATCGGTATTTGGACATCCTTTAGAAAAGATGAAAAAAAAATAAGGTGCAGGCGAGGTAGCAGCAGAGGATGAGAAAAGGAGAAACGAAAGTGCATGGGAATAATACACTTTTTTATCAACAATCTATCTGTTCAGGTTATACATAAATAAAATAATTCTTTGATCTGGGAAAATCGAAACATTGCCTGAATAACGGATGATATCCGCCATCCTTCTGCCCTATGCACAAAAAAAGATAATAAAATGGGAATTTAGTGATTACAGAGGAAAATTTGCATGATGAACATATCTCACAAAGTCTATAATTGTTTATTTCTCTCCAAACTTAGCACCATTTACACAAAATAGCCAAGACTTTAAGCTAGTTCTTAGACCAAACGGTAGAATAACCACAATATCTACACCCTATGACCGCTTTTTTGATAAATTACTGGAGTTCAACAAAACATTACATTGACTGTTCATCAGAACATATCAGCGTGCTAATGTAGCAACCATAGCAGTAGTCATCTACAATGTACTAAAGGAAATTCAGTTACCAGTGTAAACTCATTGGAGATGATTAAAAGTTGTGCAATATGGTCCTTAAGACATGGGTTAAAAATCAGAGGAACCGAACTTCAGTAACAAAATTCCACATCAAAACAGGTCTCAGACAAGGAGCTACACTATCTTGTGCTCTTTTTTCTAAACAGAGCATTGAATAAGTGGTTGCAAAGAGCAAACTTAACACAAGATACTATGAACTTCAGATAGATGTGGGGAAATACAAAATCCTAGCTTATGCAGATGATTTTGTATTTGGCTGAGAGGAGACAGCATTTAGACTAAATGAGTATATAATAACTTTGCAGGACAGTAAACCAGTCCCAGTACTTCAAAGTGAACAAGTACTCAAAGTTCAGGAATGTTGATCAGTTTTAATCATTGTACAATTCTTCTAATTATACCAATTACATAACAAGGACGTAAACGAAAGAATAGCCTCAGTACAGAATCAGTTGTCTATTATGCTTCTCAAGATAATACACCAAGGACTAAATCTATTTCCTACACTCCAGAATGAAAAAATATATCAATATCATCCATCCACAGTGATGTGCCTATGGTTACAGGGATTAAACTCGGAATTTCTAACAAGATCAATGGAACAAATTGTGGATAATTGAAAGATAGAGTATTGAGAGAGATCCGGGGCGGACAGGCATCTGGATCGCGGACACTATGAAGAATAAGAAATGTCACAGAGACTTATGAACTCATGAAGACACCTTGCATAGTCCTACACCACACCCACAAATAGACAGAAAAGTAAGGTCTGGGTGCAAATTGCCATCAAACATTTACGGGTTTTTACACAATGGATTAAACACCATTTTGTCTGTTTTCAATGTTAGAGTTTATATCTTGAATTGCTTGTTTCCAAATGGTGATCATGTGGGCGCACAACTGCTCAGAACATGGTCTTTAGAACTTGTGGCCAATAACAAATGATACCACACGTTTGCGACAAACTAGGGTTTGCCAATAATTTCTTGATTGGCCAAGATTCCCAGTGTTTTCCAGGTTTTCTAGAATAAAATTTTCATTTTTCCAGACACCCACTAATAGATATTATAGATATAATTATAGAGGCAATTTAATTTAGTTTTAAAGGACATTTAGAATGAAAGCGTGGTAATTTTGTCATTGGGAAGCTATTGTTTTATTGTTGCAAAGAGTAATCTCATGTTTAAGAATTATTTGGAAAGGGGCATGAGAAATGAATGCACATTTTTAGAGGAAATTGGCTATAATTTTCTGTCTACCCTTAAAAATGGAATGAAAAAAAAGGGGAAATACAAAAATACAATCTTTTGAGTTTAAATGTGGGGGTGGAACGGAGACGCAGTGTGCATCCAGCCTAAGTAATATAATAGTTTGACAATCTAGGCCACGATGGATAAAAGGACAGAATTCCTAAGAATATCTCAATGGACAATCCTCAATCACAAGACCACTACGGCCACCCTCAACCAGATGAAAAGATGACGTGGGAAAGATGTTGAAGATTTGGCTTATCCAGTGGCTGAAAATAATACTGTTATCGATAGAAAAAATGTGGAGGCAAATCATTGGTGCAGTCGCAGATTCTACAGGTTTGTTATCCATGGTAAAAGAACGAGATATTGATTTTTCCACTGAAAACTATGATTGAGAATCTTTTTAGGCTAAAAATATTATTAGGACATATTGGGTTTAGTAAGTTAATATGTTTTCTGAACTTAATAGGTATATCAATAAGATATTATTTTATTTATTTATTATTAGCACCGCGTCTTACTACCCGTTCGCGTGGGTTATACGCACTTACGCTAATGTTGTCATGGTAGGTGTGAATGTGAGATGAAATGAAGACGCTACAGTTAACGTGGAATCCTGAACCAACGGCGCGCGAGGCTGGCATTCCCCACTATTCACAAGAATAGTGACTTGGTAGAGGGTGAAGGAAGGGGTTTGGAATCAGATAGAATCTGTGCTGGACCGGGGATTGAAACCCGGGCCGCAGCACAGAAGTCGACACCTTACCCCTAGACCACCAGGTCGTTTCTCAAGTAAGATAAAAATCTGTTATATTTCCTGTAAATTGTATTGCTACATTAACCGAAGCCTCTGAAGTGATAAGGTTAGTGATAAAAATAAATTTGATTAATGCCAAAATATGTTTATGGAAAGGGAATGATTTTAATATATTTGTAGCTTTAAGGTGTGGTCACATAAGCTACTAATACACAGTTAAATGACCTGATGTGCGCCGAAAAATTCTAATATGAACGTGAATAATGATTTTTTTGTTGTTTATTCTGTATGGACACTTTTCTAGACAGTTGATATTAAGTTATATATTAATTTTTTTGTATGCATATATTTTAAATTTTACTCGGAAAAACACATTTTTGGAAATGGTTGGATTAAAAAAAATGCATTCTAAGTTTTGTGTGTATTTACAAA